>CM076574.1:104465432-104641653 GCA_034641835.2 Pinus albicaulis
ATAAGAAAGGCGGAAGTTTTGTTTCAACAAACTCAGAAACAACTATCTATCTTGAGTTGGGAGGTTTGGCTCCGGGAATTCCATGGAAGGGAAGTGGTTTGCCACCTCCCATGGAAGCTTCCTTGATGATAGGGCCAATCCCACGATTATAGGGATCCCAACTCCCCTTCCTCCTTCTATAAAAGCTTGCTCATTGCCATTGCAAGCTAGTCTTGAAGTGCCTAAGCTTTGAATCTCCAAATTCCCAAGAGCCTTCATGCTGCAAGAGCCCTCATTCTTCCCTTAAGGCCGACTCAAGCAAGGAGACTATCATCGAGAGACTCTAAGAGAGGCTTGTCCCATCCCTGGCAGGCTTTGCGAGACGTGCACGACTGGAGACCCTTCCGAAGGAGACCTCAGCGTCAGAACATTGGTTGTACTCTCTTTCGATTGCTTATTAATGAATGACTACTGGTTATGGTTCCACTCTGTTTTTCACTTATGATAATGATGAGTTATATCCTTTCTGACTGATATATAGTTCGCATTCTGGATTTTATGCTTGTATTCGTGTTGTTTCTTGCATGTGCAGGTGTCCATTCACGAAGATTGTGGGGATCGTGATCTGCCGAGGCTGAGGAACGGGAACGCTGTCTCTTCTACGAATCATAGCACTGGACTCCAGGTAGGCCTCCATCGCTGGCTTATTTATTCGCAATTAGGAACTTGCGCTGTAGCATTTGATGATTGTTGCTAGACCCCTGCTAGGCTAGTAGGGATCGCCTTTGTCCGTAGAGGGGATTTACCTCCTCAACAATTTGGCGACTCCGCTGGGGATCGTCTAGTTTTCGTTGTCTCGTTTTGATTGTTTCGCGGTTTTCCTTGCTTGGTTAGCCTTCTGGGCTGGGTTATTTTGCTGTTTTTTGCTTCTTGGTTTGCTTAGTTATCATTGATCTGCTTCTGGAGCAGTTCTTTTTTATTTTTGGCTGAGAAACTCGGCTGGCGCACTTTTTAGCTCGACAATCGCACCAATTGGCACATGTTGCTTTTGTATTGCCCGCGCCAATTGCTTTCTGCCGCCAGTTTCAATCTCACAGTCGCGCCACTCCTGTGAGGCATTAGGGTTTTCTCAGTTTTGAGCTCTCTGGGTCTGGTCAGTGTTTTTCTTCTTGGTTTTCGGCTACCTGAGTGTGTTGGAGTCCTGTTTGACTGGGAATTTGCCTTCGTCCTTTGGTTGTTTGCTTTTATCCATCGATTTCATGTTTTAAGCCCTAGGGCATCTAGTGGCTTTGTGCATCGAGCCCTCCATAGGAGTTTTGGTGTTTTGTTAGTCCAGTCAATCCTCTGATTGTTCCTCCACATTCTCTTAGTAGTTTTCCACCCTTTTATTGCGATTTTTGAGTGATTGTTCTTCTCTTCATTCAAATTTCATTTGGTCTTGCTTTGGGCCTAGATCACACGGTCCATTGGAACCTTTGGGACTTTTTCCCGGGTTTGAGAGACTTTAGTCGATTTGAGATCCGATTGTTGGTGTCATTGAGTGAAATTGGTTTGTTTTTCTCTCTTAATATCGTTTCTCAAGTTGTTCCGTTGGTTTTCGGTTTTTTTAGTGCATCTAGCTATCAAACATCGAATTTTTTTTAAAAAAAATCTCTTTTGTTATTGGTTGATTAGTGCAAATTGTAATCTTTTCGATCTTACTAGTAATTAGTGATTTGAATGAAAAGTTTTCAATTTCATTAGTTGCATTAGAGATATCATTGTTTGTCTTCCGATCATTTTGTTTGTGTAAAAGCTCTCAACTCTTCTGTAGCTAGTTTTCATCGAACGAAATGATGTACTGTGGCATGTAGCTTTGCATTTAGGAGTTTTTGAAACAACACATTCGTTAGGGCCTGAAAACTGAAACGTAATTGAAGATCAACTTTAAAATCTACTCAATTTACACTAAGGCAGCATTGAAATCTAACGAAACACATTTAGAGGTCTAGGCTAGAGACGTGTTCCGGCGTCTTTAAACCTAGTAGCTGTCGTTCGCCTTTTGGCTTTAGACAACGCTAGTACGGACTTGTGCTCCCCGTACCGTCACGTATATAAAGGGAGACCCCTCTAGGTTTTCAATCCTTTATCCATAGGAAGCCGAGTCTGCCACCCTATACCCGTGATACACTGAACACAACATTCGGGGAGATTGCCTGCACGTACGGAAAGTCCTTGGTTGATTTCTCTTTCATTATTGAAACCAAGGTGTATATTGCAGTTCACGGTTATTTGGTACACCCTTTTGCCTAGTATTCCTGAGCAGTCATTTGATCTTTTTTGACTCCCTAAACTTGAAAAGATCGCCAAGCGCTTGTCCTTTCACGCTTGTGTCAAATCTGAAAGAGATAGAGTCATCTTTTTATCGTTTCTCGACTCTTAAAACATGAAACGGTAAAGTTTCTTATTTTTCAATGTGGTAAAAAATTAATCACCCACGATTACACGCCCTCTTAGACTTTGCTTGTTGACCGTTTGATCGTGTGTCTTGACTCTTTTTCGGCCCGTGTATGGTTTTGAGTCTTGATGGCAACTTTTTTAGAGTTTACCAACCAAGGAATCCCCTCAGAAGGGAATCCTGGTCAGTTTCCTCCTTTTGGGAATGTTGGTGCTCCTTACATGGCAACGTTGTCCCTTCCTGGGTTAACTATTGGGTTGCCTGTTTGGTTGTTTTCAACCTCTGTGGTCCCAAATATCTCCGCTACTGTTCAATCAGTTCCTCCACCTGAACAACATCATGTTGATTCCAAGGTGGACCTCTCCCCTTCTTCACCTGTTTCTGCGTCCTCATCTTCTACTTCGCTTGGTGAAATCCTGGATTCGAGTAACCAGGTGGTTAAGAAGAAGAAGAAGAAGACAAAGAAGAAGAAGTCTGATAAGCGAGAGGCTAAAAGTGCAGCCACTGTTTCTGAAATATCTCCTCTTGATAAACTTTCCAACCCTCCACGGAAAGTCAAGTTCCCTTGCATGTTGTGCACGGGAGACCATCTTCTTCGAGACTCCCCTAGCATCCCCAAGGTGCTCGAAGCATGGTCCGACGGCCCTCCGTCGTTGTCTTTGACTTCCGGGAGCCAGGTTGGGGGCACGTCTTCAACTGGTGCTGATAAGACTCCTAAGAAGCAGGGTAAGATCACCAATCCCTGTAAGTTGTGTGAAGGGCACCATGCCATTCACCTTTGTCCTTATATGGACGAAGCCAAACGAGTTTTGGACAACCCGACCGGTTCTACACCATGCCTTCCATCTAGTTATAATCGGCTTTCTTTGAGTCCTCCGCCAGCTGATCCTACGACTGATCAAGAATCAGCTTTTGTCCTTCCCACTCCCTCAGAAATTCGAATTCACGAATCCGTCCCTGAACAACCATTGGTCGTAGGATCGGTGAACTGGCCCCGTCTGCGGTGCACCAGCTCTTTTTTGTCGAGAGTGGATCTCACACCCCCCATGTCCTTTTGATTTCCTCAGATTCTTCAGACTTGGAGAAAGATTCTCCTGTTCCCGTACTTCAAGAAGCTCCTCCTCCGCCTCCCATGATGGAGGCTCCGGAGGATATCCCTCCCGCCTTCGAGATGGAGGTTATGGAGGATACTCCTTCTTCCGTAACACCAGGGGAAGACCTTCTCGATTCGATGGTATCCCCTCCGAGTAGTCTGGTCGCCTCCTTTGATTGGAGTCGATTTGCAGGATTCCGCCTTCCGTCTTATGTGCCTTTCGAGATCACAGTACAGGCTCTTGGTCTGGTTGTACCCAGCACCATTATAGACGAAGGTGCCTCTGTTAGTATTCTATCCTCAACTACCTGGCAAGCTTTTGGTTTGCTGCCGCTTGCGCCTGTTACGCAGAATCTGTTGACTTTTAACAGAAGGACGAGTCAACCGTTGGGGATCCTTCCAAGATTACCGATTAATTTGGGAGGTAAAACCATCCATATGGACATGATGGTCGTTCCAGGCCCCTTGGATTTCAATCTGCTTCTGGGGCGCGATTACGCCTATGCCATGGGAGCCCTCGTCTCCTCCCTTTTTCATGTGGCCTGTTTTCCGCATGAAGGACGGATTGTGACCATTGATCAGCTTTCGTTCTTTGGTCCTAATGTGGCAACTGGTCCACCATCACCCCCTCCTGGTTTTTATTCATCCGTTTTATCTGCTCCACTGCAGGTCAACTATGTGTCTACCTACCCTGTGCCCGCACTCAGTGAAGACGCCGTCGTGCATAGTGTACTGGGGGCATTGGGTCCTGACTTCCAGGATGTTTTCCTTCCATCGGGAGTGGAACTCTTGGAAGCACCGCCTTCTTGTCCATTTTGATGTAAGTCGATTAGAGCACAGTTTCCTCCCTGTGTCAAGCTCTTTACAAAATGAAACCAGGTTCTCGGAGCATAGTTCCTCCACTTGTGTCGAGCTCCTAAAAACAATGAAACAAGCTGTTTGAGGATAGTTCTTTTAAGTGTGTCAACCTCTTTAAAATAATGAAACACGAGCATGATTCAATTCGCATGTTCGTTTTGAACCTTCACTCCATTTTCAATGGACTGAAGCTTGGGGGGCATGCACCTCGAATTGAGACACCATGCTGGGGGGCATGCCCGTCTTCCTCATTTCAAGCATAGTTTGCATATATGTGTGTTCATGTGTGCTTTTAAGCTTGCGTAAAAATGAAATGTGTGAGTAGATACATTGTGTGAATACATTTCGCATTGGGTCGTTTGTTATGTAACTGATACATTAGATTACATTTGTATTAGAAATTTGCATGACATATAGATAACATCATCACATGTAAAGAAAGATCCATCCAGAAATAGATATGCATCTATATATAGATATCGAAGTGTTTACATAGCGTGTGTCACATAAAGTAAAAAAATATACATAATCGTCTTAAATACATCCGGAGACGATATGTCTCTCAAAAAATATGTGTGGTAAAAGCCCTAAGAGTCTAATCCGCATGGTGCTCATGATAACATGTAACTGCACGCACTAAGCATCTCAGAAGTCAGTGGATCCGACTAGGTACTCCCACCGTATGATGCTGGTACGCCATCGGTACATCCGCCAGCCGAGCATAGTCCGGGATCCCTCGGGCAATACCCTCGAGATTCTGGATCAACTCCTCCCCTCCTGTGCCCTCTGCCTGAGGATCAGGGGCGAGAAGAGTCCTCCGCGCAATTGGAGACATACCGGCTGGTCTCTCGGGGCCCATGTCTGCATACATATAAAAATGTGTTAGGACGAATGTGTATTAACAAAAAAAAAAAATCATAAAACATTAAAATCAAAAGAGATGAGGTCTTACCCAAATCCTCGTCCCAGTAATCTCCTTCTGGCAGTGGGAGATCTGGGTCTCCGGTGAAATCAGTTCCTGCATATGGCCAGTCTTCCACGACAATCAACTGGCGCCGCAACCACCCAAAGAACTCCGGCCTCCACGACATCTGTTGGCCTCCTCCAGCTCTGGGCATTAGTGCTGCCCAGCGAGCCATTCTTGGCTCTCGTGGAATCGGCTCAGCTACAATGGCCCCTTGGCCTTGGAAGATTGGTAATCGTTCTAGAATAAACGATACCAGGATGGAACCGTAGCCGAACTGTTTCAGTTTGGCTTGCTTGCATTTCGTGAGCTGTCTCTTCATGTTGATTGTTATTGCTCTAGCCCAGTCAAACAAAAGTGGAGTCATGCACTCTGAGGCCAGCAGGAGTTGGGCCTTTGTGGCCTCATGCGGTGCCTGCGACCCTGCAGCCCGCGTGATGGTATGTAGAACTACTCTCAATGCCAGATCGGGGATGGTGTGGATATCCACCTTTTTTCTCCCTGATCCCATTTGTGCTCTTGGGCACACTCGTGCCATCACTTCTTCCATCTTCTCGCCAGATGGTCTGCTCCCAGTCAGGATGGGCACCGGACCTCTGCGAGACAATTTGGTTATGAAATACACATCAGGAACCTCAAGCTCCAATACCTGATCTCGCAACTTGAACACTTGTTCCTGTTCATCCCAAATTCTGATCAAATACTGGAGGAGCTCGGGCTGAGCTCGTAAACGGGGTGTTAAGAAGAACTTCTTGAGCCCACAGTTTCTGAGGGCATTCATGCAAGCCTCACTTTCTATGGCCTGTTCATCCTCTTCTCCATGCTCTCTTTCTTTCCACTCAATCACCATTTTTCTTGATTTCCTGCATCCACATGGTCACAAACCCTTAATTAGATCTCTGGTAGGCTTCAAAATTCATTTAAATTGATTAAAATTTCGAATTTCTAGGCGGAAATTTGGGTTCAGCCGCTGGCGCGGCTGTTTTGTGAATAATCGCGCCACGTGGCACGAGGCCTTTACATGGAAAAGCCCATTGGCGCGGGTCCGTGCCTGATAACCGCGCCAATGAGCGCAGCCCTAAAAATTCAAAAAGTTGCCACAAGAATCTGATACATGAGGGAAAACTATTAAAAAATGGATTGAAATGAAGTACAGGGAAGCGCCTCTTACCTGTCACAGACGAGAATCTGAATGGTAAACCGGATCTGTCGCAATCACCGTCAGAATTTTGCACACCAAATGGACCACTGCTGCTTTTCACCAAGGTAAATAGTAAATGTAATTTTGTTTTTACCATTTTGGCATATTTATAACTTTTTCGACATAGGATAGGTTTTAAAAGTTATTTTTATCAAATATTTTAATATGTTATGTCGAAAATGGGTTTCACGCTTGCTTGGTATATGCAGCAACAGGTTTTTTGCGCCTTTAACGGTGAAAACGAGTTGTATTTTATACTTTTTCGGACTCGGTAAATACACGAAAAAGTCACTTTGGAGTCATCTTTCAACTCTTTTCTGACTCTCTAAACATGAACAGATTGCCGAGGCCCTTGTCATTTCGATCTCGTTAAAATGGACATGAATCGACATCTACCCAGTATACGTTTACCCCTTTTTCGGGCTGGGATAGATTGATTACGAAAAAGGAATACCCTAGCCTATCGCGACTAGGAGGTTTTCTCGGATATTGTTTTCTACCTTTTCGTATCTAAGAAACTATTTACGAAAAGGGATCTGTGGAGTTTACTTTTCTGCTGTCTTTTAAAACTCTCTAAACATGAAAAGACGCCGAGTTCTCCCTTGTCAGACTCGTTAAACCCTGATGACATCGGATCCAGTCGAAATGACATTCTCCGAGTTCCTCCTTCCTAGGACTCGTTAAATGTACTAGGATGGATTCGCCCGAAGGGCGGACTTATATTACAAGCATATGCTATCCCCTTCAAGCTTGTTATCAAAAATAATTGGGGTACTCACCAGAAATGGTGGGGGAAAATGGAACCGTAATCATTGTCGTGTCGGCAGTATGTCGCTCTTGAACATGGCACTTGTCTGCATTCGTGTCGGGTTGGGGACATCTCATCTCGTTTTTTCACTTGCTTCCGTGGGTTTGGATAATCCTTTTTGACCTCTCCTCTGCTCATTGCCTTGTCACCATGACCTCTGATCCGTTGATGTCAAATACTGCCAAAACCACTATTAGTGCCGTTACATGTTCAAGAGAAGTTGGCCTCTGCGAATATCAACCTTTCCTCTGATTCTCATACGATCCTGATTCACAACAAAACATCATGTTCCTCTGTCTCGTGTCGATGATGTGGGAAACATTATGGCCCACCTTCGATCAAGGTCACTTTCTGTCGACTTCAGCTCATTATCCAGGAAGTTGATCTAGAGACTCCTTTATGGTACCTTGGAGCCTGCATGCCTCAATGGCAGGTTCGTCGCATTCGACGTGGGGTTTTCATCACTGGCCTCCGATCGAGTGATTCTGCGGGTGTTCGACGCCAACTCATTGATTCACACGCCGTAGATTGTACCTCCAGGCACCGAGCGCCATCGTCATTACCGTGTCCCTCCCGCGTCCCACAATGCACCATCATTGGTCGGTAACCGACGATGTTCCTGCATGTTCGACTTCAGCTCACATATTCGCATGCTTGAACTTGTACTTTGTTTAGGTCGAGATGGAGCGCAAGACCCTGGATTGTGTCTGTTGTAATCCAGGCTGCGATATTGTGGATTATTATGATTATTTACATGACTTATTCACTGGATGGCTGCGACCATACCTGAGTCTATTTATCGATCCTCACTGGATGGCTGCGACCATACCTTGGATCTAGATTATTGTATACTCTGTTTTGGATGGCTGCGTCCATACCACATATACATCATGTACTTGAGATATCAGTTGTATTTCTCCACGTAGGTTTTCCAACAGAGGAGCTTCAGTTGGACACGTTCTCGTAAAGCATTTCACCCCTCTCTCTCTCTCGGGCCTCATGCTTTAGGGGGCATCTGTTAGATAGTAATTTGTCACCGTCCCTACTATTCCCCGTCCCGCACATTGGAGGGCCCATTATGTGACCTGTGAGCAATGTCGTGCCTTGAAACCATCATCATTGCATTCCTCTAAACATGAGCTTCAATTGCCCTAAAGACATCTCCTTGCAAAAAACCATAAAAACATCCCTTTTTGCATTGGCGCGGGCAGCCAATTCATCACTCGCGCCAATGAGGAAAATCCTACAAAGAGGCCACGCCAACTGGCGCTCTGTCCCAGAGTCGCAGTCGCGCCAGCCAATTTAAGGAGTGTTTTTTTAAATAAGAAAGGCAGAAGTTTTGTTTCAACAAACTCAGAAACAACTATCTATCTTGAGTTGGGAGGTTTGGCTCCGGGAATTCCATGGAAGGGAAGTGGTTTTCCACCTCCCATGGAAGCTTCCTTGATGATAGGGCCAATCCCACAATTATAGGGATCCCAACTCCCCTTCCTCCTTCTATAAAAGCTTGCCCATTGCCATTGCAAGCTAGTCTGGAAGTGCCTAAGCTTTGAATCTCCAAATTCCCAAGAGCCTTCATGTTGTAAGAGCCCTCATTCTTCCCGTAAGGCTGACTCAAGCAAGGAGACTATCGTCGAGAGACTCTAGAGAGGCTTGTCCCTTCCCTGGCGAGCTTTGCGAGACGTGAACGACTGGAGACCCTTCCGAAGGAGACCGCAGCGTCAGAACATTGGTTGTACTCTCTTTCAATTGCTTATTAATGAATGACTATTGGTTATGGTTCCACTCTGTTTTTCACTTATGATAATGATGAGTTATATCCTTTCTGACTGATATATAGTTGTGTATTCTGGATTTTATGCTTGTATTCATGTTGTTTCTTGCATGTGCAGGTGTCCATTCACGGAGATCGTGGGGATCGTGATCTGCCGAAGCTGAGGAACGGGAACGCTGTCTCTTCTACGAATCATAGCACTGGACTCCAGGTAGGCCTCCATCATTGGCTTATTTATTCGCAATTAGGAACTTGCGCTGTAGCATTTGATGATTGTTGCTAGAACCCTGCTGGGCTAGTAGGGATCGCCTCTGTCCACAGAGGGGATTTACCTCCTCAACAATGGGTATGCCCAATCCGCTTTACGAACTGTTGACTGGGATGTCTTGCATTTAAAAAGAAAAATCCTGTTTGAAAAAAGGAAAAAGTGTGTTTCTAGGAGCACACAATGTCGGTTTTCCGTGAAACGAGTTGCACCAGATTCAGCACGACGAGATCTACGTGGTCGTTCAGGTTCCATACCATTCCAACAACTTTCATTTTCGAGCATTTTTTTCAACACTTGATCACACCTCCCCACTGGAAGCTTTTGGACCCTAAAATACATTTCATTACTAAACATGAGGATGAGGGTACAACCCCCTCACCCTTCTAGTCTCAATCCACTGGAATTTTCCTAAATTCAACAATTTGACATTTTCATGAAATCTGATATTTTTCCTTGATTCTGGAGACCTTGTCTTACTATTGTAGATACCGTCTTGCTGCAATTTCCCAGAATTTGCAAAACAAAAAACTGTCCTTGAAGAAACAAACATGTTCCTTCCTTGGTTTTCAATCAAAGTAAAATTGAATAACTTGAAAACTTTCTCACCTCGAATACTGTCGACATGGATGTTTTTAGCTTGTCTTGCATTGTACTTGCGTCAATTTTTGACCAAGTGTTTTCACCATTACCATGTACCATTTTGAAACCAAAAATAAATACTTGTGGAACCTATGCCTTCTTTTTCATCTTTCTTTGGCGCTTGTTCTTTGATTTTTTCACCATTCAACATCGACATCTTGTTCCCATCACTGTTCAATAATGATGTGGACTGCTACAAATATTTCACATCTTGTTTACCTCTTTTCAAAAGAAACATGTTAGAGCCCTGAAACATCTTATTAAAACCATTAGCAACTTCAATGAAATCTTCTTGTTCGTTTGATTCATATTCTTGAAAGGTATCATTCAAAACATCATTATGCTTGAACATTAACAAAGCAAAATTTTGGCTTGCATTCACTATTCTCTTCATTTTTCCTGCATGCATAAGAGACAAAATCATCTTCTTCTTATGTGCTCTAACTATGTACTAAATTCCATTCTTGAACAAGTGGTACTTATTATCATGGTGATGAAATACTGCCCTCTTATCATAAATATAAGGACTACCCAAAACAATACCTGAAATCTCAAGTGGAACTACATCAAGTTAAACTTCATCAACAAAGTTTGAATTGATTGCAAACCTTAGGATGCACTTCCTTGTTACCTGCAAGTTTGCATTCTTGCATATCCAACCTAAAGGATAAGGTATTGGATGTACAATAGTTTCTAGATTTAGCATCTTAACTAAGTCTTCAGAAATCAAATTGGCTTGAGAACCACTATCAAATAGTGTGTCTATTTTGGTATGCTTTGAAACAACTCGAATATGAAAGAGTTCAATTTTTGTATCATCATCTTGAGTTACATTAGAACAACTTGAAGAACTGGTGCTTGCTATGTTCTTACCTTTCAAACCCATTTTTTTAATCTTGGTTTCATCTCCTGAATCTGAACCTAAGTCATGTTCAATGATTGCAGTTGTTTTGTCCTTCACTTTGGTTTTAAGTTTGTTAGGCTTCAACTCTGGATGAAGTTGCCAACAATGTTCCTCATCAAGGCCATTTTTCAAACAATGTTTGCATGTGGATTTCTCTTTCTGTAATTTAATAGAACCATTTTTCTTTCCTTTTCCCTTAAAATCACCCTTTCCTTTTCCTTCATACTTAAGGGAACTATCACTTTTCTCATCTGCACTACGTTTCCCTCTTACTTCTATATGTGCGGCTTGAACACAAACCTCATCTAAATTTGTGGGATTGAACATGAGAATAATATGTCTAAGATAGTTGTGCAAACCCCAATATACTTTAACAAAGTGTCTTGAGAAGATAAATTGACATCCAAAAGTAGTGCTCTTCTCCTAAAATATTGTGTATAACTTTTGAACACTTTGTCCCTTTAGTTGTCTAAAAGTCTGCCAGTCCGTAATAGATTTCTGTATATAAGCTAGAGGGTAAAATTGTCTTTTAATTGCAGCAAAAAAATCAGACCAAGAGACATAAATCTTACCATGGGTTTTCATCTCTTCTCGTGTCTTCGCTTCCCACCATACTAGTGTTGCACCCTCCAAACTCAAGGAAGCTAGTTGAATATTTGTGTCATCATATTGAAGGTTTTGATTCCTGCAGTAGACCTCCAACTAACAAACCCAATTGTCAAGATTCTCTACATTCACTTCACCATTATACATAGGCAACTCAAATTTAATATCAAGTTTTAACAATGTAATATTCCAAAATTTGCAAACAAGAAAATTGGAATATTAGATTTTGATGCTTTCACCTAGGAGAGGAATAAATGGGAAAGGTGGTCGATGAATAATAAAATATGAATAAATTCCACCTTAGTAAGGAAGGAGATCACTTTAGGAGCTGGTTTTACACTTCCAAGTGTGAACAAGGGCAAATTAGATGGAGACATAGTCAAGTTTGACTAAGTCAACATCCATTCTTGAGGAGGAAGAAACGCTCAAGTAAACTAGCTCAATGTAAACAAGGATCATCCTAGACACACATATGAGAACCGGATTGAAGATCCCTTAGTGTGAAAAGAGGCATTACAGGTGGATTAGTTCCAGTTTACCAAGTCAACAACGCTGTTACAAAGAGGAGGGAAGCTAGCTAGGGCAGCGCAGTTTTGAAAGAGGAAGCTTCACTAAGAAGTCACCTCAACATTGTGTGGGGTCTGGGGTGAGGAGGCTCACCTAAGATAAAAGGAAGGCATAACATCAAAGGGATTCATTCATGTATTCAGCTATCTTAGTCTTGTGACTAATTGCATGCTTCAACTGTTTAGCCGGAATTGTTGCACTGCTTAGTGCAAAGAATTCCCGTGCGGGAATTCCATCCTCTCTTTGGAACAACTTGCTTAAGGGATCAAGAGGGAAGGATTTGAGCTTCATTTCAGTATTTGGCTTGGGGCCATTCATCTACATTCAGCCACAGTGCAGTTCCCTTCAGTAAACTGCGTCTTTTATGTAGGGGTAGCAGCAGCAGGGTTGCACCCTTTGATTTTATGCTAGTCTTTGAGGAGGAGGTGCTCATTTCCCTCCGGGAGCTCTACTAGAGAGGCGTTTGGCCCTTTTATGTATTATTCAGCTATTATATGTTGTATTCAGTCATGTTTAATATAGTGTTTCCGTAAACTGCGTTATTCTTGCAGTGCTACCTTTTGTACATGCATTTTTCCGGAAACCCTTGCCATGTGTCTTTACTTTTGTATAAAGGAGGTTAAACTCCATTTCTCTGTTATTTGATGAATACAAGATCCATATCAGTATTCTCTCATTAATTTCTACATAAACCCTCATGAAAATAACGATGTTCTTGCTTCAGTGCTTTCTGCATGAGCTAGGCTATGGGGTTTAGGCTTATTTGAGGCATACTGATTTGGGAGATCTATTTATATGAGCTAGTCTCATTTGTTTCACCTCTAAATATGCATGTGAGTTTTACATGATGTATTCTAAGGGATCCAAGTCCCATTTCTCACTTGTATAGCATTATTTTCTGGAGACAACTAATTTATGCCCTGTATTGCTGCATTTCCCCATCCGGGAAGGAGAATATAGGCCGATCTCTTGCTGAGGTTCTTTCATTTGATGTTGTGATTTTATTTGTCATCTATTGAGTTTCTCGACATTTACAAGCTCATGATTTGATGAAGCCCCACATTGGTAATAACTCAGATTATTCCCAATAGTGTAGCTGTTCCCCTTTTGGAATATTACAGTGGTATCAGAGCTGCCATCTTGGCTCAACCTGTGGATTTCGGATCGAATCATAAGATAAGGATAATATTAGAACAAAATTATGGATAGGATGAGCTTACTCTCATCCATTTTCAGATCTAAGAAGAAAGAAGAAGAGAAATTCATTGAAACTCCAAGAGGGTTTCAAGGAGGAGAGAGTTGCAGTGAGACCTCTAGAAGGTTTCAAGTAGTAGAAGGAGATGCATGAAATTCCTTTTCTTATGAGGGAAGTGGAGATAAAGGAGACCACTTAGAGCATGAAATCCTGAGTGGGTATTTGGCAGAATACGAGTGCCAACCTAGGGCTTCCATAGAGACCCTAGATTTTCCTCAGTTTATTCAACTAAGAGAAGGAAGAAGACCCTGCAGCAAAGGAGATATTAAAGGCAATAGGTTCTTATTGTCTACATTTTATGGGTCAACTAAAGCTATAGCTTGGGCAAGAAATTTTGAGGCATTCTTCCTACTTCATCTGGTGGTAGAGAGGGAGGCAGCAGAAGTTGCAGTGCTGAACCTGGAGGGTGAAGCCAATGCTTGGTGGCGCAGTCACTTAAGCCACACAAGAGTGACTTATTTTTCTAATTTTACTCAAGATCTGATCAGAACCTTTGATGGAGGAAGATCAGAGGAGAGTAGACCCACACCACCATGGAAGGAGGCAAGTACCAGCGCTGTCATAGCCTTGAGAGAGCAGTCTTCTACACCAGCAGTTGGAGCAGCCATGACATGGGAGTAAGGAGCCCTTGCAGCACTACATGAGGTTCCCACATCTCACCAAGGTATGGGAAGATTTCCACTTTTACTTGTTGCAACAAATATTTCTAAATATTGTGGAAATATGTCTTCATATGGCCCAGGATCAAATAGTATTGCTGAGATAGAGCAACAGGATTGCACTGCGTTGTACAAGCTTGAAGGGTTCAAGGGATATTTGAACCATCAACCTCATGTATCACTGATGAGTTACACACAACCCTTGATGTTGGAGTGTGATCTTTTGGAGGATGACATAAACTTTGAGAGGGAGTATGAGGCAGCAACTATGTCATTGGAGGGACTAACAGCGCTGTCAAACAATAGCAGGGAAGAGGCTTTACCTTTTTCACCTTTGGATCTTGATGGATTCAAGATGGCCATGGACATGAGATCTTCTCTAAGAGATCTCCAAGGAAATGCATTACAACATTTCATGGCATGCAGAGAAGAGGAACTGATTATGGAGGATGATAGCCCACATGGGAAGAATGCCAAGGTGAAGAATGACAAGAGGCATCCACATGGTGTTGAGTGGATGTGGGGGAAGAGCAAGAGGCTGGTGAGCCACTTGCAAATTTATGATACAAGGCAGCAAGAGGCCAAACTGCATTGGCTACTCTTGAGAGAGTTTGGCCATCATGAGGCATATCCTTTTTCCAAGGGTATGAGGGAGAAGAGAACTTGGCAAGGCACTTGCATCACGGGGCAACAAGGAGTGTGGATGCATTATGATGATGCAATCATTATGTTTTCACCACATGAGTTGTTTGATGGAGGTATGATGGGGTAGCAAAGACATTTCTTGCTTTGGAGGATTGAGAGAGAGCAAGGGCAGAGTTGCTCTCACATTTTGCATGATGTTGCAATGGGAGGAGATGGCAACATCATGGGAGGAGTCTTTGACATTGGACATGTCAGAGAATGGATTTATGAGTTGGAAGGAGCCTATTTGCATAGGCCAACAACACTGTCACTTGGGAGCATGAGCTTGTTGATGGAGTGTTCCTAGGATCACTTCATATTTGATGCACTTGGTGGGCATAAAGGAGGTGAGATTGGTAGAGTGGTGGATGGACTCATTGGCTATTGTGGTATGTTCTCCTTGACTTGGATTTCCAAGCATAAGAGGGAGGATTTTCATGCAGCATGTGGTTCATTCCTCTTCATATGGGTATGTCATGCCACTATGGAGGATTCATTTATGGATCTTGTCACCATCTTGTTTCCATTACATGGTAAGAATTCTATTTTTGCATTTATTGATTGTACCACACAATATTTGCATGCTCTTACCATTTCTTTGCAGTGCATTGCTCTTCAAAGGGGTAAGTTTCTCTTTGGGCTCCATGGACCATTTTTGGCCAGTTATTATGATGGAGACAACCATCTATTGTATGATTTGGGTAAAGTGTTTGGTTACTTCTTGTATGTTCAGTTGATACACTCAACCATTTACTACTTTCTAGTAGATGTGGTGACTTGCACAACTAGCCATCTATCAAGAAACAACTTGCCATGCTATTGTCTAAAGCTGCAGTGGGGGAGACTGCACTGTGACCATTTGGGGGACTGTTGGTACCTTCCAACACCATACGAAACCTTCAGTATTTCTTTCATTATGATGCTGACCATGATCCTATTTGCTGATGTTCTGCTTACCTTAATGGGGAGCATGGTTGGAGGAGGGACACCTTGGTTGGGTGTGTTCTATGGGGAGGAGCATCCCCACACTTTCTGCATTGCATGCTCTAATGGGAGCATGGGAAGGGACATGGCCTCTACAACAACATATTTGTTTCTTAATGAGGAAGGCCAAGGGATGGATGGGATGCCATATGGGGGTAATTTATTGTCCATCATGTGTGAGATGGTTTGGGCCAGCTTGATTTACAACGCTGGGAAAGGGACCTTTGGAGGTCTAGTTTCCTTCTTGCCATTGGAGGGCAACATTATTGCAGCCCAAGATCAGAAAATTCTCTACACTTATCTTAAGTGGAGAGGAAAGCAGAGTGGGGTAGGCTACTATGTCTACCATGTCCGAAATTCCAGCCCACCTACTTTGCCGGAGCTCCAGGTGGAGGATGATTTGCATGAGTTACCATTTTGGAGGGTGGCTCATTTTGTTTGGTTGATAGCTTGGGGGGGAGAGATTCAAAAGGGGATGATGAATCCCAATTTATATAAGCTCTCATGCTTCAATAGAACCTTCAAACAACCCATTGTTGCTTCCATAGATGTTTCCTTGTCACATAATGTCAGCTTACACACTTGGGAGGAACAACTTGGAGATATATTGATGATGCAACACCTTGATCCTTGGGAGACTTCATCTTATGAGGGTGATACACGGGAGAAGAGGATTCTATTTAGTCCTATCCTTTTAGTTTCTTGAGGACAAGCAACATTTGGGAGGGGAGGACTGTAATATTCCAAAATTTGCAAACAAGCAAATTGGAATATTAGATTTTGATGCTTTCACCTAGGAGAGGAATAAATGGGAAAGGAGGCCCATGAATAATAAAATATGAATAAATTCCACCTTAGTAAGGAAGGAGATCACTTTAGGAGCTAGTTTTACACTTCCAAGTGTGAACAAGGGAAAATTAGATGGAGACATAGTCAAGTTTGACTAAGTCAACATCCATTCTTGAGGAGGAAGAAACACTCAAGTAAACTAGCTCAATGTAAACAAGGATCAACCTAGACAAACATATGAGAACTGGATTGAAGATCCCTTAGTGTGAAAATATGCATTACAGGTGGATTAGTTCCATTTGACCAAGTCAACAATGCTGTTACAAAGAGGAGGGAAGCTAGCTAGGGCAGCATAGTTTTAAAAGAGGAAGCTTCACTAGGAAGTCACCTCAACATTGTGTGGGGTCCGGGGTGAGGAGGCTCACCAAAGATAAAAGGAAGGCATAGCATCAAAGGTATTCATTCATGTATTCAGCTATCTTAGTCTTGTGACTAATTGCATGCTTCATCTGTTTAGCCGGAGTTGCTGCACTGCTTAGTGCAAAGAATTCCCGTGCGGGAATTCCATCCTCTCTTTGGATCAGCTTGCTTAAGGGATCAAGAGGGAAAGATTTGAAATTCATTTCAGTATTTTGATTGGGGCCATTCATCTACATTCAGCCACAACGTAGTTCCCTTCAGTAAACTGCGTCTTTTATGTAGGGGCAGTAGCAACAGGGTTGCACCCTTTGATTTTATGCTAGTCTTTGAGGAGGAGGTGCTCATTTCCCTCCGGGAGCTCTACTAGAGAGGCTTTTGGCCCTTTTATATATTATTCAGATAGTATATGTTGTATTCAGTCATTTTTAATACAGTGTTGCAGTAAACTGCGTTATTCTTGTAGTGCTGCCTTTTGTACATGCATTTTGCCGGAAACCCTTGCCGGGTGTCTTTACTTTTGTATAAAGGAGGTTAAACTCCATTTCTCTGTTATTTGATGAATACAAGATCCATAACAGTCTTCTCTCATTACTTTCTACATAAACCCTCATGAAAATAACGATGTTCTTTCTTCAGTGCTTTCTGCATGAGCTAGGCTATGGGGTTTAGGCTTATTTGAGGCATACTGATTTGGGAGATTTATTTATATGATCTAGTCTCATTTGTCACCTCTAAATCTGCATGTGAGTTGTACATGATGCATTCTAAGGGATACAAGTCCCATTTCTCACTTGTATAGCGTTATTTTATGGAGACAACTAATTTATGCCCTGTATTGCTGCATTTCCCCATCCGGGAAGGAGAATATAGGCCAATCTCTTGCTGAGGTTCTTTCATCTGCTGGTGTGATGTTATTTTGTGTCTATTGAGCTTATCTACATTTCCAAGCTCATGATTTTCTGAAGCCCCATATTGGTAATAACTCAGATTATTCCCAATAGTGTAGCTGTTCCCCTTTTGGAATATTACAAACAAGGATGTTTTACTAATTCCTTTTGAGGTATGTTGATGAGTATGAGTAAGGGTTGTAGTAGTGGAAGAGGATGAAGATGAAGGTGAAGATGGTGGTGAGGATGATGGTGGCTTATCCCCATTTCCATTACCTCCTCCTCCTGGAGAACCCTCTCCTCTTGGATGCTTGGAGCTTTCACCCTGCAACCTTGTATTCCTCTTTTCATAGAGGACCTTCACCATCTTTGTCATGCCAAAGAAAGACTTCCTAAAAGCCTTCTCATTCTCTGTCATGTTATCATTTCCTCCTTCATAAGACATGCTTACTGCGACTTCTACTACAACTGGAGGTGAATCTTGTTGTGGAGATTGTGGCAACTATGCCCTCCTTCTCCTTGCTCCAACTTGAGAACCTGCACCCACAAGCTTGTCTTCTCCTCTCTTGAGCTTCAACCTTATAAGAATTTAAACACTTGCAAAACAATTAAATCCTCCTTGCACAAGTAGACCTAGTGCTCTAATACTAGCTTGATATGAATGGGAAAATTAGTGTTTGTTGTGCTAAATTCCAATTCAGGATATAAACAAAGTGCTTGAGGATTATGAGGTAAATTGAAAGTTAACAATGAGTTTTTATGTGAATTTCTTGAGCAAATTAACATAAACAAAACAATGAACATTAGCATCTAACAGACATGAACATCACCATAAACAGTAACACAACAACACATCATGAAGGAGTTCACCCCGCCTAGGCTACGTCTCCTTGGTCCAACTTCCAATGGCTTGGACCTCTTCTATTATTCTCAAAAGTGTGATTACATATGTTTACAATTCTCAAACAACTATGAAACTTGTTCCAATGGCTCTAGAATTCCCAAAATTTCATGTGTAGCCTCTTTTTGCATCAAATTTGGTCAAAAGCTCAGTAAGTTATGGCTTCCCCAAGTTTTGGCACCAACGGTTCCACAATTTCCCCAAAATTCAGACATGTCCTACAATTTCGCCCCTTTTTCGGCTAACTGGGCAACAATTTCCCATAATTCCGAGTGAAATTGTTCTACAGTTAAAATGCCCAATGATGCCTTAAGTACAAAAATTCAAATATATAGTTTCGAGCGCATATATATATATATATATATATATATATATATATATATATATATATATATATATATATATATATATATATATATATCTAGATATATATATGTATATATATATATATATATATATCTAGATATATATATATATATATATACATATATATATATCTTGATATATATATATGTATATATATACATATATATATTTATACATATATATATATATATCTATACATATACATATATATACATATACATATATACATACATACATATATATATATATGTACATATATATACATAAACATATATATATATATATATATATATATATGTACATATATGTTTATGTATATATATGTACATATATATATATGTATATGTATATGTTTATGTATATATATATATATATACATAAACATATACATATACATATATATATATGTACATATATATACATAAACATATATATGTACATATATGTTTATGTATATGTATATGTTTATGTATATATATATATCTCGCCGGACAGTTTGATAATCATCAGTGGTTAACGCTGGAGTGGTCACATTTGTGGCTTGTATGGCCTCATAGTGGTTTCAACATTACCTTAGGAAGGTGATTTCCCAGATGACATCACAGTAGTTCCTATATTTTCTAAAGAAGGCGCTTTGCTAGATGGCCTCACATTGGTTTTTACATTAACTCAGGAAGGTGATATTTCTCATTCTTCAACAAATCTCAATGGTTAAAATATGCAATTTTCACCCATCATGACAAGTGTGTCACATACAAAAGATGTTATGCAAATTTCACCCATCAAGGCAAGTGGGACAGTTAAATATGATATTATGCAAATATCATGCCTCAAGAAAATTGTATTACATAAAGAAGATGTTATGCAAATTTCACCCATTAGGACAAGTGTGTCTGATAAAGGTGACCTTATGCAAATTTCACCCCTTAAGACAAGTGTGTCAAATAAAGATGTGATGGAAATTTACCCCCTGAAGAAAATTGTGTCAGATATAAAAGATGTGAATTTTATTTCTTTGAATCATCCTCACATGACCATAAATAGAAACCCAGATGTTAGGTTACCTGAGAGTTTCTCTGAAAATGATATTGATACACATCAAGATATTATTACAGGGGAGGATTATAAAGGGTTTAGTTCTTTATGCTATGATGGCGATGATGAAGAAGAAGACCACATTGAACATGTTAATAAGAAACTAAAAGCTAGGAGTGATGCAAAAATTGAGAGAATAAAACTACTTGATGCTCCAATCAAGCAAACAATAGAGAATATGATTGTTTTAGCAGGGATGAGATGGATGCAGGCAGGTATATCTCTGATAGACTTTGAAAGGTGACGTGTGACTGAGGTACAGAAACATCTTGGATACTTGGTTGCAAAGCTAGCTCCCAAGGATTTAGTTTCAAAATATGTTGTTGAAAGTATAATATAAGATCTTGGGCTAAACAAAGCGAAGAACCTTGCAAAAAATGCTAGTAAAAAAAAAATCAACAACATAAATTAAGAGTATTAAAAACCATGAAGAACGTGTGTTTGTGTCTTTGATACTATCTCTGCATATTTTGTTATTGCATTTTAGAAATTCCATGCATTTTCTTGTATTTTTTGTCAGTAAAGGGCATAACCGAGTCACTATAATAAGTCAAAAGAATGTGAGAAACTAATGATATGGAATGATATTATATAAACTAGAAATTCAGGAAGAACTTGCGCCGAATTCTCTAAGACCCTTTAAAATGATATTTGGATTCTTCTGGCATATGAGACTATAGTTTGTAACCTAGCTTTATCAGGGTCCTTTTGGATGGTTGGCTAATGGATGTTTTTTTCCTAGAACATATTTTGCAAAGATATGTAAAATAATTATAAAATCAAATAGCCAACTTAAGTTGTTCACATGTAATAGTGACTACAATATAACAAAGTAAAGCTTAATCCATGGCATAAATCGATTCGGAAACCATCTCAATAAGTGCTGCCCTATTATGGATCACATTACACTGTATTTTCATATCCTTTAACACATATATCAATACTTTAAACTTGATTCTTGTTTGGGTTTTTAGCGAAAGGGGGACCATATTGCATGTTATATATTTTTTATTCTCCTTCCAATGTAATTATACTTTTGTTTTGTTTGATGAAAATTTACAGTAAAAAATCTCAATTATTTGCTGCTCAAGATGTTCTCTTAATCCATAATTGCATCAATACCCTTTAATGGCTTTGTTTTATCACTTTCCTGCCATTTTGTTCTTATTTAACAAGCAAGGAAATTGACATAAATCACAACCATTTTATCCAGTTCATTGGATAAATAATAACATATATCTATTAATTATACAAGCCATGGTACCTCGTTGGAATTGACAAATCATGGAGCCGAACCAGCTCCAATGAAACTGTCAGCCTCAAATTCACAACCTCTTCCAACATCGCTGTTATTTATGCTAGCTATTTTAGTCACACCACAAATTCCAATCGCACAATAAATTTCAATTGTAACAAAAAATTCAATTGTAACAAAAAAATTCAATTATAACAAAAAATTCAATTGTACGACATCTCCCTTGTGGGCTAACACCAGTAGTTTCTCACTAGGCTCAATTTTCATTGATGGCACTAGTCGCAATATTTTCTTCTGTTGCACAAGAAATAGAGACAATACCACCAGTAGTTGAACTACCTGTGACAAGGGTGATGCAAACTGTTCCAGAGGCACAATCATTATTACTTCAAAATCCTTGTGATGTGGTGAAGCCATTGGCAGCTCCTGGTAAAGGTAGTCCAGTCATTGAGTTTCAAGTTTCCAGATTTAATTTCATCTCTTCTAATACATGTCTAGGTAATATAAGGCTACATGCTTTAAACTTTACTTACACATGATCTGTTCTTCTTTAAAATTTACTTACCTTGTATGGGAATTAAGGGTGGTATTATCTCCATTCTTTGTGGAGTCCCTAGATATTTCACATTCAGGATTAGGGGGGTCAAATAGAGATAGTGAATCACAGCTTTGGTCTATGGCAGAGCAACTCATAATTTCATCGATGCAGCTGGTGGAAATAATAGGTAATCCTACAGAATATTTTGAGGGCTTTAGCGTTGTGTTGGTCGATGGGTACAACATTACATTCACAGAAAGATTCCATGCTTGAGTGTGACAGTGAGAAATTACACATTCGCCGATGACTTCCGTGTAGTAGATCTTGCAGACACCAATGTGGTATTGGCGGTATAGTTGTTATATTCATTGGGGAATTTATGAATGAACTACTAGGTAATGGAGATGGAATTCAGAGCATCAAATAGCAACAATTTAGTGTTGATAGGTATGTCAAATGGCGGTCCTCGAATTGTATTAGCTAAGGGAATGGAGGCTATATTCAAGCATGGAGATGTGGCTTGCACAATAGAATGTTTTATTATGAATCAGAAGTCGTAAGATATCAATCAATAATATCGGGCTGATATTCAGTTATTGATGAATTAACATGACCAGGTTTTTTGGAAAGATTCCCCTAGGGAGGTCTTTTAGTCATGCATGAATCACATATTCAACAAACAATTGATGGAGTTTTTATTGGTATTCTTTGATGACCACCTCATATACAAAAAAATGTGGGAGGAGCACTTGGGACATTTAGATGAGATTTTTAGTATTATGGAGTAGTCACTTTATGCCAAGGCATCGAAGTGTGAGTTCGGGATGACCGAGATCCTTTATTTGGGACACGTGATCAATGCGCAAGGTGTTCAAGTACATCTCTAGCAAAGGAGGCAACATGGAATTTGTGAACCAATAACCAAGATTTGGTCCAGGAAATGAGCTTTTACCAACCTACATCGCCGTCTCCATTCATGGATATGATCAAATATATGAGTAGTGGTGTTCTGGCATAAATATGTAAATAAATCAGTCTTGGTCTCATAACGTATAGGCAATTGGAAGTGTGTCAAAAATTCCATAGCCGTATCATTAAAACTATTCCAAGCGAACTGGGTACTAGATAATAAAGGAGTTAAGGAACTAATTGTAGTGGTGCTATATGACTTGAAAGAAGCAGAGAATCCTCCAAATTGCGAGGTACTAGAAAATTCTACACCAAAGAGTGAGCTCACGAGTAGAGGTTGCGAGGAAGTAACTGGTTGTGTAATACTGGGATGTCCTATCGACAAAATGGTCTGCATGGAGGTGTGGACCCACATAGAAAATGTAAATCCTTGAGGCATACTAAGGATTGGAATAATAATGCCACTCATGAACACAAATGAAGGTTGACTCGAAGGCTTGCCAACATGGTTGACATAGGAGGTATTTAAGGTCTAATGGATGATGATGTGTCCATGCTTGACATCATAAGGGGATGATTTTAAAGTGAAAAAGACCCATCAAGAGTCTACTTGACTCGAATAGGAGCCAGAGTCCAGAACAAGCGGATTCATCAAAGGCAGATTAAAGGGAGGGATGTAAACATCATGTGGTAACTCCTATTCCTCCTGTTCATTAAGGGAATAATTGTTAGAATGTACCCTAACCCAACACCTAGTATTCAATTCACAACAATTATTAACTATAGACCTACATGACTAAGTTTCTAACCAAAATATTTAACATAAGTAAAATCACTTGATCTAAATCACATACACAAACAAATTTTTTCCTAATCAATAATTATTCATTAATAAATTAATCACAAATCTTACTTGGGCTCCCATCTTGGGATAATAGTCCAACTAAAAAAATACAAAACTGATCACCAACCTCTCTACACTCTCTCGGACCTAGCACATGCTCATTGAGAAGCCTCTCTCAATCTTGTTCTGTTGTTGTGTCTTAGCCTCAACACTTATGCTCAATTTATAACTTTCCTAAGCTAAGATTGACAACCAAAATTAACTTGTCAAATTAAGTGAATATAAGTAACTTTACTTTAGTTAACTATAACATCTTTAGCTTTTTGTAAAGTACAAGTCATAAATTTGGCTTGCTTTACATGCAAATCTCATGCATGTCACATGCAACACATACACATGCATGTAAATCACTTACATACTCTACATGTCACATGCAAGCTCCTAAAGAGGAAAATAAATGCCCTTTTAGTCCAGACACAAGACTAGAAGTACTTCCGAGCTACAAAACTCAACACTCCTTCTTAGCAAGGGGGGTAATTCTGGAAGAACCTCGTCTGCCAGGATCTGTCTCCAACACCACCATGTTATTCGTAACTGTAGCTACTCCCTCTAAATTGGAATACTTCCTGCTACTTGCTTCGAAAAATTATCTGAAGACTTGTTCCTTTAAACCTTGATCCTAGGATCTTTTTCCCGAGCTTTTAACAATGTCATATCATACTAGCTAAGGCTACTAACAGTACCTAAAGAATCACTCTTCCTCGCCACCTTCTCCCCCTCAACAATTACCGTTTTCCTTGTATCTAAGATCCCCTTAGATATACCCACAATTTTTCCCAACAACTAGTATGATTTCCCATGTCTAATGCCAAGCACTACAACTGCATCCAAGGTCGGTCCCTATGAATATAGAAGCACCTGTCCATCCTGGAAGAAAAATATATATCCAACATCCTCCAAGGCTAATATTGAGAGTGTGTTTACCATCAACCCTTGAAAAGAAAACATCCCTGTCACCTCCAGAAATCCTCTTGAGTTTAGTTGGAATCTAACACATCCAACCCCCTTCACTGCATGCATCATACTAGTCCCACTAAACACACTGCTATTTGAGTCCATCTCTGAAATTTTGCGAAAAAATGACTTCATTCTCGTCACGTGACTTGATTCTCTAATATCCAATAGCCATAACCCATTGTCCCCATACACAACACTACTATAAAAAAACACAGGAAATTGGAGAAAATTCCTTCTCAAATTTCTCTGTGAAGTCATCGACCTTAGCTGATGCTGATGCAACAACCTTATCCTCCTCCCTCTTCTTCTTCTTGTATGGACATTGAATTGCGTAGTGACCTGTCTTATGACATGCAAAGCACTTCACTTTGCTCAAGTTCTTCACAAAATAAATTCCCCCACTTCGCTTTACTTTATTTTTTCACTTTATAGTAAGAGAAAAATTATCCTTATCATTCTTACCACCATTTTGGCCTGCAGTTTTGGAATGCCTATACTCATCCCATAATATATTCCAGCTGGAAAAAAATTCTTGTGCGACGATCCCATCAACAAAGACATCCCATTTTGGAGGAAATCCACTCAAGGTTGATCTGACCAACTCTTCACTATCAATATTTTCCCCACTACTACCTAGTAATCTCTTATCTGACTGATGTTGGTTAGGTATAATGATATTATGTCAGTTTCAAACATCTCAGTGTTTCTCAGTTTCTCCTTCAACACAATCTTTCTGTTTTGGTTTGTACCACATATCAAAGGCATACTTCTTCCCAGTCACATGAGGTATAATATGATCTTTAAGGGAGTCCAAGATTATTCTCTTTCCCTTAACATTTTTCTTATTAAACTCAAACTATTGGGTATGATCTGCAGGACTTGGAATAATCTTCTACATGATGTCCCACAACTCTTGATCCTCAAATAATAGTAAAATCCGCTCCTTCCATGGGCTGAAATTTCCTGCCCTGCCCAACCTGTCCTTGTAATGTAGCCCAATAGTCATCTAAAACCCCATTGAACCAACAATAATTTTACACCATTTTTTCCTTAAAAAATTTGGCCCCTTCCTTTTTGTGTTTTTTTCTTGTAAAAAAGAATCTTTGGCCTGGAAAAAATTTGTCGCCTTAAAATTTTCCGGTTCACATGATCCCAACCAACTTGGCTTTGAAAATTTGACACAAACTTAACACCTATAATTCTGAGATCGATTAAGAGTTGGGGATTTTATACCATGTTAGAATTTACTCGAACCCAACACCCAATATTCGATTCCTATCAATTATTAATTTAACGAATACACGACTAAGTTCCTAACCAAAATATTTAATGGATGTAAAATTAACCGATTTGAGTTACACACACTAATAAATTTCTACCCAATCAACAATTCTTCATTAATATTAATCACATAACTTAGTTGGGCTCCCATCCTGGGATAATGACACAACTAAGAAATACGAAACTGATCACTAGCCTCTCTGCACTATCTCAGACCCAACACACGCTCATTAAGAAGCTTTTCTCAATCTTGCACTGTTGTTGTGTCTTAGCCTCAACACTTAGGCTCAATTTATAACTTTCTTAAGTTAATATTGACAGCTAAAATTAGATCGTCAAATTAACTGATGATAAGTAACCTTATCCTATCTTTATCTTTCTCTACTTTAACTCAAGTACAAGTCATAAAGTTGACTTGCTTTACATGCACATCTCATGCATGTCACATGCAACACATCTGCATGTGTGCAACTCACTTGAACACTATACCTGTCACATGCAACACATATGCATGTGTGCAACTCACTTGCACACTCTACATTCACATGCAAGCTCCGAAAGAGGAAAATCAAGGTCCTTCTAGTCAAGACACAAGACTAGAAGTACTTTTGAATCTATAAAACTCAACAAGGATCGTGGTTTGTAGTATTGGTTTGAACTTCTGCACTAGGGTAGATAACTCGTCCTCTTATGAGTGGTGGTCCCTCCCTCTCTATAGGAGGAATACCTCTAACACAAATCAATTGGCGATCCGATGGAGTATCCATGATGACAAACGAAAAAACAACAAAGAATACACCCTATGGCCAACTACCGTCAAACCAAGTAAAAGAAACTACACTCCCTTAAAAATGACCTAGGAAACAATAGACACATAAGACTTTCCACCCTTACAAGCTGAGGTTGGTAGCCAAATCCAATGTCGCAAGTTCAGGCAAAAATTAAGCTAATAGGAACAAGAAAAAATTACAATAACCCCTTGAGCTTCACCGAAATCCCAACTCGATAGGTGCAAGTACCCTCAATGAGGATAATACCCTCATGGATAAGCTAAGACAAAAATTATGCATCTGTTTAAGGTACCGAGATTTCCCCTCGTACTCACCTTGTGTAAGAGAATTAAACACTGGTCACTATGGATACCACTTTGTGCAAGAGATGCCGGGAGAGATAGTAAACAATGACATTGAAGCACACTTTGAGAGGGGATGATCCCTCAAAGTGCACCCATTGTGGCCTCATGCTTGAGGACTGTGTTAGAGGAAATTTCCCGAAAAACCTTGTGCTACTAATGTATTTTTTCTTAGTGATGAATCTAGTCTCAAGGTTTATGGCCTTTAGAGATTTAACTCTCCAATCCTATTCCAAGGTCTTAGTTCCTAGCCAAGTATGTGTACCTAACCAAAAAAAAAATCTCTTATTGGTTTTAATTTAACCAATAAATTTTATTGTTTGTTGCTTAATGTCAAATGGATACAGAGTGAATACTTGATGAGGAGTGATGACTCTAACTCAAAGGAGAAATAAATGCAATGTGTATTTTTTCTTTCAATTCAATGAATTCTATATATGAGTAGGGTAAAGTATCACTCCTTTTCAAACAATAATAATGCAACACACTCACTATGCGAGATGTAAATGCCCAAATACACTTTCTAATATATTTCAAGAAGCAAACCGATCTAAACCAAGCTATATTAACCAACTCGAACAAATGTGCCAATAACCAACAATGAATTTTTTCTAGTTTTTCTTGTCATATAAAAGCAACAAGGAAAAATTAAAATAAAACACTCACCAAAGACACTTCAAATCACAAGGGAAGGTTGCACATGGAAGTGTTGAACACATAGGGTTGTTGACATCACTATAGAGGCTTGATTTACAAGCTTCCAAAAAACCAAAACCAAAGCAGTAAACTAATGTATGAGAATCACCAAGATCACTTACTTGCGACTAAATGAAAATAAGATAAAGCAACAAGATAGATTTGGATATAAACTAGTCAATCTATACCCAGTCTTGCCTCATGCTTAACTCCTTAACTCTTGTCTTAGAGGAGATTTCCCAGATCAATATTTAGCTACTAGTTTAAAAAAACATAGTCCCATTTATTCACTTACTAAAATAAAATCAACTGACAAGTAGATGTTTTTTGATGAGAGTTTCTTTGATAAATTGTTAAGTTTCAAATTTTTTTTGACCTTCCATTACATGCTCTTTTCTGATTGTTCTGACCAAGGCCAAATTTTATGGACAATTAGTTTATCACGGGGAATTTTATTTGTCAAAAATCAAACAGATCTTTATTAAAAATTGAGAAAATAAGTAATTTTGTATTTGACCTGGCTAATTTTAACACAAGTTCATTGGAATTTCTAGCCTTATTTCCAACCATTTAACCACCTACTCCATCTTCATTTCCTTTGCCTCTTTCACTTTGAGCTTATGTTAAATTCCATGCTTTGTGATGCAAGAAAATACTAATTCCTGCATATAGACCCGCCTTGAGTATTTGTGTGAATTTTAATTGAATTGGTTTATGTTCAGGGATAAGGCCTCCAAGGCGAGGTTAGCAAAGGCAAAAGTCGCTCATATAATTTCTCCCTATGTACTGATTGACATGAACTAAAATATGGAATACATCCAAATCATTTGGAAAAAGATGTGCTGCAACAAAAGGGATGGGTTGATTTTATTGTGTGGATGGAGTCTCAGGTATGTCTGTTAATATTATGAGTTCTGATATAGATTCTACTCTTTGACATGTTCACTTTTGGTTAATGTCCTTTAGATGAAAATTTATCATGAATTATTTTCTAGTTGTTCATCTTCTTTTATAAATCCAAAGTTGTACGTTGAAATGCATGTTTTTATGGGACTATATCACTAAATAGATGGGATAATATTGCAACTAGTGTACTTGAATTTTGTTGGAGTTAGAATTTGAGTGGATAGGGTCTCCATGATGATGTTGTTAAATTTTTGGGGTAGTTGTAATATTTATGTACAACATATTTACTTTTAATCCTAACTAAATTTATGCAAATAATTTCATAAATTATGGTGGGTGGTAATTCCTGGTAAATATGTTCAATTACCATAAGATAAAGAATTTAGTGCATATTTACTTTTCACTTCTACCTAAATTTATGCAAATAATTGCATAAATTATGGAGGAACACTTTAACAAAGTCAAACACTATGTGGGTGGATTATAACCTAATTCATGTTGATTCTTGCATATTTACTTTTTTACTTCTACCTAAATTTATGCAAATAATTACATAAACTATGGAGGAACAATTTAACAAAGTCAAACACTATGTGGGTGGATTATAACCTAATTCATGTTTATTTTTGGCCAATTGTGGGAGGTATTCCCCATCTCTCTAGAAGAAAAAAAATTTAATAAAATTTTAAATTTAATTTGCAAAGAGATGTGCCTCTTTGGGTCTTTGGGCACCCTAATATCACTATAAAAGACACTTAAAATTGTCATTTAATCACTCATCACTCACATTTTTCTCTCTCTCACTCTCTCTCTCTCTCTCACACACACACACACACACACACACACACACACACACGTGGGAAATAATCTGAGGAAGAGGCCAAGGGTTCTACTAAGTCGAATTTCTGAGACAACAAATGTTTTACCAGTTGAATTTTCTAAGTGTAATTACTTAATTATGTTATGGAGTGTGTTAAAGTAATATCATATCATTAAAAGTAATTATTGGTTGCAGAAAATTGTGCTTGTTTAAATAGCACTAGAAAATCAACATGGTATTAGAGCTTTGGTGAAGAAAGGCCATTGAAATCACTCCTTGAAGACATATATTCTGCAATCTGATTTATGACTAGATTCTTGACTAGATGGCTCCCTCTATCAAGCTTGAATATAGGTTGGAAGGTGCAAAAAATTTTAGGGCTTGGAGGACTAGAATGGATCTCATTCTTGAAGAGAATGATGTCATGGAATATTTGGAAGGAATGATTACTAAACCTTAGGATGATGAAGGAAATTCTAGGCATAAGAAGATGGAAACTAAGGCCAAGAGGATTCTTGCTGAATCCATCAAAGACCATTTGATTCCATTTGTTGCTGGGTTGAAGACCCAAAGAAAATATATGATGCCCTAATAGGGTTGTATATAGTCAAGAACATTGGTTAGAAGGTGACCTTGAGGAATCAAATTTGTGATATTCAAATGTCTAAATTACTGTGGCTTCCTACTTCATGAGGATCTATCAGTTGAGATATCAATTCAAGGCCATTGGAGAAAATACGATGAACTTGAACTTGTGACTATGACCCTTAATGGGTTTTGGATTCATGGGATTCATTTGTATAAATTATTTATGGTAGAACATAAATTCCAAATTTTGACTTGCTATGGGATTCTTGTACCTAAGATAAGTATAGGCTAGTATCAAAGGGAAAGTTTTAGAAACCTCAATATGGTGAGTCCCAAGCATTTGAAACTCATACGAAGAATGGTAAATGAAGAAGAAATATTGGAAAACTCCATAAAAGGAATATAGGTAGAATACTTGCTCTCATTCAAAATTAGAAGAAGAAGGATATGTCAAAGATTCAGTGTTTCACTTGTCAAAAGTTTGGTCACTATAAAAATAAGTGTCCTGAAGGGAAGAATGATAGGAAGATAAAGGAAAAGTACATGCTTCAACAACAAACATTAATGATGATAAACTTCCACATCAGAAGAGATATAGGGAAGAACATAAAGATGATATGGATTACTTCTTTTCTTTCCTTACAGACATTGTTGCAGATCACAATGACATTTGGGTAGTGGAAAATGGTGTCTCCAGGCATATGACAAGTGACCTTGAAAATCTCACAAAATTGGTAGAGAGGAAGTCAACATAGAAAGTGGAACTTGGTGACAATACCAAGTATGTAGTCAAAGTTGTTAGGTCAACATCTTTCTAGTTGAAGTTGGGTGAAAATATTCATACAAATGATGCATTGTATGTACCAAGTTTGAAAAAGAACCCAATCTCTACTTCATCCTTAGAAGATAAAGGGTAAAGAGTTGCATTTGTTGATGGAAATTTCCTTGTATGGAATAAGGGCTTAAGCATATATTCTACAAAGGTGATTGATGTTCAAGAGGAAGGGTTGTACAGACTCCTGGGACAATCAACCCAAGCATTGGTACATGATAACACTAATCTTTTTCAGTTATGGCATTGAATATTTTCTCACATACACTACAAAGCTTTGCCAACATTGAGGAAGATGGTTACATGTCTTCCAATGCTCTAGGTGGAGCATGAAGGACTTTTCTAGGGTTGTGCACTTGGAAATAATGTCAAGGTATTTTATCCGAGTAGTGATAGTAGGTCCAAGGGGATCTTAGATATAATGAATTCATATGTATGAAAAATGATGATAGTATCATCTTTGGGTGGTTTCTTGTACTATGTGACATTCATGGATGATTTATTTCAGAAAACATGGATATACTTCATTAAGACCAAGAATGAGGTCTTCAACAGGTTTCAAGAGTTCAAGGCTCAGGTAAATAACTTGACAGGGAAGAAGATCAAGGTTTTGAGGTTAGATAATGGAGGAAAGTATAGTTCCAAGGACCACATTTCCTTCTGCAAAGAAGCGGGGATTAAGAGGGAGTTGATAGTTCCTTACAACCCTCAGCATAATGGGGTTGTTGAAAGGAAGAATAGGTCAATTATGGAGGTTGCTAAGGAAATGATTCATGATTAAGATTTACCCAAGTTCTTATGGGTAGAGGCATCCATCCAAAACGATAGTTTGTCTTCTGAACAAAATTCCTCACCGGATATTGGGGAATAAGACTCATGAAGAGACTTTCATAGGTGAGAAACTAGAGGTCAGGCATTTGAGGATATTTGGTTGTCCAAACTACATTCATGTACCCAAGGAGAAGAGGATAGAGTTGGAGCCTTCTACGAAGAAGGGAAAATTTGTTGGATACATTAAGACATCAAAGGTTTATAATATTTATGTTCTAGGAAAATGGCAGGTTGAGGTCTACCAAGACACTACCTTTGGTGAGGATGAAACCTACTAGAGATCCAAAGGATCACACATGGATATTGACGATGAGGAGCAAGAGGCTCCTAAGGATGTGGGTTCAAGTCCGTCTGAAATTGTTGCCAAACTTCATTTATATCATCAAGAAGACCCAAAAGGTCCCATTAAGCCAGTGGACCCACTTAGGGTTTTTGTTCCAAAATCCAAGATGGGGTTGACATGGCTTCGAAGTATAATGAAGGATGTAGAGAGGCATGCAACTCCCCGTGGCACCTTCCATGAAAGAAAACGTCTTAAGAAGTACTTGGGATATGTAGCACTGATGAGTTACATAATTGATTTTGAGTCATCCAACTATAAAGAGGCAACATGCTAGCAAGTTTGAAAACATGCCATGAAGGAGGAATATCAGTCCATTATGAAGAATGATGTGTGGGAAATTGAGCCGAGACCTAAGGGGAAGTTAATGGTGACTTCCAAGTGGATCTATAAGATCAAGCATGTAGTAGATGGTAGCATAGAGAAGTGTAAAGTGCGATTTGTGGCAATAGGGTTCTCCCAGAAAGAGGGAGAGGATTATAAAGGGACATTTGCTCCAGTTACTAGATACACTTCTATTAGAACTATTATTTCTATTACTTCTATTATGGGTTGGAAAATACATTAGATGGATGTGAAAACTTCTTTCCTCAATGGAGTGATTGAGGAAGAATTGTACATAAAACAACCTCAAGGCTTTGATGTACATGGGAAGGAGTCTCATGTCTATAGATAGAAGAAGGCTTTATATGGACTCAAGTAGGCACATTGTGCATGGTATTCTCATATTTATGGATACCTAACAAGTCTTGGTTTAACCTAGAGTGATGTTGATCCAAATATTTACTAGAAGGTTGTTACAGGTGATACTGTGGTCTTGTTGTTATATGTTGATGACTTGTTTTGGACAGGAGCATAAAATCTCATTGACCAGTGTAAGAGGGAGTTGACCTCTGAGTTTGAGATGAAGGATCTAGGTTTGATGCATTACTTCTTGGGATTAGAAGTGTGGCTGAAGCTAGGTGTGATATTATTTGGTTAAGGGAAGTATATTATTATGATCCTTTAGAGATTTGGGATGATGTATTGCAAGTCCATGGCCACTCCCATGGTGACCAATTTGAAGAAGCTCAGAGGCTCTGACTCAAGTTTGGTGGATCCTTTGATGTATCGACAATTGATTGGATCCTTGATGTATCTAGTTAATACAAAAATTTATATTTTCTTTGCATTGAACATTCTAAGCCAATTCATGGTGGAACCTAGGCATGTACATAGGATTGCAACAAATCATGTGTTGAGATATCTGCGTGGTACAATCAATTATGGATTGAGATATGTCTCCAATGGTGAAGTACAACTGCAAGGATACACATATTCTGATTGGCCAGGAAGTGCCGAAGACATGAAGAACACATTATGATGTAGCTTTTGTTTGGGTTATGCTATGATATCCCGAATGTGTAGGAATCATACATCTATCACACTTAGCATTGTAAAGGCTGAGTATATCACAACTATTTTGGAAATTTTTGAAGTTATGTTGCTTTAGAATCTGCTCGCATGATTTCTTGGTCAGGTGCTGAATACGACCATGATACACTGTGTTAATCAAAGTTGTGTGAAGCTTTTGGAAAATCTGGTTTTCCATGACAAATCAAAGCACGTTGAGGTCAAGTACCACTACATCCAAGTCATGGCACAGAAGGCATTAGTGAGGCTCCAATACATTTATATGGATGATAAGGTTGCTAACATTCTCACAAAGCCTCTCTCCTGTGAAGTTTGTATGCATCAGGGACAAAATTGGAGTGGTTGAGAACACTTCCCTTATTGAGAGAGAGTGTTGATGTTGTAGCATCAGGGAAAAAATTCTCCCTAGGTCAAGGGTATTGATCGAGTTCCATGTAATGGGGCTAAGGAGAATTTTCAGATAGCATTAGGGCCAAGAGTGCTCCTTGGTCAGAAGGTTCTGGCGATATTTCTAAGCGTTACTTGGCTAGTCGGTAGAGTGAGTGCCTCAAAGCGTTGGGCAAGTATTTTTACCATTCAAGTGCTATGTAATGACATAGGGGAATAGTAAATGGGATCGGGGTTTCACCATTGGTAAGGGAAAATTGACTTGGTTCCAAATGACGACTTGGTTAGTTAGTGACTTAGGACTAGTTTTGTTTTTACCCCAGTCAAGGGGTACCTTACCATATTGACAAAGGGTATTTGGCTAGTGGGTGAATAAATATTTTGATTGATGCTGATGAGAATTATTTCCACATGGTTCTATAATAGAACATGAAGTGGATGGATACATTAATGTAGCAGGTTCATTAAATCTTTTCTTGGGATGGAGAATTTTTTCAGTGAAGTGGGCATTTGAGGAAGTTAAGGTGAATACCTCCCTAGCTAAGAGGGGGTGTTAAATTTTTGGGTTAAAACCTTTACGTACAACATATATACTTTTACTCCTACCTAAATTTATGCAAATAATTGCATAAATTATGGTGGGCAGTAATTCCTGGTAAATATGTTTAATTATCATAATACAAAGAATGCAGAAATTATGGTGGAACAATATAATAAGGTAAAATACTATGAGGGTGGATTATAATCTAATTTGTGTTGATCTTTGGGTAGTTGCGAGAATTATTTCACAACTATGTAGAAGAAAGAAAATTAAATTAAATTTGCAAAGAGACGTGCCTCTTTTGGCACCCTAATATCACTATAAAAAGACACTTGAATTTCTCAGTTACTCACTCATCACTCACATTATTCCCTCTCTCTCACACATGGGAAGTAATCTAAGGAAGAGGCCAATGTTTCCAAGGAGTCAAATTAATGAGAAAATCAATGTTTAATCAGTGAAATTTTCAGAGTGTAATTACTAAATGATGTTCTGTAGTGTGTTAAAGTAATACCATATATCATAGGAAGTAATTATCAGTTTTAGAAGATTGTGCTTGTCTAATTAGCATTGGAAAATAAACATATGAAATGGTCACGGAGGATTAATAGGAGCTATGTATGGTTTTTCTTGGAGCCATGAAATCAAATTTCACCATACATTTCATGAAATTCAAAGTGCAAGAGTTGAGATGAACAATGTTTGTTAAGCTATCTCTTTAGAGGTCTCCATTATTGCAAGGAAGGGGATACATAAGAGTCATTTGATTATAAGTACAAATATCCAATGATTAGTACGGATTTGGAAAAAAATAATGGAAATTCTCTAGTGGAATGGTGGTCGTCCAGTTGTTTTCCAAATGTAATATTAATCATTGCAAAAGTTCCATTTTGGGCCAAAGTATCCCTTTTCAATTGTCTATGGAACATTTCTCACCATTGAAACAAAACATGGAGGAATTAGTGTTTGGCATGAAATTTTGGGCCATTTTGAAGTGAACTCCAACTATCAATCTCGTTCAACTTGGTGACCTTCAAGGATTCATTACACTCCAATGTAAGAACTTCAATACCACTACAATATCAGATGTCACGGGGAAAATAGTCCTAGCTATTATGGAGGTTGGATGAGGAGTTTTATAGTTGATGAAGGAAGAGGAACCATGAAGCACAATGAAGTGTGTCATTTAGAGCTAATTATGAACTATAATCGCTTAATTGAGACTTGGAACAATAAGATGATGATGAATTTTATAACGATTTTAGAGCTTAGAGGTTAATTCAATGGAGACATGTTATTGTCAATTTAATTATGTATATGAGCTTGTTAAATCAATTTCATACATGATTTATGATGGTAGTATATTACATATATTCCACTGTTGGACATTATGGTTGATAAAATTTTCTAATATAGATACGAGAGAGAAAACTGATTGTATATTTTGTGTGCTATGAAGTACCTTGTAGCCTTGATGTGAACATAGGAAATTGAGTATGTCACAAGGCCTATAAATAAATGAAAATTTCATTTGGTGCTACCTATTTAGCGGTTTTTTGGTTCCTAGATAAGTGACTATTCAAGAATGGTATCTTCAAAATAATGGACCTCTTTGATGGTTGCAACCTTAGTGTGATGATGTTGGTAGAGAACATAATTATGACTCTAGAACTCCAACAAGTCCATATTCAAGAAAATTCAGGATATGGTCACTAATGAACTTTCCCTTAAAATGGAGGTGATTGTCTCAATGTCGTAGTGGACATACTAGAAATGGAATTACACTAAGTACAAACTAGCAGGTGGGTATCAATGGGTATGATACAATAATCATTGTTGCTCATCTTCATCTTTTTTTCTGTAGTAATTACACAAGTAGTAAGAAAAACAACATAAAATGTATACCACCTATTAGAGAGAATCAAATAAAATTATACAATATAATGTTATTAAGCATATGGGCTAACTTAAAAGTAGTGTCCAAAACGTTCCACAATTCTTTATAAGGACAACATGGCATATCAATATGTTCAGCTAGATTCGCAAAACTAAAATTGAATTTTAAATCAAATTCAATTTAATAATGTATCATGACTTAAAATTCTCTTTTCATGGGATGATTAACCCATTCAGGAACCAAATTTAAATTTTCCTATGATCCAAGGTAAAAACTCAAAACAAAAAAATAGATCAACTCAAGGAAAACATCTCTGTGTCTGCCATCGTACAATATTTACACTATAAATTGCCTTCATTGGATCACCAATAATTCCAACAAGAACACAATCCATCCTTGAATGATGGAAATGAATTACATTCCTCACAATAATTTCTTGTCTATCAGTCTTGGAGATGAACTTACAGTATGATAGTTTCCACATACAGGAAGATTCTTTGTAATTCAGATAGTAGTGCTAGGGCATGTGTTGACAATCCTAAAAACAATGACAAACTTTTCAGTATGTGTTAAATTTGGAAACTAGGGAAAAAATCCATATTGCATTGCTCATATGATGGAGATGATATTTTTGTTCAATTCCTCTTTCATAGAGGTGAAATACTGATTGAAATATCATATTGTTTGGATGAGCAGAACTTGTATTTTGAATTTATTTTCCACACATGTGAAAATTGTTAAGGTCAGCCAAAATTATAATGTAGGGCTCACAAGCCCCAAAAGATGTGTCACACACCAGCAGTCATGGATATAAAAAGGAGAGACATGATGCTCATTTTATCATTCACTCTTCTCCCACATCTCTCTCTCATCTGATTGGTTCATACAACCTTAGAGGCTTCTCTCTCCTCCACACGTGTGAAAACAAAAAGCTGCAATTTTGAACTAGTTTGAGGCATATTTGGATAGCATTGAGCAGCACTGACTTTGGGTCAACCTTCAACATTTGAATGTATTTTCGAGGCAGGAAATCTAATCCAGAGAGGCCACAGTTGGAGGGACATAAATCAAGGTCAAACATTGACCTTGACTGCTGAATTTGACTGCAACGTTGACTCGTTTGACCACATAATTTTGACTTCTACGTTGACTGTTTTGTGGGTTGTTTTTTTGGGTAGTGTGTGGCACAAAAGGAGTTATGAATTTGACCAAGTTTGACTGAAACTTATTGGAGGTTGAAGGGATGGTTTGACCAACAAAGTCTTTGCTGGATAGGGCATCCTGTTGACTATTGTAAAAGAGATTTTCTCTCTCTCTCTGTTGAATAAGAATAATTATATAAATATTGTCTCTTGTCTTGGCTTGTCTTCTATCGATTTATTTTATGTTCTATTAGCATTTATTTTCAATTGTTATGTGATTGCTAATCTAAAATTGAATCGGGCTAATAAGAAGAAAGATTGAATTAAACTTCTCTAAGCATAGAACATACCATGGTTAACTAAAATTAGCATGGTATCAGAGCTAAGGTGAAGACAAGGTCCAAGCAAGAGTGAGAAGAGAAATCACCAAATTTTAAAAGACAAGGACCGGTATCAATGGCCTCCTCATCATATTTCAAATTTGATGAAAATTTGACTGATAAGTCTATTTATAATTCTTGGAAAATGTCCTTGGATCTGACATTAGAAGAACAATATGTCATGGATTATGTGCAGGGAGATATCAATGAGCCTCCATAAAATGCATCGGTTGCCACTAAGACAAAGTATAAGAAAGGGGAAGTCAAGGCGAAGAATATCATCAGGAATTCTATTGGTTGCTTATATCTCCGAGCTGGACACATCTAATGATATTTATGATAAGTTTGTTAGAATGTTCAGGGCTATCAATGCTAATCAAATTCTATTTTTGAGGAAAAATACGAAGGAGATCAAGATGGGAAAGGGAGAATCCATCCAATCATATTTCATGAGGATCACCGAAATCAAGAATGATCTATTAGTTATTGGAGAAGCCATAACTTACTGAGAGCTCACTCTCGTTTGTCTCGGAGGACTTCCCCGAACATGGTATGTATTCGATACTACTATTCTCAATAATAATTTAATTCCTGGCTTTGATGAATTATTGAAGAGATTCACTCAAGAGGAGACAAGGATGATGGAGACAGACCATCCCTCTAATGGGAATAGAAGTGACCCTACTGCCTTCACTTCTCATGCAAAGAAGAGGAAAAATGTTGGCCCGAGAAATCAAAATCATGGAAGAGTGGGTCCCAAAGGAAGAAAAGGAATATGTTACACTGGTAACAAGTTTGGTCACTATGCAAGAGAGTGCCCCAATAGAAGGGACTCTCTCAGAGATGATGACAATAATAACTTAAGGGGGAATGGGAATCAAAGGAACAACAGGTTCAAAATAAAAAGGAAGGCTCCCTTTGATCGAAATGGGAATGGAAATGGTCAACCTTTCAAGAGGTCAAGAAACTCAAGGTATGATGAATCTAATGTTGTTGATAATAAAAATGAATATATTCTTATATCTACCCTCTCTGTTGCATCTCTTTCCGACACCTTGGACAATTGGTTGATTGATAGTGGTGCCTCAAGGCACTTCACTGGATATAAGGAAGCCCTCTCTTATCTGATTGAAAAGGATACTAATTTTGATATTATCCTTGGAGACAATGCCCCCTATCCCATGAAAGGGATAGGGATTGTGACCCTTCATCTAAATCAAGGTCAAGTCCTCCATTTGCAAGATGTATTGTACATACCTAACTTGAACAAGAATCTAGTGTCTAACTCGGAAATGGAAGGCAAAATTTTCAAGGTGTCATTCATCGATGGAAAGGTATACATTTGAAAGAGGAACTTCAAAGATGCGTTCACTCTTGGTTTTAAGGGTTGATAAGCTCTATCAGGTTGGAGGAAGTCCACTTGGGGCCATGACTTGTGACACAACTCTTCAATCCGAGCTATGGCACCAGACGTTTGCACACCTTCATTACAAAGCCATTCCTGAGCAAGGAAGGCGGTGACAGGGATGCCCAATTTCAAAGATGATCATGAAGGTGTATGTTACGGTTGTGCCGAAGGAAAGCATACAAGAGGATCATTCCCCTCAAGTGTCATGAAGACATATGATATTTTGCAATTGATACATTTTGATCTATCTGGTATTTTTCCCGTAACATCCTTGGGAGGATGATTATATTATATCACTTTTATAGATGACTTCTCCTGCAAGACTTGGATGTACTTCTTGAAGAAGAAGGACGAAGCATTCAAGTGGTTATGTACCTTCAAGTCCTTGGTTGAAAATAAAACATGGAAGAAAGATACAAATTTTGAGGACCGATAATGGAACTGAGTATGAGTCGAATGAATTCAATGAATATTGTAGAGAAGCTGGCATTAAGAGGGAGACCACCACTGTGTATACTCCCGAACAAAATGGTGTTGCTGAAAGGAAGAATAGAACCATTTTGGAAGCTGCTCGTACCATGATTTATGTCCAAGGTCTTCCGAAATTCCTATGGGGAGAAGCTGCCAACACTGTTGTGTATGTTCAAAATGGATTCCCACATTCTGCATTAGACTTTAAAAATCCTAAATAAGTCTTATCTGGTAAGAAACCCGATGTATCTCATTTTATAGTTTTTGGAAGTCCTATTTTCTTTCATGTTCCGGAAGAAAAGAGAAGCAAGTTGGATTCTTCTGGGAAGAAGGGAATGTTTATGGGCTATAGAAAAACCTCGAAGGCATATAGAATTTATGTGCATGGTCAAAGAGAAGTGGAGATATGCCATGGTGTCACCTTCAATGAAGATGCCGCCCTTAGGAAAGTCAGGGATCTTCCTATCTCAAAGGAATACAAAGAATAAGAAGAAATTGGAAGGCTGGAAGAACCAAAGAATGAACCAATGCTCGAAGTTGAAGGATTGATGGATCCTACAGATCCACCTTATTCTTAAAAAAAGAAGACCCTCATGGATTAGAAACACCCTCGAAGATGGAAAGAGACATATTTCTCCAAGGGGAACATTCCATGAAAGTAAGAAGTCGAATAGGTACCAAGGGTACCTAGTAGCCATGAGCACTATTGTACAATCTGAGCCCGGAAAATTTAAGGAATCTGTGAAGCATCAAGTTTGGAAGGATGCTATTCACGAGAAATATGAGTCTATCATGAAGAATGATGTCTTGGATGTGGTCCCTAGACCGAAAAAAAAAAATCTATTGTCACCTCAAAATGGATCTATAAGACCAAGCATGGAGCCAATGGAAGTGCTGAAAATTTCAAGGAAATATTTGTTGCCTGAGGATTCTCGCAAAAGGAAGCCATAGATTATGATGAAATATTTGCACTTGTTTCCCGCTACACCACCATCCGATTGATCATTTCCCTTGCAACAATGCACATATGGAGTCTCCATCAGATGGATGTGAAGGCTATCTTCCTGCATGGTTCAATCAAGGAAGAGGTATATGCGGAACAACCTATGGGATTCGAAGTCTGAGATAGAGACACATAAGTGTACAGGTTGAACAAATCCCTCTATGGGTTTAAGCAAGCCCCCAGGACTTAGTATGAGAGGATCGATAACTACTTGATGAATTTGGGCTTTACTTGAAGTGATGCTGATCCAAACCTTTATTTTAAGGTTGATTATGACAAGCCTCTCATTCTGGTACTCTATGTGGACGATCTCTTCCTAACAGGTGTTGACCTTCTCATTAATCAATGTATGAGGGAGCTAGCTTTCGATTTCGAGATGAAGGACTTAGGACTGATGCACTATTTCCTAGGCTTGGAGGTCTGGCAAAATCCAGGTGAGATTTCCCTTTCTCAAGGAAAATATGTTGTGAAGCTGCTGGAGAGATTTGGGATGGTGGATTGCAAGTCTGTGACTACTCCAATGAAACTCAAATTTAAGAATTTATGTGGAAGTGCTATTGGGCCCGAGTTGGGCAATCCCACCGAGTATCGTCAACTCGTGGGGGGCTTGATGTTCATATTGAATTCACGTTCAGACATATGTTTTGTGGTGAACATGTTGATTCAATACATGGTCGAGCCTCATCACATTCACTAGATTGGTGCCAAAAATATCTTGAGATACATTTAGGGCACAATTAACCATGGGTTGAGATACACTTCGAGGAGTATGAGGCTCCATGGATATACCGATGTCGATTGGGCAGGCACTATGGTGGATCGTAAGAGCACATCTGGATGTTGCTTCACTCTGGGTTATTCTTCGATCTCTTTGATGAGCAGGAAGCAGAAATTGGTTTCTTTGAGCATCGCTGAGGTCAAATACATTGCATCAAGTATGGTCTGTTGTGAAGCTGTTTGTCTGAGAAAGATATTCGGTGAGTTATTTGGACATGTGTTGGATACCACCGTGATACTTTGTGATAACCAAAGTGGGATTCATATTTTCGAGAATCCCGTGTTCCACGATCGATCCAAGCATATTGATATTAGGTGCCACTTTGTCTGGGACATGGTACAATGAGGCACCGTAAGGCTCCATCACATTGGGACTGATGATCAGGTCGTAGATATTATCACAAATCCCCCAGGGAAGGTCAAATTATGAATCTTTCGTGAGAATCTTCGTATCGTGGATAGACCCTGTTGTGAGGGTCCCGCTTGAGTTGGACTATGAGCTCTAGGAGCTCCAGGGGGCTTGGGGATAGCTACTTGGAGATTTAAGAAACCACAGGGGTAGGTTCACCTTACCTTGTTGGTGTGCTTCTTCCCCACTATTATGATATTGAGTTGGTTCACCCTCTATTTGATCTATGCCCCACATACATCCTTACCATGTAGTCTGAGACTCATGGGAAGTACCTCTCATTTGGAAAATGAGTTGGGAAACGAGGATAAAGACCAATAGAATTACCGATGGATGCATCAAATATTGTCATTCCCTCTATGTCTAGGATGGGATGTGTCCAACAACTTGATTTGGGATTAAGTCCGATTGAGGTTCTTACCTCTAAACTGACTTTAGGTCAGTATGTCTAGATGAGATCTCAACCTCTAAGCTGACTTCGAGTCGGTGGAGAGTGGAAAATTCTTTATGATTCACTCTCGATGATATTTATTCTATAACATAGTAGAGCCATCAAAGCAGAGACATCGAGATGAGACATGATTGCATGATGATGATTATGTATGATAGTACATGATGGCAGCGATGACAGGATTGCACAAGTGGACATAAGGAGTTCTCCCTAGTTGAGAGGGAGTGTTAAATTTGGAAACTATGGCCAAACTCCATGTTCCATTTCTCATATGATGGAGATTATATTTTTGTTGGATTCCTCTTTCAGAGAGGTGCAATATTGATCTAAATATCATCTTGTTTGGATGAGAAAAATTGTACTTTGAATTTATTTTCCACACGTGTGCAAATTTTCAAGGTCAGCAAGAATTGTAATATAGGCTCACAAGCCCCAAAATATGTGTCACACACCCACAATCATGGATATAAAAAGGAGAAGCATGATGATCATTTTATCATTCACTCATCTCCCACATATCTCTCTCATCTTATTGGTTTGTACAACCTTAGAAAATTTTCTCTCCTCCACATGTGTGAAAACAAGAAGTTGCAATTTCCGACTAATTTAGGGAAAATCTGGACAACGTTGACCATCGTTGACTTTTTGTCAACCTTCAGCATTTGACTATGTTTTTGAGGTAGGAAGTCCGATCTAAAGAGGCCGCAGTTGGAGGCACAAAAATCGAGGTCAAACATTTACCTTGATCGCGACGTTGACTGGTTTGGCCACATAATTTTGAATTTTGCATTGACTCTTTCGTGGGATGTGTGTGACACTGAAGGAAGGCTGAATTTGACCTAGTTTGAATGAACCTGATTGGAGGTTGAAGGGATGGTTTGACCAACAAATTCTTTGTTGGCTAGGGCATCATGTTGACTTTTGTAAAAGACATTTTATCTATCTCTGCTGAATTAGAAGAATTATATAAATATTATCTATTGTCTTGGCTTGTCTTATGTCGATTTATTTTATGTTCTACCAACATTGATTTTCAATGGTTATGTGATTTCTAATCTGAAATTGAATCGGGCTAATAAGAAGAAATATTGAAGTAAAGTGCTTTAAGCATAGAACATACCATGGTTAACTAAAATTAACACTATTACTATAGAGCATGTGTTCCTTTTTCTCCTACTCAATGTCATGCAACAAAAAAATTGTGTCAGGCACATAACCTACCTCCTCCATTTGGTGATCCAAAATTTGTAATGCTGCATAATTTTTCTCGGTTTGGGGATGAGATGTATCTCCCACAAGGAATGTATGAACCCTTTTATCTAGTTCAATGGAGCTACACCATTGATTTTTTTTTTTTAACCTCCTATCTTTCATGTCATTTCACAACTTGATTGCATCATCAAAATTTCCCATTTGCAACATAGATGTTTGACAAAAGTACATAATATATGGTGTTATCGGGTTCTAAATGAACAATTATTTCTACCACATGTTTAACTAGCTCAGTATTGCAGTGAATTATGTAGGCACCAAGAAATTCTCACTTGAATCAGGGTCTAATGGCATTGTTTGGATTAAATAAGTGCCTCATCTAGCTGACGAATACGACCAAGAAGGTCAACCATGCATGCTTAATGTTTGAACATGGGAGTGATTGAAGAGCTTCCCGGATTATCCACAGTATAATGGGAGTGATGCAATAATCTCGAGTTATGCAAGAGAAGTAGTGCCATCCTTCATCCACTAGGCCTGCATGACTGCATGTAGATAAAATGAGAACAAAGGTAACATGGTTTGGTTTAATGCCTGTCTATTGCATCTGGACAAAAATTGCAAGAAATCCTCCCCATGCCCATGCATTTGATACCCTGCAATCATAAAATTCCATGAGATAACATCTATAATAATTATTTTGTCAAATAATTGGCATGCAACCTTAATGCTTCCACATTTTTCATACATGTGTATGAGCGTAGTCACCACAAAAATATTCAAGTCATGTCCACTTGCAATTATGAAATCATGGGTTTGCTTTCTTTGTTCAAACGCTTCATATTGGGCATAAGATGGTGGCACAACTCCAAAGCTAAAAGAGCTAGGTTTCACATCTATCATTTTCATTTGATCAAACAAATTTAAAGCTTCATTAACAAGGCCATTTTGGGATTATCCACCAATCATTGCATTCTGGGAGACCATATATATTTTAAGCATTTTTCTGAAAACTAGGTGTGCAATATCTAAACTCTCACACTTAACATACATAACTATAGAGAATTACCAAAAAATATCTATGAGCTTAATTCTTTTCTAATGATGTAACCATGCATACAATTTTCCTTGTTGCTGAGTTCCAAAATCAACACAGGCAAAGATAACACTCACTATTTTCAGAGAATTTGGTTTCACATCTGCAAGTTGAATTTCATTGAACAGTGTTAAGGCTTCACTAGCATGCCCTTTTTTTGTTTACACAAGAATAATTCTATTCCATGAGACCACAATTATTTTTCATCAAATAATTGGCGTAAAACCTCTGAACTCCCGAACATAACATACATGGTAAAAGGGAATTTACCACAAAAAAAATCTGAACCAAACCCATTTCTTATTGCATAACCATGGATCCAATCACCTTGTTTCAACGTGCATAACTCACCACAAGTGAAGATGACACTTGCCATGGTGATTGAATTGGGTTTGATGTCTGTAAGCACCATTTTTTGAAACAATTACAAGGCATCATTAACATTCTCATTATGGACATACCTCACAATCATTATCCCAAAAAACCACATTTATTGTGCGCATTTTATCAAACATTTTACATGCATACTGCATACTTCCACATTTGGCATGCATATCAACAAGAGTAGCTATTGTAAAAACATTGGAATCAAACCCAATCTAGAAAAATTGATCATGAATCTCCTTGCCTCACAAATTTGATAATCCACCACATGCCTTAAAGTACAAAGGGAAATGTATAGCATTTTGGCTCTATGATTTTATGTTTCATTTGGTGATAAAGAATTAGGGTTTCATCAAATTGGCCATGTGTATCATATCCTTTGATCATCACATTCCATAAGAAGACATCTTGTCTAGGTATTTGATCGAAAGTTGAATGGTCTTCCTCCAAACTTCTCCACATGGCATACATGCTCACAAGGTTAGTCCCTAAGAAATTGTTGTGATCAAGCCCACAAATGAGCATGGGGGAATGTATTTGTTTGAGTGTTTTTCTATTATTACAGGTTTGCAATAGGGAAATGCATGATTCGAAGTCCATAGTTGTCAATTGCGGTATTTTTTTAGCAACATCATTAACAAAGAAACACATGTGATAAAAAGTGCAGAGATGAATACAAAATACTGGTTCCATAAAAATAACCATGATCGAAGATGGTTGGGAGGATTTTTATTGGTAATAGGAGCCATTTTTTATTCCAAACTGATAAGAATGATAAAATGGATGAAAATTTTAGGCATCCTCTCAATACTCCTTTCACTCAACATAGCCATAAAATATTAGTCCATGGCTCTATCGACTTCCATCATCCACCGACTTAGCTATGGTCAAAGAAACCATTCACCTGATCCGCAACAGACCTCTGGCTACACATTGATATTTTTGTTCATATTTATATTTATTTTGATCCATTGAAAATGATTGTTTGTAACCAAAATTTGTTATAGAAAACAAATGAGCCATTTAATGTTGGAGCAAAATTTTCTCAACCTAACGAATTAGGAGCAAAGTAAACATTAAATTTGCTTGTGATACCTTAGATCCAAGGATATTTTCTCCACGATTAGCTTATTATGAAAACAAACAAACATAAAGTTTAAATTTTATTTATATGTTTGGATAACATTGGATTTTCACACTACTCATCCACATGTCACTCTGAGGATGACGATTACCAAGATACATTTTAACTTAAAAGGTAAAAAATAAAAAGAAATGGATACTCACATGAATTTTGTTAATGGTTAAGGTTGAAAGAGACAAATAACTTAATTATTTAACAAATTGGAAATTTTGTATATGTTTCAAGTTCATGTTTCTTCTACTCTCTAATATTCTAACTTCTCCTTGCATGCCTAGTGTTATGCAAAGAATTAAAATTTGTAGAAATTATACAAACATTATGTATATGATGGATTCAATCTGATCGAACAATGTACTAAAGATAAATATTGAATCACTTCTACAAATCAATTGCGTAAATTTAAACACAATCATCGATCACATGAAGCAAAGAAGATTTAATCAAACCACAACACAAATAATTTCCCAGGGAAAGCTTGCTACTCAAAACCCCTCTATCATATATTTTATATTCTATAAGGAATCATGAAAACAAGGAAACAATTACAATGAAATTATTCTCACAAGAATATCTTGCAATCTGCCTATCGTCTCACACTGATCTAGACAAAATCGGGCCAACACTTAGCCAATTCTCAGCCTGTCTTCAGCCTGCCTTACTCACGCAATCCCTATGAATGCAATCCATATTCCTTAGGAATTTCATCCTTCCTCAACCGCGCTGAGTATCATGGGCATCCTATGGTGTTTTATCTGCATCTAGGCAACCTGATAATATCACAACTGATAGTTAACATCCCTTTCACCTAGATCTCAACTGGGTCTCCACTAGAACTGACATGCATGCAAATAATAATAGTAAATCACCAGTTGCATGTTAGATCACTGATTGTGAATTAAATAATATTTAATTCACTTGATCTCTCACTAGTGCAACAAAAAATTAAAATTAGCACAACTAAATTTAACTCACTTAACTGAGTTAACTGATTACACATGAATTAAACTGCACTTCGAACTCTATTACAACTAGAATTAATCTGAATGTCTCACCAACTATCCTCAACTCAAAATTCATGAGCTAACTTAGTTTATCACACTTAGTTAACTATTACAAGTGATTATGAGATAAGATTACATTATATTGTCCATTTTAATTAAGGTAAAATAGACACTGCACCAAATTTAGCCCGCCAATGTAGGTGCTGCCAAGACCTGTGGTCCCACACTAGTGTAGGTGCTGCTTGAACATCTTGGTCCCACACTAGTGTAGATGCTATCATGTTGTTTCCAAATTCCAATTTCATTGTTTCTTGTTGCAAACTTCAACACTCCCTCTCAACAAGAAATGAATGTCATTGCATGCGACATGCACCTCTTGCAAGTGACAAAAACCCTTGCATGCAACATGAAACTCTTGCATGCATGACTTCTCTAGTGTTTCTCGCACATGAAACCTTTGCATGTAACACTTCTCTAATGTTTCTCACACATTCAACACTTCTGAAATTGAATAGCCTCCAAACAAATGAATCAGTATAATGCAACTTTCATCGGAGTCTTCTGACTGCTGCTAGCTACTACACATGTCTACTGGATTCTCTGTGCTTTTGACGTATGCATCCATGCACTCTGCACTGCTGCGAACTCTAATCTGCGCTCTAGTATCAGACACCTGTCACTCTGATTTATGACCTCCTGACATATGACTGCATCAATCTAAGTGATCATGCTACTGATGTACTATGGACTCCTCCTAGCCAGGTTCAATCCATGAGATGCACCATCTCCAGGACCCTGCCAAAATTTTTTCTTGGGATTAATCTTGCATGTCGCCCCACCTCACACCTGGAGGTATATCTGCATGCAATCCCTCTGCCTATATGGCTCGAAATTTCTCTGCTTGAGTGGTTTCTGCCACTCCATGATCCTCTGCATGTGGCTACTCCACATATTGAGGTTCATTCTTTGGAACCAAGAGTTCCTCATCTGCATGCAAATCAAGCTCCCTCTCAAGGGTCAATTGCATGGTTTTCTCACACTTCCCAATGGTTGGAAGCTCTGTAGAAATCACATCTACATCAAGTCTATAGAGATTATTCACACGAATCCAAATCTTCTTGGCTTGTCCTATTTCTTTGTGTCGAAGGAAAACTTTTCCTTCACTGAAAACAACATCATAGCCTCTATCCTCCAACATTGCAGCTGAAACTAATTTTTTCTTCAAGCCTGGTACATGCATTAAAAATTTTAATAAAAATGGTTTACCTGACTGTCTCTAGAAAGTAACTGTACCAATCCCGATAGTGTTATACCTTCCGTTGTCACCCATTTCGATATGAATATGGAGGTCCTTCTCCTCCAAGCTACTAAAAATTTCTTTGTTTCTCGTCATGTGGAAAGATGCACCACTATCCAAGAACCACCCTGATCCCATCACACTTGACACCATGCATGCGATCAGTGAGAAGTCAAGCTCAAATTTCATGGCCAAAGCCTCACAAGATGCAGATCCTGAAGCCTTCTTCTTCTTCTTCTTCTTTTGTGGACAATTAGGGACATAATGTCCATGCTCGTGACGGTGAAAACACTTCACTCTGGACATGTCACGCTCCTTGTCTTCTTCATCGGTCTTAGATTTGGAATGGAATTTCTTTCCTTTCCCCTTCTTCGCCTTGGTAGCCAAAGCACAATATTCTTCATCTTCATTCTTAGATGAAGATCCATGTCTGGTATTCCTTTTGAACTCTTCTTAAACCAAATCCGGCCAAAGCCGTTCCCAATATGGCAACTTCTCCCTCCCATTGACAGAGTCCTGATAACTATGCTGAATCTTGGGAAGTCCTAGAAGATCTAGGCTCACCAAATCATCATTAGCAACAGTCTTTCCTACACTTCCAAGCTCATCCCAACATTGTACAAACTTTGTTAAGTATACCAGAATAGTGTTGTTTTTCTCCATTTTGATCTTCCTGAGTTTATCTTTCAGTGCCAATTTTCTATGATCACTGCTGCTCTGAAATAGTTCTGTCAAAGCCTTCCACATTGCATATGGAGTCGCTTTTCCATGGAGACTTGAGACAATATGGTCTCATGCTCCCTCCAGTAAGATCCTCCTCACCCTTGCAACTTTATTTTTCCATGCATCAATATTTGCAGCATCTGTCATAGCAGGTTTGGGAACATCATTGCCACTGAATTCCTTAAATACATTGTCCTCAAATAATTCCTCCATCCTGTCTTTCCAAGAAATATATTTAGAGCTTCCCTCGAGTGCATACTCCAATTTCAAGCCATTGAAAGCCATTTCGATCCTGAATCACCTATAGCACCAAGACAGTCTTCTACAAATTCGAATTCTATTCAGTCACAAACTCAACTTCTCCTCCACTATTATGATTTCATGTGCTCTAATACCATGTAGAAATTATACAAGGCTTATGTATATCATGGATTCAATCCGATCTAACAATGTACTAAATCTAGATGCTGAATCGCTTCTACAAATCAATTGTGGAAATTTAAACGCAATCACCAATCACATGAAGCAAAGAAGAATCAATCAAACCATAACACAAATAATTTCTCGAGGAAATATTGCTGCTCAAAACCCCTCTATCATATATTGTATATTCCACAAGGAATCATGAAACAATTAAAATGCAATTCTTCTCACAATAATCTCTTGAAATTTGCCTATCGTCTCACACTAATCCAGACAAAATCAGGCCAACACTTAGCCAATTCTCAACCTGTCTTCAGTCTGCCTTGCTCACGCAATCCTTGATGAATGAAATCCCTATTCTTTAGGAATTTCAGCCTTCCTCAAATTGTTGAGTATCATGTGCATCTTGTGGTGTTTTAACTGCATTTGGGCAACCTGCTAAAATCACAACTGATAGTTAACATCCCTTTCACCTGGATCTCAATTGGGTCTCCACGAGAACTGACTTGCATGTAGCTAATAATAGTAAATCATCAGTTGCATGTTAGATCACTAATTGTGAATTAAATAATATTTAATTCACTTGATCTCTCACTAGTGCAACAAACAGTTACAACTAGCACAACTGACTTTAACTCACTTAAATGAGTTAATTGATTACACATGCATTAAACTAATGCACCAACTGCACTTCAAACTCTGCTACAACTATAATTACTCTGCATGCCTCACAAACTACCCTCAACTCGAAATTCATGAGCTAATTGAGTTTATCATGTTGGAACACCTAATCCTACATGGGTAGGTGTGGAATGCGAAAAGTCACAATGGAGTCCAAGTGACCTTGGAATGTGAAACCAAGAGTCACACCATTGTACTATAAATGTACATCATGTATAATGGAAAAATAAGAAAGCCTCACGCTTATCTTTCATTGTGTGTTGAGTCTCTTGTGTGTGTGATTTCTTCCTTATACACCATGTGTGTGTTCAACATGGTATCAGAGCGGGCGATTGCTGGCCCTACTCCAAATTGAGTGAGCCATTTGTGTTTATGGCCTGTGCATATCTTCAAAATTCTTGACATTTTTGCAGCACTCCGAGTTTTTGCAGCAGTGATTTTGCAGCATTCAGAAAGTGGTTTTGGAGAAGAAGCAGCATTCAGAAATTGGCAGCATTCCGGCATTGGTTTTGAAAAAAAAAGTAGCACTGCACATCTGAAGGTTGATTTCTTCCTGCAATTTCTGCCCATTAAATTCTGCATTTTGGAGAGTTGTTGGAAAAATTGTTTAAAGTTAATTTCTGAAGAAGTTTATGAGTTTTTCCATTGAAAAATTTCTGCAATTCTGGGTTTCTCTGCTGCTGGAAAAATTCTACTGTTGCCCTCATTTCTGCATTTTGTCCATATTGCTGTGTATCTAGAAGAAAAATTTGCTGCTGTTTTAAAGTCTCCTATCTCTACTCTGCTGTTTTAATAAAAATTAAAAATAAAATAAAATAAAAAAAAATAAAAAAAAAAAAATTCTGCACTCTTCTACGGCCTCACTGCTCCTCACCTCTCAAACTAAACCACGCACTACACATATCTCCCTCCTGCTATTACCCCTCACCACACGGCCTCGCCCTACCATTTAATGCTGCTACCTTACAATACTATCCCTAACTCCTTACAACTCTACGCTGGCCCTCCTTCACTGTTATACACCCTCACTTCCTCACACGGCCTCCCTATCTCACACTTGCCCTTATCAACCCTTATCACTCCAAGCTCGCTGCAACCCACACTGCATATGCCCTCACGCCCCTATCCTACACCACAGTCACCAAACGCTCCATCCCTGCCCGGTTCCCTACGCCTCTCCCCACGAATTGTCACAGTCACTCCACGCTATTCATATGCTCCCCACGCCATAATCCTACGCGCTCTACCCAGTTCTCTCCCCCCACGGCAATGCCATAATCCTACGTGCTCGCTCTACTATCCTACGCAGACCCTACAGCCATCCTTCCCCTCACTGGTATACGCTGCTCCCTCTCCCTTCTAAAATCCGCCCTCCCATGTAATACTACCTCTCATTTTAAATTTTTATGTAATACTATCTCTCCATTTAAAATTCCGCCCCCCCCCCCCCTCCATTTTAAATTCTCACCATTTAACACAACTCCTTCCATATACTTAACACTGCCCCTTCCATATAATAGCCCTCCCTCCTCCCCATTTTAATAACCCTCCCTCAACACTCATCGACCCCCTACGCTAACGCTACCTCCCTCCACGTAGAGTTTGTCCCAATTTTTAATTTTTTAAAATCATCTCCCCATATAAATACCCTCTCCAAATATTACCACCCCTCTCCTTTTTTTAAAATTTTTTAAATTCCCTCCCTATTTTAAAATATTCCCCATCCCTTAAAAAATAAAATAAAATAAAAATCAAATCCCCTCCTTCTCAATACATTCCCCTCCCTTTTTAAATTCCCCCATTTTTAATTAATTTATTTTTTAATTAATTAAAAAAAAAAGAGAGCAGAGAGAGAGAAAGAGCAGAGAGAGAGGAAGAGCAGAAAGAGAGGAAGAGAGAGAATATAAACAACAGAAATGAAGGAAATGACATGTGAGCAGATGGACTAAATACATAGAGAAAATTGCAGATTTGCATTGTGATTTGTGGCATTGATTTGAAGGGTGAGTTTCTAAAGAAATTGATGTGAAGACGAGTTGTCAAACAACTATTTGAAGGAAAATTCAGTTGCCTTAAAGACCTCTTGCATAGTGTTTTCAGCCGCACATATTTTGCAGAGATATTCTATTATATTGACATTGTATTGCCTCTTCATAGTTGCAATCAGTACTTGAATTGTTGATATAAGTCATTGTTGATTGCCCTCCATCATTTGAGGAGCAGATTTTGTACTTTGAGATTTCCATAGTTGGAAATTCTTTGGAGTCATTTGTATTTGTTGTTGAATCACATTGTAAATGGGTGCATTTTCGGTTGAAGCCGACACCCTTTCATTTTTTGAGCCTAAGTTGTTGAAAATGGCCAAAATCAATGAGGCATTAATGTTGTTGAATGACCTCATTCATTCAAATGTTGATGACATGATAAAAATGAGCAAGGATGCTCTTTGTAAAATTCACAGTTGTTTGCTAGATGCACATGAAAATATTGAGTTTTTGCAGTTGGAATCTCAGCTCCAACAAGAAGAACTTCAGCAGAAGAGTCACCATTCTGAACCTGTTTCTGCCTGCAGACGTGCTGGGACTCACCGAAGAAAGAGCAAGTTGCGCTGATTCTGCCCGCCCTCGATACTAGAGCAGATGTACATGCAGATGCAACATCTCAACCTGCACTTCTCAAGCCCATCATCAGACCTTGGGAAGAGCTTGTCCACAACAAGCACCGAACTGGTCTTGGATATGACAAGGATGTGTCCTTTCATATTCCATAATACACAAAGCCCATCATATTTCAGAGTACCGGATTCTTGTATGACAGCTTCTCACCACAATGTCGCGTATCCTGTTCACTTCATCATGACGGGGAGAAATGCCAACACCTTATCGAGCAACAATGGCATGAAAGATCACTGTTTTGATCTTCATCCATGCAAGCACTGTGGTCGACACACCCATTCTTCAGACAGATGCTTCAGAAACAAGCCTTCTACAAGAACAAAGATTCATCTTGGATGGATCGCTTCTTGGCAATGGGTATCAATAGCCAAGAAGATGTTTAAGTCGCATGTCAGAACATGTTCATGGATATTGAACAAACTTGCAGTCAATTTTTCGCCATCATCTCACCTTGTCTCTGACAGGGGGGAAAATGGTGGTCATGTACAAGCTTCAACGTCGCATTGCGCGAGTCGAGCTACAATCTCTATCTCAGCATGAGAGCTGTAGCCGCTAGCCTCATCAAACCGTCCGAGCTACACCGTCATTCCTTATTCGGTAGGATGTAGCTGCAGACACGGATGCCCATGAGCATGCTCTTCGGTTGGTGGATAACTCAAACCATCATCTTTGGTTGGTGGATAACCTAAACCCATCATAGTAGACTCTCTTTCAGTCGAAGGTCTCCTTTCATATAGTATGAACATTTCAGCGTGCTTCCGTGCCTTTGTTTTAATGATTTTCAAGCTGAGTCTCAAAATGCTTCAAGCATTCCAAAGTTGTTGGTAATCCTAAAACCATCACAGTTAGTAGACCTCCCTTCTTTTAGGTTGAAGGTCTCCCTTTTTTATGAGGGACAATTCCTCTAGCAGAAGCTTTCAGCTTCTTGCCAGTTTTGGAAGAGTTCCGGGAACTGCAACAAGTTTTGCGTTCCAGTGTTGGTGGTCATCCTCAAACCACCTCTTTTTTCCAACATTTCAGAGAGTTGATTCAGCCCAAGTGCTGCCATGTATACTTTGCAGATTTGTATTACAACTCTTTTCTTGGACTCACACATACCCCTTCGGATTAAGGGGGGATGTTGGAACACCTAATCCTACATGGGTAGGTGTGGAATGCGAAAAGTCACAATGGAGTCCATGAATTTTAGAAATCGTGAAACCAAGAGCTGCATCACTATATAAATGCAAATAATTAGAGACATTAGAAAATAAGAAAGCCTCACGCTTATCTTTCATTGTGTGTTGAGTCTCTTGTGTGAGTGATTTCTTCCTCATACACCATGTGTGTGTTCAACATGGTGTTTAACATATCACACTCAGTTAAGTATTACAAGTGATTATGAGATAAGATTACATTTTACTGTCCATTTTAATTAAGGGAAAATAGACACTGCACCAAATTTAGCCCACACCAGTGTAGGTGCTGCTAGGACCTATGGTCCCACACTAGTCAGTAGGTATTGTCATGGTGTTTCCGGATGCCAATTCCATTGTTTCTTGTTGCAAACTTCAAAATTTTTTGATATGAATATAAACCATTAAAGCATGAGAGTTACATAAGATATATCAACACATAACATTATATAATAAGTGAACAAATTTTTTGGCTAAAACATAGACAATGTTTGAGGTGGTGTCATAATAGATCCATGTTGTATAGTGTTATGGGTGTAATCAAGGTGTGATCTAGAAGAAAATCCATATACTAAGGTCATAGGTATAATTAGTAGGTCCACTTAGTATAGGGTTTATATGAATAAATTGAAACTTGGGTTCTCTAATCACTTGTTGAGTAGATGTTTTGCTAACAACAACTTTCCTATCATTTTTTAATAAAATGAAGTCCATCCCACTTAAAATTTGAAATTCTAACTATTATTATTGTTAGATCCTACTATTGGTTTCGAAGTCTTGATTTGGAGTTCTATGTTTAAGTTGGTTGCTATCTTGTTATGATTATATCTGGTTCATATTGATTTGTGTTATGATCTTGTGGTTTAGTTTCCTTGTTTATTGAGTTTTGATGATCATGGTTGCAAATGAAAGATTCAATTCTTTAAATACATTTGATTGATAAGGTTACTTCTTGCTATTTTTGGGCTGATGTGGTTTGGTGTTGGAACTTGGGATCATGAGTTCGAATAGGAGTTCGAGTGCGATGAATGAAATCCAATAATTTGTTGAAATCTAGTGGCAATATAAACTATGGAAATTTATTTATTTTTTAAACAAAATAAAAAAAATTTATTAAAATTTATTCTAGTGCTGACAAACACTATAACTCTAGAAATAATTTTTTAGATTAATGAAATTTGTTTTTTAAAACAAAATAAAAACGTTTTTACTAAATTTTTTCTAGTGCTATCAAACCCAATAGCTCTAGAAATAGTTTTTTTTAACATTCTTGTTCATATCACAATGCTAAAGATTCCATCTAACCCAATTTTCAACTAGACTGCATGTTAATTAAAGTTAGAGATGGAAGGGTTCTACTAAATTTAGAAGTGCACTAAATTTGGTAGAGAGACCTACAAGTGAAGCTAAGGCACAATTTTACTTTCTCTTACTTTTGACTTAGGAAAATTATAATTTTCTTACAGTAAAAAATATAATCAATCTCAGCTCTCCATTGTTTTTTAATCTCAGTCATTCGTGGAAGATGGAAGGCCAAGTCAACCTTATAAAGAGAGGAAGGGCACATGCTTATAATATCATTATGCACTAGAGATTTGTGTATTTTGCTTAACTAAGAAGGGTTTCTAGTGCAACGTATTAGGGTAGAGACAAAGATCGAATTGTTAGAAAATCATAAAGGCATAAAGTTTTTCTTATACTTGATAATTACTTGTGATATTATTATGATCTTAATAACTTTAATGTGTTCTTCTTTTATCTTAATTCATCAAGCAATTACCAAAAAATTAGCACAAAGATCAAGGACACTAGATGTAGGCAGACAACCAAAGCAAAACCCCACTCTTGGGGAAAACCCAATCAACAACTCTTCCTTCAATAATTTTGTTGAGATAATCCAAGACTCTTGACTTAGAAACATACTTCCTCTACACTAAGTCAGTTCTCTCCTTCTTCTGCAGATAATACTATCTTCAACCTGGCAGCAAAAAAAATAACAACACTATGATGCATCACTTATCTTCGACCTAACAACTTCGATCTCAATGTAATAAATTTGATCTTGGAGCAACACTTTCACTTGACGAAACAATGATTGGAAGCAAGAACTTCGACCTAGCACTGACAACTTTTACTTGGTAGACACTAGCAACAACTAGGAACAATAAATTGAATTTATCAGTAGGGACTTCGATCTCCCTATAAAACCCACACATGAGAGAGATAGATGGACCAAAAATTTGATCTTGACCTAATATTCCTTCTTCCCTAAACTCACACATCTTTTAGCCTCCTTTTCCTACTTCACACTTTTCCAGCTCTTCCTCTTGGATATAAAACTTGTGTGAATTTGAGAGGGTTTCTTCCAAATGAATTCAAATTGCTCCAATATATAGTCTTCTATTGAGGTCGAAGACACCGCAATGACGAGGAATAGATTCTTGACTAAGGAAATATATCCAAGGTCTCTCAACAGTTTAAGCACCGTAATGCCATGGACTATATTCATGACTAGGGTAATCTATCCAAGGTGGGGCTAATATGGACTAAAGCTTTCAGCCTCTCTAGGTACCATCAGGCTTACTTTCTAACTATCAACCCAGGAATCTAGGTGCGTATATGAGGTTAGATTTGTAAGACCAATTCCACCCTCCCTATCAGACATCAACATATAGATGTCCTTCTAGGAAATGTGTCACTTACAAAGCCTCAACACTCTTGATTATTCCAATTGGTAGAAATCCTCCTTGATCCAACAGATCAAAGGCAACAAATCTCTCCCAATCAAACTGATTGATAATAAAAAGTATGTAAAACCTTTGAGATATTTACCTGCATAGACACAACCCCAATCAATAATATTTTTTTAAATGTATATAAATAAATACAAAACTCAGGGGTGTTTTAGACAACTTGATGTTGCTTTTCACTTTTTATCCCATTGAATATTGCCGATATAATATTCCTTTACTCATACAATTTTCTTTCCTACTTCACATGCAACAACATATTATTCAATCAGATCCTACTTTCCTTATTTCAAAAACCACTCAAAATGCATTCTCCAATTTCTTTCGAGGTATCCATCATGACCATGACATGCCCTCCCTCTTAACTTAATGGTAGTTCTTCTATCCAGGCTCCCTCTCAACTTAGGGTGATCAACTTCTTCTTATGGAGTTGGCGAATCTTTCATGGCTTCCATCCTTCTCAAAATAGTCATGCATATCAGTTTTACTTACTAGAATCTTCACCATATTTAAGATTATGTACCTGCACAACTTATATAGCAAGTACAACCCAATCTATAGAAGCATGAATTTAATCATATCAAAAGCATATAATGATGGAAGCATCTAGACTTTTGACATACTTAAAGATAATTAAGAAACACATACTTCTATACTTCAAACTTCTTTCCCTTAAATCATATCAATAGCTCAATCAATACATCGGTTTCAATATCTCTTTCAATGATTGACAAATTATTTCTCATAGAAAACCCTAGAAACAAGTATAAAAATGCATCTAACAACTTTCTGAATTCATCTGTTATAATTCCTCCTAGGATTTCATACAAACCCTAGATTTCATACATGAGCTTCAACAATCAAAACCAATCATAGCTTAATTTCAATAACATGACTAGCTTCTACTAAGGTTTGATGTAAACCCTAGATTTTTATCTATTAATCCTCAATAATCACAATACAATTTCATAGAGTCAAAATTTTCATATCACATACTAGATAATTTAACTTCTACTAAGGTTTAGCTGCAAAACCCTAGATTTTTCCAAACAATATCATCCTATAATATCAAACTTTGACAAGGGCTTACTTCCAAACCCTAAGACTTATTACCATCGATAATTAGGTTAACACATATATATAGGATTTCATCATCATGTACAATCATATCATAACAACATATGTTAGTCAAATACAACAAATATATTTGATTAGATGGACAAACATATACTTAGGAATTCATTCCTAGGACATCATCAAAGCCTCAATGGTTTGGGATCACCATTAAACCCTAACAAGATAGGGTTTTCATAACCATATCAAAACCCAAAACATGGAATTATAAAAACATTATTTTCTTTAGAATTCATCAATAACCCTAAGTAGGATAGGGTTTCACAAGAATAATCAAAGATACAAGGAGGGTAGATTTATCTAATGATGGATCACCCAATCAAGAATCTTTATGATTCAAGAGAGCTAGACACAATAATGTTAATAATCCAGAAAGAATGAATATACTTTTATCATGAGGAGAACAAAGCTTATGGTTTTAGGCATACCTTTTCTTACCAAACCTTGTGATTCCAATGCTTTGTTTTGTGAGGTCTTCTTCCATAATTATTGAGTATTCAACAAATATTTTTCTAAACAAGAAAAATAGGAATATAAATGTGATTAGTATTTAATATAAACAAACATACATAAGTAGAGAAAACCAAAAAAGAAAAGGAGTAAGGTACTTATCTTTGGAATTTGGTGAGGGCTCCCTCCAAACTGGATGGATACCTATAACCTTATAAAAAAGAATCAAAATGTCTTTTCAAAAATATGTAAAACCTACAAATACTACAAATCAAAAATACAAAATGAAACAACTAAACCTTAGAGAAAATGAATTAGTAGTGCAAGTCCCTTATATCTAATTATTCGACTTTATTCTTCTTGGGACATACTTCTTCAACAATATTGGCTTGGTCCCTGTCCCTTTTATTACTCTTTGGATTGTTAGGATAGACACTTTTATAGTGACCCATTTTATGACATTGATAGCATTCTATTTTGGACATTTCTACCTTTCTTCTTGATCCTCTTGACTTCTTGAAGTTTCCTTTCTTATGATGAGCAGTGTAGGCATTTGAAACTTCTTCATTGTTGGATACTAATGTGATTCTCATCTCTTCTTGGCTGCAAGCATTCCATTATTCTTCGAATGTGGGAGTTTCCTTCTAGCTGTTGATTCCTTAAGAAAAAACACTCCAAGTTGGTGGCAACTTCAATAATGCAGTAATCACTAGTTCTTTGTCTGGTACACATCTATGGCTAGAAGTTCATCTCTAATTCTAGCTATCCTTACAAAGAAGGAAGCCACAATATCATATTTAGTCATTTTCACGGTCTTTATTTCATTCTTCAAACTTCCTATTTAACCAATGTTCTTGATAGTAAATAGATTTGATAAAGCCTCATAAATTTCTTGAGCATGGTTTATGTTGGATATATATGGGACAAGATTATCTTTTATGCCTTCTACTATTAGTGCCATAACCAATATTTTTGACTCTCTGAACATCACCTTATCTGCATTACTATATTCTTCAATAGGTTTCTTTACTTTTCCTCTAACCAAATCCAATACTTTCTAATTTTCAAGAATGATGTCAATTCTTTTATTCCATGACCTATAATTTGAGGCTCCTTCTAATTTGTTCTCTCCATTTATTGAGTTGGACAATATCCTTGAAGATAGTAAGATTCTTTCTTATAAGGTCTCCTTTTATGATCCCTTGATCAACTTCTTTGAGATTCCTTAATTTCAATAGATCCTTAAACTGCCTTCTCCTCCTTCACCAAAGCTATCATACCATGCTAGAAAATCATAAAGGAATATTACTTGTGATATTCTTGTGATCTTATTAGATTTCTTGTGTTCTTATTTTATCTTAATTCATCAAGAAATTACCAAAACAATAACACAAATATCAAGGACAACAGATGTAGGAGGAAAACCAGGGAAAAACCCCACTCTAGGGGAATATCCAGTCAAAAAATCTTCCTTCAATAGTTTTCTTGAGATAATCCAAGACTCTTGAATTAAACACAAATTTCCTCCTTTTTCAGATTACTATCTTCGACCTAGCAGCATCAACAACAACACCACTATGATGCAACACTTAACAACAACTGGAAACAATAACTTCAACCTAGAATTAGCAACTTCGACTTGGCAACAACTAACAACAACAACATTGATGTAGTAGTAGGTAATTCGATCTCCCTAGAAAACCCACATGTGAGAGAGATAGATGGCCCAAAAATTTGATCTTGACCTAATCTTCCTTCTTCCCCAACCTCACACTTATTTTAGCCTCCTTTTCCTACTTTGTAATTTTCTAGCTCTTCCTCTTGGATATCAAACTTGTGTGAATGTGAGAGAGTGTATTCAAAATGAAGTCAAACTGATTCAATATATAGTCTTGTATAGAGGTTGAATCTCCCAGTTTGAGGCCAATTTGATCTCCTTAAGGCCAACTTGGTGTGGAGGTGACATAATTCATTTTTGACTAAAAAATAATCATTTTTACATAATTCAAAAGCCCAATAAGGGTCTCTTTAAATGTACAGTGACTCTACTGACTCAGAATAAGACCTAAAAGTCCTCGATTGGGAATTTGACCAAAAACATGATGACCCAAACATGAAACCCATGCTTGAATAAGTCATTGTAATAATAATAATTTTTTTCTTTTAATTTTTTTTCATAAGTACATTTCATTGTGACTCAAACACAATTATGAAGACCAAACCTAGTTACTTTTTTCAACACAAATAGCCTCCACTATTTCTCCAGCAACGTGCATCATTTATAGCGGTTGAGTTAGCTTGCACAAGATGGATGAATAACCTGTACGAGTCTGAACAACTACGTCAGTAGAGGCCGAGTTGGTTATAAAGACACAAAAAAATGTGTTGAGGGTTAGCGAATTGAAGGGGAATTTTTCTTAATATTTGTAATCAATTTCTAAGATTTTTGGTGAGTGGAATAATAAAACACACAAGTTGGCAGGTTTTCCCCAGTTGGTGTTTCTTAGGTAATTTAAGGTGTATTGTTTATTGTGTGCTTGTGTCTTTATGAATTTATTTTATGTTGTTGTTATCTTTTATAATACTCATCATATTTAGTAAAAGTGTTTGGAGTTCAATTTTTAGTTTATTCATCACAATTTTTTTATTAAATTAACAACTGGGTATTAGAAAGGTAACATGGTATCAAGGCAGGTCTTTGATTAAAGACTAGAAAGTGTGTTATTTTCCTCGTAAACAATTCAAAGATGTAGGAAAGGGGATGCAATTCACTTCATGGTTGTGCTAGGGTTTATAGTTGTGTGACCTAGGGATAATCTATGCTAGGGTTTTCTCCTACTAGGCTCTGCACAAGGATTTGTGAGCAGGTCGAACAAGTAGGATGGTGTATTTGGGGTTGATATTTGAGGATCACCTGGATGGGGCCTCAAATTTATGTTCTTGGAAGGAGAGGATTGGTATAGTTTTGGAGGAGTAGGGAGTTTATCAGTTTGTGGAGAGTCCACCAACTACACCAATAAATCCTTAGAATCTGGCTCAGCATAAAAATAATGACATAAAGTCCAAAACAATAATCCTTGATAGAGTCAAGGATCACATCATACCTCACCTTTTGGGAAAAAAACAACTCATGCCATGTGGAAAACTATGTTAGGGTTGTACCATGGTATAAGTGAGGCCGGGAAGGTGGTACTTAGAGATAAACTCAGAAATATCAAGGTGACTAAATATGAGTTTGTGATCTCTTACCTGACCAGATTCACCAAGTGAAGGACGAGTTAACTGCAGTTGGGGAGACAATTTCAGATGGGGACCTTGTCAGTTTTGCACTGTTGGGTTTTCCAAAGTCATGGGAAAACTTCACTGATGTAGTGAGTGGTTGAGAGAAGCTTCTAGATTGGGAGCATCTATGGAGTGATTTAATGCAAGAGGAGATCTACAAGAATGCTAAATTTGGGTCTCATTTGAAGATTGAGAAAGAGGAAAATTTTTCCCTAACTAGCAAAGGGGGCAAGGCCAAGAAAAATAAAAATTCAAGAGGGGTCAAGTCTAGTTCAAGAGGAAAGAAGAAGAAAGATCTCAACAAGGTGAAGTTTTTCTCTTGTCATCAGTTTGGGTGTTATTCCACCAAGTGTCCAAACTGGAAGAAGGTATTGATTTTTCCTTAGTAATTCATAATAAGATCTATGTCTAAAACATGATCATAAACACATGGAAAAACCAAAAATTCAAGCACTTTGGATAGTGGAAAATGTACAACAGTGAATCAATGAAGTACACAATAATTTTTGCAACCCAAAACGTGTAATGTTACAACTTTAATACAACAAACATAGGGCTCCTGTACCATGGATTATGGCCCTTACAATTAGCCCTGATACAAGGAAAACTAGGGCTTGAGTTCAAAAACATATGACCCTCAATATTTCGCTGAACAAGACACATTTGAATTACTTGCTAAAGGAGCACTCGCACTAGCCCTTTCATTCCATGTACCTTAAACACTCGAAAAATCCTTTGCCATCTATACTTGTAGATGGTATTGTCGCTCCAATAACTCTGCCACTACTCCTCACAAGTTCTTTGTTGCTCCAGAATGGCTTGCATCTTCAACTCCACAAAAATACCTCTAACATTCAACTTGATCCATTAAGGGTCACTATACTTAAGGTCCAAAACTTCCCTGCAACAATAACTTGGCTCCACCTAAGCCATTGTGCTTAGGGTCTTTATCAAGTTGCCTTCACACAATGATTTTCTTCTCCAACAACCACTAGACATAAGGCTAGTCAACTCTGCCCTGTAACAATCCTCTAGACTGCTCTTACGGTCTTCAAAATTCTTCCCACTAACTGTCTCCTTGCTACTCCAAGGATGACTAAACCTAGGGCACATAACACATTGTATTACCTTCCTTATAGGGCATAATTCAAGCCATCAAACCTAACAACCACCATCATAGAAGACCCATCCAAAACATCAAATCACACCTCCTTAAATTGACCTTTGCTCAGGTCTCAAGAAGTCTCGGTCTTATACATAGTTTGACTGAGATTTTCAGCCCTCTTTAGGGCTCCTGTAATAGCCTCGGGGTTTCCCTAACTCAACCTCAATGGATCTATTTTTCACTGTGAAAACCTCCATTCTAGACCTTTAAACTTTTTCGCTATACCTTAAGTATCTACGACCCTCACTCCAACATCATACCTACGCTCTCGGTCTTACTGTGCACAAGTTTCATGGGTCTCGACCCTCCTCTAAGAAACATAAAATCCTCGACCTATCTCACAAATATTCACTACAGTGATTAGCTAAGAACCATGTCCTAAACCATACATCCAACAACTCCTAAATCAAATTATCCAAAAAATAAGAAATAAGAAACTTTGATCTTTTTCTTTCACTTCAATAAGGCTCCTTTAGGTCTGCGGTCCCTTTGCTAGTCTTCACATTAGATGATTTCACTTGGATGGATGCCAAATGAGCTCCATTTTATCTCTACTTATAATGGTCTTAGTGGATTACATTATCCACCAAGAGACATGACTTGTAGCCCAAGCGAAGTTAGGCTTACATGTGAAAATGCCACTAACATAAGAAATAAATCTCTTTCATTTGAATTTTTCCCACACCATTGAAGCCCTAGGTGCCCCTTGGCCCTTTAAGGGTGCCCCTCATGCATCCAATGATTAAACAATAAATATCTCCTTGGGTACTTCACCCACTAATTTTGGTACAGATCCCATTGGTTAGGTATATTTCCCACGAAGCTTCATTTTCATGGGTCAAATCCTCACAAATCCAGTACCCCAGGGGTTGTGGGAGTACCTCCCAAGCTACACATTTCAACACTCCCTCTTAGCGAGGAGGTACTTCCACCACTCAGAATTATATCTCATAATCATCAACTACACTAGCCTAATATCTAACGTTCACCACTACAACATACCCTGTAGAATGAACCACACTATCCTCGGTATTGTCCCTGCCTCGATCTTGTCATAACTTGAAGATTAAAACTTCCATAGGGTAGCTGAGGATCCTTCACAATATCCCTTTGAATATAGAACCCTCTGGGTCTACACAACATTCATTGGCTCACTCTTCTTTCCCTCCGGGAAAGTTCTTCTACTTAACTTGTGTCCTTCCAAGGTCATTCTAAGTTGCAGTAAAAAACCGAATCTATTCACTCTAGACCATCACAACTCAACTCAACAAGTTATCTCATCCACTTGGGTCAGATATATCACTTGCACATGGCTTCAATGTCGTATTCAAAAATTCACAACCCAATGAAGATACTAGCTTTCCATTAACTCATCCTTCACATTGAGCTAACTTGTTCATGCTAAAGTACCCCTTGATTATTCCCTACAATCTTTAACAAATCATAGGACATCCATGATCTGAAAATTGACACACAACAAAATATTGTTCACCAAGTTATCCACCAATCCACTATAACTTCCAACCTATCTTGTCACTTAACGAGTCAAGACCACATTTCCATGTTCTCAGCTGAACCTTCTACTTCATGTTTTAGGAAATTCCATAACACCCTCCTAAGTTGCTTCACTGTGTACACTGATTCAACCGTCCCTTCAAAGTAGCTCTGATACCATACTGGTTTTTCCTTGGCAATTCATAATCATGCCTATGTGTAAAACATAATCACAAATGCATTGAAATACCACAAATTCAAGCACTTTTCACAACGGAAAATGTACAACAATGAATCAATAGTACACAATAATTTTTGCAACCCAAAACTTGTTACATTACAACTTTAATACAAAAAACATAGGGCTCTTGTACCAGGGATCATGGCCCTTAAAATTAGTTCTGATACAAGGAAAACTAGGGCTTGAGATCAACAACATATGATCCTCAATATGCCCTTGAACAAGACACACTTTACTTACTTGTTGAAGGAGCTCTCACTCCATCCCTATCAGTCCATGTACCTTGAATACCTGGCAGGTCCTTTTCCACCTATACTTGTAGATGATATTGTTGCTCCAATACCTCTGTCATTGCTGCTCACAAGTTCTTATGTTGGTCCAGAATGGCTTGCATCTTAAGCTCAATAAAACTGTCCTCTAACAATCCACCAAGGGTCACTGTACTTAGGCTCCAAAACTTCCATCCAACAATAAATCATCTCCACCTAAGTCATTGTGCTTAGGGTCTTTATCAATATGCCTTCACATAGTAATTTTCTTCTCCAAAAACCACTAAACACAAGGCCAATCAAATTTCCCTCAAGCAATCCTCTAGATTTATCTTGTGGTCTTCAAGGTCTTCCCACTAACTATCTCCTTGTTGCTCCAAGGATGACTGAACTTAGGGAACAAAACACATTGTATTTCCTTCCTTGTAGAACAAAATTAAAATCATCAAACCCAACAATCATCAACATAGAAAACACAACCCAAACATCAACTTACACATCCTTAAACTGACCTCTACTCAGGTCTTAAGAAGTCTCGATCTTATACATAAAATTGACTGAGACTTTCGGCCCTCTTTAGGGCTCCTGCAACAACATTAGGGTTGCCCTAACTTGACCTCAATAGATATATGATTTCATTGTGCAAACCTCCCTTTTAGGCCTTTAAACTTATGTACTATACCTTAAGGTCCTGCGACCCTCACTCTAGCATCATAATTGCCCTCCCGATCTTACTGTCCACAAGTTTCAAGGGTATTGTCCCTCCTCTAAGAAAAAAAAATACCTTGTCTTGTCTCACAGATATTCACTATAGTCATTAGCCCATAACCATATCCTAGACCGTACGTCCAATAGCTACTAACTCGACCTATCCAAAACATAAGAAACAAGAAACTTCGATCCTCTTCCTTCAATCCAACAGGGCTCCTTTAGGTTTGCGACCCCTTATCTAGTCTTTTCATTAGATTATTGCACTTGGATGGATGCCAAATGAGCTCTATTTGATCTCTAATTATAGTGGTCATAGTGGATTACATTAGCCACCAAGAGACATGATTTGTATCCCAATCAGTCTTGGGCCTACATGTCAAAATGTAACTAACTTAAGAAACACATTTCTTTAATTTGACTTTTTCACACACCATTGAAGCCCTATGTTCCCCTTAGCCCTTCAAGGGTTCCCCTCATGCATCCAATGATTAAACAATCAATATCTCCTTGGGTATTTCACCAACTAATTTGGGTACAAAGCCCACTACTTGGGCACATTTCCCACAAAACGTAATTTTCATGGGTCAACTCCTCACAAACCCAATACCCTAGGGGTTGTGGGAGTATCTTCCAAGCTACACATTTCAACAGAAGGGATCCAAGAAGGATCATGTGGCAACTTCAACAGAGGTAGAATTCACTTCTTAGTTTGAGGCTTTTTCACTCATAACCTGCATGGCAATTTTAGTGGCCAACAATGTGTGGTATATTGACAATAGAGAATCTTGTCATATGACCAATAACAAAGGATATTTCAGCTAGTTGAAAAAGAAGGATATGCAGTTTCAGATAGAGATGACGATGATGTGATCCGTAAATTGTCGTGGATATTCCACTGAACAGTTCATCACAACATGTCTGATAAAATTATATTTAAGATTTGAAATTCTATACTATTACAGTTTTATTAAATTTATGGATATGTAGATTTATTTTTAATAGTTCATGCATTCGAATTCAAATTATGCATAAAATAGAGAACTAAAAAATAAAAACTCACGCACACACGAAAGACAAGATATGCTTTGGGAAGCCTTTTCAGGAAAAAACCTAGCTGGAAGGTGAGGCCTCTTCATTCTCTCTCTCTGTTTGGAAATATGGTTCTAGGTACAAAGAAGTATGGCCTATGGTCCAAGGGTTGCTACAGTGCACAAACCCATTTTGTATGTTGTACCTCCTATCCCTCTTGGATATTTTTTCTCAAATATGGAACAAATGCACTTGAAAGAATGGAATCCCTTTTTCTTCCTACTGGCCTGGTTAAATACCACATCTTGATAGACTACTATTGATTCGGTTTGACTACCTCAATTCTTCACCAGAGTTACAATATATACTCTTCTAGAGTCTTCTACATCATAATCACGTGGTTAGCCCCCTTTCCATGAATATTGAGGGTTGATGTGGCATCCTCTCGAATTATGGTGGTGAAAACAAGTAGGTCAAATTTTGAGTGGCTTAACTTTCGCATACAGACTCAGATTGACGCGCTTCTTGCATTGTTGGAAAGATATTTGTGTAGAATAGCATGAAAAGATGCCACACTCAAGCGGAAAATATTCACCCCCAAAAAACATGATTTGATGCCTCAAAATTATCCACAAATATTTTAGACCCTGTATTGTGAAACTGGGTTCCACTGGTAAAAATGGTCTCGTAAGCTGATTCCTCCACTTTTTCCACTCTAAAAGCATCGAGATGGATGAAAAAAAATATAATGATCCAATCTAGATCATGATGGCACATACTTAGGATATGGTGTGGGTATTGTCAAGTTTTAGAGGGAATTTGAGAATCCTCTCTACCTTAGAGGTGTCATCTATGTCCTAGGGTTGAAGAAAAACCTAGTTTCAATCTCAACCTTGGGAAAAAAAGGTTGTGAGGTTATCTTCAAAATATGAAAGACTTCCCTCAATCCCTTAAGTTCTTGAGCCATGAAGCATATTCGAGTTAGGGTGAAGAACCTCTGCAGGTTACAGTTTGAGATAGAAGCGGTCTAGAGCAACAAAGAGATCAGTGCACATGGATGTGACCTTGGGGAGCTTTGACATAGGCTTATGTGTCACTTACACCATCGAGCATTGAATATTTTGAGAGATATTTCCAATAGGGTTACCACAATATAGTGTATATTGATATGACGTGTGAAAATGATACACACTGGGCATGTATGCCAAGACATCCTTTTCTAGCAGAGATAACACGGTCAAGAGAATCTTGAAGCTGGCACATTCAGATGTATGCGGAGAAGTTTCCTCTCCATCCTTGATGGGATACATATATTATGTCACCTTCATTAATGACCACTTGAGAAAGACTTGGATCTTCTTCATGAAGAAGAAGATCAGGTATTCTCGAAGTTCATGGTGTTCAAAGCCTTGGTGGAGAACCATACTGGTAGGAGGATCAAGACATTGAGGTCAAACAATGGTGGGGAGTACATCTCGAATGCCTTTAAAGACTTGTGTGTCAGAGGGATCAAGAGAGAACTCACTGCACCTCATAACTATCAGTAGAATGGGGTGGTTGAGAGAAAGAAATAAAGCATTGTTGGAGTAGCCATGGCTATGTTGTGTGACGAGGGGCTACCTATATCTCTTTAGGTAGAGGCATGCAACAATGAATTTTTTTCAGAAAAACAGTCCACACTAGGTGCTAGGTAGATTTACACTAGGGGAGGCTTTCAGAGGAAATAAGCTTGACGTGTCTCACTTCTAGATCTTTAGAAATCTTGTTTGCTGCCATGTGTCTTCTAATAACCAGAAGAATATGGAGCCCACATCAGAGAAGGGCATTCTTAGGGCTACAATGATACCTCTAAGGTTTAAAAAATGTATATTTTAGAACTTAGGAATACAATAATCATATGTGATGTGAAGTTTGAGGAACGAAGGGATCTTAAGAAGTCCGTGGAGCATGAGCAAGGTGCAACATCGGAGGAGGAGTAGCAGGCTCTAGAGTAGGAGACTCACCCATCTCCTCAAACTTCATCATAGCCAATTGTTGGGTAGGTGGACTAGGACACAACTGAGGAGAAAGCACAAGAACAAGAGGAGAGAGTAGAGTTAGAGGGGTCCACTCGACCAACAATTCCCAATGTAGGGAGAGGACAAGCCAGTCGTATAGATCAGTTGACCAGGGAGGCTCATGAGAGAGTTGGAGCCCCCAACTCCACATTCAGACAGAGTAAACAACCACAGATATATACGGGGTACATGGCACTTATTACTGAGGTCATTGAATTAGAGAATTCTTATTGTAAGGAGGCCACCTCTTAGTAGGTATGGCGATATGCCATGGTGGAGGAATATTCCTCTATCATGCAGAATGATGTTGTGGTGATTTTTCCAAGACAAGTTAGCAAGCCAGTGGTTGGTTCATGTTGGGTGTACAAGATTAAGCATGCAAATGATGGGAGTGTGGAGAAGTGTCAGGATAGATTCATGGCCAAAGGATTCTCTAAGGTAAAAGGGAAAAAATATGATGAGATGTTCGCGCCAGTGGCTTGATATTCATCCATTAGGACTGTTTTGGCGATTGCAACTCAAATGGGGCAGAAGATCCACCAAATGGGCGTGAACACTGTCTTCCTTAACATAGTTGTTGAGGAAGAGATATATGTTGAGAAACCTAATGGGTTTTAAACCCTTAGTAGAGACACACATGCGTGTAAGTTGAAGAGATCTCTTTATGGGCTCAAGTAGGCCTCGAGGGCATGATATCTCCAAATAGACAACTACCTTCTTGGATTGGGCTTCATCTAGAGTGAAGTTGACCCTAGCCTATACTATATTGTGGTTGAGGGCCAACCTCTCATTCTTTTGTTATATGTTGATGATATTATATTGATAGGATACAAGGACCTCATCCAAGACTGCAAGAGAGATATTGCAGAAGAGTTTGAGATGAAAGATATAGGGCTCATGCACTATTTTCTTGGTTTGAAGGTTTGTCAGGGTGATGGGGAGATATTATTTAGATAGTGTAGCCGTGTAAAATGAAGTACATGATCAGTAGCTTGGAAAACCCTAAAATTCATCCCATACATGTTTTCCACATATATTTAGAGTCCTTTGTCTTATTCAATGATGAATGTTCAACATCTTCTGAAGTTTTTATTGAAGAGAAATCAGAAAATTCTGAGTTTTCAAATTCTGTTTTAGAAATGGAAAATGTAGAAATTCATCAAAATATTCCAAGTGGTTTGGAACCAAGTGCATCATCCCAAAAAAAATATGAAAGAGTCAAAGAAACATAATGTTTTGGTACAACAGAACTCTCTCAAGCAGTAAGTAAATTTTATTCATCCGATTTGCAACTTCATGATGAAGAAAGTAGTTTGTGGACCATGGACTTCGATGGAGCTTTGGGTAAAGAAGGGATTGGATTTGGGGTGTGGATTCATAGCCCTATAAATCAATTAGTAAACATTCCTCCCAATGTTCAAATGTCCTCTTATAAGCTGGCTTTCGACTGTTCAAACAATGAAGTTGAGTATGAAGCTTTGATAGACAGTCTAAAAATTATCAAGAAGTTAGGTGCCAATAAGATTTATGTTTATGGCGACTCCTAGCTAGTAATAAAACAAGTCAAATGGGAATACCAGGCCAATCATCCAAGGATGCAATATTACCGAAATGCAGTGTTAGTTATCCTCAAGACCTTCACCGAGTATACTTTGTCATTGATCCCAAGGGACATGTTGTAGCTGCTACAACACCACCCAAAATTTTTGGTATATTCAAAATTTCGGGTCCCCCTCTACTCGCTTAGCCATTAGGGTTTTTGACTCGGCCTATAGACAGTGACATCCCCGTGACCTATTCCTAGCCCCTCGTAAGCCTCCTCACCATCATGACAAGATGCATTTGCTGCAATCACGTCATGTGTGGGTGTGTCATCATACATGTACTTGAATGGAAGTTTTTCTGCGTTAAGTACATGACATAACTCTCGGAAGCACCTTCACCATGGATTTGAGGCATTCTATTTGGGTTCTCCATCGAGCTTGGGGTCACTTTTAATCATTTTTAAATCTAGAAACATTATTCTAAAAGGTAACCATGGACTAATTGATATTACAATATGTCATGTAGGTCGAGCCCATAGATGATTTGGCGAACAATATCACTTCCGCGCTGAGGGAAATAAATCAAAGCTATAATTACAAGGGAATCTTCAATCATGATTGAGCCACATGTTTCTGGATGTATAGTTTCATTCCTAAAGAGAGAGGCTTGTATAAGACGATAACTTGTTCAATGGGGAATCTTAGTTCAAATCAAAAGAGTGTTCTCATTCCATACACATACCAAAGCCATAGTCAAAGGGAGAACGAAAGATTCTGATGACTATGCATTATGAAATTCTTTAAAGGTCATGAGCTAACATAAGCATAGACACAGCTCCATAAATGTGCACTGTATGGACTGATCAATAAGCCATATCTCGCACATAATTTTGCAAATTTCCGCATACAGGTGTCATGAAGCCTTGTTGATTGGGACGAAAGTTGATGCATGTGCCATTGATATCAATCTCTCCTCATGTAAAACTAAAGAGCACTTAATGTATTTATTAAAGATGCATACGTGACATCTTGTGGTAGGGGAGGGGGTCCAAACAAGGAAGAGAGGGTGCAGCCTGATGAATAACATTTGTAGCCAATCTGAGAGGAGGAGAAAAACCGCGGAGCAGCAAAGGGAATGACCCGTCTATTCCACGCTTTGTTTTGTCGCAGTGTAGTCTCTGGTGGCATATTGTGATTAAAATTAGTCACGAGAAAACTAAATAACGTGGGTATCTACTCAGCCATCTATACCATGACCATTCTAACCCCTCCTCTTTGACTCAAAGTAAATCACCCACCAAAATTCAAGATATAGATAAATCTTACAGAATATTTCTTCACTTTGTTCACGAGCTTTTCTTTCTGTGCCATCGCGCTGTCCCAAACGATTCTGGAAGCCCCCATACTTGCTGCGGCGAATGAGAGGGATGAAAATCACCACGACGTCACCTCTCATATTGGACAGGTCATGAATAGCTGCGTCATAGACACAACATCGACCATGCCTCAATTAAACGCAGAATGGGGAGGCAAATAAAATGCAAGCCACCAAAGCATTCGATACATGTATTCGGTTATTCAGTTATTTAGTTCCTCTCTGTTGGTCTAAAAACCAACGAGGTTTCTTTGTGGATTTGAGGCATGAAATCCACGGCATAATACATTGCATTTTTTTTTATGCTACGCCACGGCCAAGATCCGTCGACGCTCTTGAGCAGTTCTATTTGAAATGTCTGCCATTTTCGTTTTCTCGAAGCCATGCTCTTCCAAACAAACAAGAGGAACAGACTCATGACGATAATCATGTTTCATTGATCGTGTCCCTACATTCCAGTGCTCCTAGAAGTATCATCCGAATGAAAGCTGATGGAATGCGACCTATGGTGTGTGCGACCAAGTCGCTCGGTCGCAGATCATGTGGAGCGATCTAAAATTGTGACTTCCATGGCCATGCAACTGTGCGACTAAGTCGCTGAGTCGCAAAAATGATGAAGCAAGTCAAACCTGTGACTGGCATAGCGGTGCGACCGTGCGAATTCTGTGAGGTCGCATTTCACATAAAACCATTGAGTCACGTTATCCCTCAGGTCGCTAGGTTGCACAAGCTCAACAAAAAGCTGACAATGCGACCTCCACTACATTGCGACTTTACGATTTCGCCAGAGAGTGGAATTCCCCTTCTAAGTTGGGCTCTCACATCGCATCACCCAAGCCAACTACCCATTTCATCTGGTATGTGACTGGGTAACTACTAGTGAGTGGCACGGCCAATAGGGTCGCAAGATCTCCCCTCAAGAAAACAGTCGGAGTTGCGATCTCATAATCTACATTCTTCGTGTCAACATGTAGGCTTGTGGGAAATTTCAAGAACTAGGAACTCTTGTTCCAAGGATCACTTCCTATATTTGACAAACTCGCATTTCCTCTCCATGTTTAATCAATATTCTCATGTATGCATAGGATTAACGCTTGGATTAAATCCCATTTCAAAGGGCCTCCCCCTTTTTTGATATCTCGATGCAGACCTTTCAGACATGGAAGAGGTATCATTAGCGCATATCGTGGTTTCCATTATGGAGAACATAATGAGGGCGTAGTCCCAGTCAACACTCCCCCTCCAATGGGTTATGGACCGACAGGAAGTAGGAGCTAATATCAACAAAACGAATCTCTGCCCCAACCTGCAAGGTCGATGGCTCCAATGATGGAGGCGTTATAAAATGTCGGTTCTGAAAGCTGTAGGTTCAACTGTCCATCCATGAGGGCATCATAATTTTATTGCCAAAAGTTTTTGATACAAGATTAAGGAGTCAGTGTTTTGTTGCAAAATTTCGACATGAGGTCACGAGGAAAGGATGCAAGAAACCCCTTTTTTTCTTCATTCCAAGGAAGATTAGGGGATGGTTTTATTTCTGATAATGGGGGGCAGAGGCACCGAAAAATTCAAGACTTGCCAGTCAGGATCTCCAGATGTCTCCTGCGTTGACCTGATAGAGCCCAAAGTTGAAATGCGTTGCATCATAGTGGGAGCTAAGTGAATTATCAACCTTAAGCCACTGTGGTCGTGGAAGAAGTGATTTTTCATAAAATTACGTATCTGTAATATGATTGGAATTTATGCAAATACATCATCGAATATGCAACAAAAGACAGTCAACAATTGAAAGATATGCCTCCTTTATGTGGCCGTTGGATTCTTCCTTGTGGGTATTCAACAACCTCAGCTGCGTCTTGAACTTCAAGAGTCGAAGATGTGGAATGATCCATCTCAACAAGGTCACTCCCCTCATTCAGAACTGGTCATTATTTATTTTCACTACTGCAGCAAGTCATTTGGTGTATTTAACATGCAAGGATAATTTAATTATGTGCACTGAGCCCTCAGTGAAATGTGAGCAGCAGATCCATGTCTATACTCGCATTTTATAAATTCATTTCTACATGGTGCGATGTTCAGAGAGGATGAAGGGGCATCATGTCTCATCGACTGAGCCACATCCCTATGAAGTAACAGCTACCAAAAAAAGTTAAACTATAGATCTGCGTTCACCACTCAGTCCATAGCGATACCAACAGACATTACATTGATTGAAGAGGTGCAGGGAAAGCCTACACGAGCCATTCTCTCTGATGACATAGTGGCACAACACTTGACCACACAGGGGTCTAAATTTATCGCTTTCACTCTTGCAATTAATTAAATATGCCTCTGGCATTATTATTGTTCAATCATGAAGACATGTAACCTACACTATGTGATTGCAGGTGGAAGCTTTTGGTTTGCACGAAGAGCCAGATTTTTTCCCAGTAAGCAAGGGGGCCCTTTTTAGAGCAAGTGGATTCTCATGAATCCCCAAGAAAATCACTCTAAGCTCAAGGCACCTGGTCACTTTCACGAGACAAAGATGCATGAAAAGAATCTTGTTGCAAAACCCAGAGATCACTAAAAGAAGGTCACAGGTCGCGGATTTCCCAAGGTCGTAAGTTGCAGATTCCCTCAAGGTCGCAAGTCGCAGATTGCCCAAGGTCACAAGTCGCAGATTGCCCAAGGTCGCAAGTCACAGATTGCTCGAGGTCACAAGTCGCATATAACCCTGGGTCGCTGGTTGCAAACGACCCAAGTCGCAAGCCAGCCCAATAGTCGGGAAGACCAAGAGTCAAGGGAAACTCAAGAGTCATCTTAGCCTATATGTACAACTTCGAGAAAGAGTACATGTACTTTTAGCTCGAGAACGAAAGCCAGTATGGTAGAGGAATTGTTGTGAGAGAGCTAAAGGCACTCAGCTCTTGGTATCAATTAGAGAGAGAGGTAGCGAGGCTAGGGTTTTGTATCATGCATTGATATGAATGGCCCATGTTCCACTATTGGGTTTTGACAAGTTTCAAACATGTATTTGACGTTGCAACAGAATTAATAATATATTCTCCTTTTCGGCACTGATTCACGTGCTCGTTTGTGGTGATAGTACTAGTTGTCTAATACTTCATTATGTTGTACATTTGCTTTCATGCATGCCATTGGTTATGAAATTTTTCTCAGTGGTTGTATGTATGTTTTCTTTTGGACTAGTGTTTTTTTGTCCTTGCCACAACGGTGATCTATTATGAACTAATTTGCAGTTAACTTCCGGCGTGTTTTATTTCATGTATGTTTGACTGGTTTTCGGCTCACTGATCCCAGTCACGGCATACCCCCCTTTTATTTTTTCTGCTTAGACTTGCTTGCATCATTTTTTATGGTTCGTTAATCTTGGGCTGATTTTTCTTTGCTGATTGGTCATTTCATCTTCGCCTCTGCTCCATCATCTTCTCATCCGACAACCGAGAGCGGAAACAATTATGGCAGCAGTCAGGCCCACATACCAGATGGGGCTCCTATCCCATATGGTGTGAGGTCTAATTGAGACCTTTCACCGGGGAGACCCCCTTCTTGTCAGCAGTACAATTTTTCTCGTCAACAAATTGGCGCTAGAAGGAGGGCTAGATGACAAGCTGGGCCCTTAGAGCCTGCAGTTAGTCTCATTTTTGTAATGGCACATCCCCAAATCATTCTCCCAAGATGTTTGTCATATTTATTTGGTTCTCGATGTTCAATCCCTGATGAACCTATGTATCACTTGTCCCAGTTAAAATTCCATGGTGAAAACAGAGTTTCCATAACCGAACACCTTTCAGATTTCTGTGAATTTTGTGAGTGTGACGAAATTGACAATGAAGAGTTGGCTTGTGTGCTTTTCTCCCTCACTCTCGAAGGTTGCGTTAAGAAATGGTGCCGCACATTACCGTCAACTTCCATCCATTCGTGCGAGCAGCTCGCCAGTGAATCACAACAAGATTTTCACAGGTACATTTTTCGTAATGTATTAATAAAGTTAAATGACATCAGAATGGAACCTCAATAATATCTAGAGGAGTTATCTATCAGAGTTGTTCATTATTGTTTTGAGTTCCCTGAAAGGGATGTTGAATAGAAATATTTAATTGAACAGTTTCGGTAGGTGGTTTTCGTTTCCCTTGAACAATTTAAATCGGCAACGAAGCCTGATCCTAGTGCTTGCTATGATGACCCGCAAGTTTCCAGCTGTCCAGACTTTGTCCCTAATGTTTACTTGTCTATCTCCCCAAGTCCAAAGCACATTTAGGCCTCAAAGAAGAGTATTAATATTTGTGATATTCCTATTCCTCCTCCTAAACTGATGTGTAGTGGAGTTGTGACCGCAAAAGTTCTGAGTGATGATAGACGTGTGCAAGAAAATAAAACCTGTTATACCATCTCTGAATCTTTCACGCACACTGTCAAATCAGAGTTTGAAAACCATATTGGCACAACATCTCTCCTAGTTAATGAAACCTATCTTGAGTCCACTGAATGTTTCCCTGGGCATAGTCCTAAATCTTATTCACATATTGATAATAAATTGACTCTTGTCCCAGATAAAGTTGATTTCCTTACAACATCATTGAACCATGATAGGCATGCAGGGTCATTGTTCTCTCTGGATGACACCGGTGTGTGAGATGAAATTCCTTGTACGGTTGATGCCCCTGCATCTGAATCATTTCATCCATTATTCCCTGATTTATTTCGTGAGTCGGCCACACCAATAATTTCTTCAAGTCATTCAAAACTGTCTTATACTAGTATTGACGACAATCACGAACATGCGAGTGGTGTTTCACAATCACATTACGAAATTGATGAATCTCTTATGCCTGATTTTTTTAATCCACAATCTTTAAACAACCAAATGAGTGACTTCCCGTCTCAGCAACCTCAAGATGTTTCTTTTAATGATTCATCCCAACTATTAACTCCTGGGAAGCCTAACGTGCCAGGTACACAACCTGATCAAATTGATGGCTCCAATGATCGCTACTTATCTGAAAACATATTAATTCACGCCTCTAAGAACTGTCATTCATATCTATCTGTCAACTGTATGAAGCCGCCAAAATTTGATGATCCGCTTTGTGACGATTCAAGGACCCAACAGGAAATTGAAGCAATTTAGCTTCTGGTATTTTTTATCTCAAGTTCTCATGATCCTGATGAGACCCTTGAAGCAAGTCAAACTAGGGTTTATTGAAGTAAGGATTCTTAAATGACGGTTTCCATATATCATACTCCTCTCAGCACATCCATGCCAGATTTCAGCTCATTTGGGCAAGCCTACCATTCAAGTGATGCTTCTCTGAGCACATCTTCCTATCCCCTAACAACTGATATGCAACAACCGATATACCCTAATTTATTCACTGGAAGGAAAACACCGACCATTGTCTCTAATATTTTCGGTTGTTGCCCAGCCAGTACCAATTGCAATCAGGCACAAGCATATGATGTTTGGAAAACCTCTCTACTGCCTGAAAATCTTTCGGTCAATTCTCCCCATCCTGGGAGATTTAAGGAATATGATGCATTGGATTGTCCATCTGTCAGTGCGCAAAAAATTGGCCGAACTAATAATAATCCCACTAACGATCGTCCAATCACCACAATAAATGATCACATCCATTTGCCAGTGGATCTCATGAAACCACCAAAGTGTGAAAGCCCCCTGCTCGAAGTTCCAGGGTTTGTCTAGGACGGTGAGGCACTTCAACCTCTACTGACAGTTATTTTAGATCCTCATAGCCCCGACGAAACTCAGGGACGAACTTGAAATAGGGTTTGCAAAATTAGGGTTTCTGTATGTGGATTCGAAAGCATATCAGATCTGCTTGGCGGATGCCTATTTTCCCCATTCCATCAAATTGATCATCCTCAACATCATGGTGAGATTCCCGGCTGGTTTGAAGAATCATATCCGATGAATATGCCTGCAAATAGGAAATGTCTTTCCCTGTTTCTGTCATACCTAGGGTTGTGCGTGGATGGATGTGTGTCATTTATAGATGATTGTATGTTTCAAGATCATATTTCTGTGTATCAGGATGAGAGTGAAATTCAACTTGAACAATCCATTATGGCACATTCTTTGGTAAGTATCCATGACCTTCTGGTTGTTGGACATGCTCTTTAGGTAAGTATTGCTGTTGATGCACGATTTTGTATGCTGAATCTGATTGCGAACATTGTTGTTCTTGTAGGGCGGGAACAAATGCGGTGACTGCACTGAAAACTGATTTCACATAACCCGACCACCTCTTTGGTTAAACTAGGTTTTTAGCTTTAGGCTAGCTAGGATCTGTTAATTAAAGTTTGTTAGTTCAAGTTGCTAATTATGTTTACTTGCGAAAGTTTTTCTTAGGTCAATAGTTTATGCGTTATAGTTTTCCATTTATATTTTGCACTCATTCTCTTTCAGTTTGCTTGTTGCTGCATAATATTCAGATAATCACTGCATGTGTTTTGCCTTGTTTTTTCACCTACAAATAGTTGATATTTCTCACACATGACATTGCATTGTGTCATAAGCCTCGTCTGTTGCATTGCATTGCGTGCTTTCTTCCTCGCATCATTCGCATTGGTTATTAACATGGCTTGGAAAAGTTCTGTACATTTCATGCCAACGCATGAGCCCCCATTAAAACTAGAGTCTTCAATCCCTCGGTGCCCCAACTAGCTTCCTTATGTTTCCTTGTATATGTCTGAAGCTAGTTGGGTTGCCTTCACCTCTCTACACACATCGAAACCCTAATGATATTTCACGTTTTCCTGATCATAACTATTGAAATAATAAATCCATTGTTTGCGTGAGGTTGCGGTGGTTACCTCAAGAGGCAACCTCTCTCAGAATAGGTCATAAAAGTCACATTCTCAACATAATGCGTATGAGTTTAAATTCATTAGCCAGGGAGATACGAGTCGGTTTCTTGTGGGGAACCTTAACGAGTTTGAATGGCCTATACCCGTAACCTGAGCCTTGTTCCCAACATAGTCTCTAACATCTTAATGATTTGTTTTGCATGTTTCGCCTGTGGGTGGTAGATGGGATGTGAAGGCTTGGCATGAGGGAAAACCCAAATTAGAATATATTTCAGTTTTTTTCAAACAAGAAACAACCTCCCTTGCCTGTAAAATAAGTCGGGATCCCTCATTCGTCCATGCAAAATAAGTGCCACGAGCACATAAAAATAAGTGCTAAAAGCACATGAAACAAATAAGGGTAAAGGATTGGAAAAGGATTCCTGCGCAGAGAGGTAACACAACGACTCTGCAGGGGTACTTACTAGGCTCACCGATAGCGGAGCAACGTTTGTGATTTCTTGAGGTGACTCTGCCGAGGTACTTTCCAGGCCTGCTGGTAGCGGAGCAACACCGGAAAATTATTTTAAAATTCTGAATATAATAAGCTTGCTACGTTGCTCTTTACATCATTAACAAACCACTGGCATGCGTGAACTTCCGCTTTGACGTGTTCTGATTAACGAGACCTAGCTGAGGCATAAGGACTAGGAATATTTGTAAAGGTCAAAGTAATACAAAAGGATACCCACAGAGCCTGTTCAATATTCCCTTGCATACCTATCTAGACTCAGACTATTGTTGGGACGTTGACAGAGATGCTGGATTCTACCAGTGGTTTTCCATTTGTTGTAGCCGCTACAACACTACCCAAAATTTTGGGCATATTCAAAATTTCGGGTCCTCCTCTGCTCGCTTAGCCATTAGGGTTTTTGACCCGACCTGTATTTAGTGACATCCCCATGACCTATTCCCAGCCCCTCGTAAGCCTCCTCACCATCATGACAAGATGCATTTGCTGCAATCACACCATGTGTGGGTGTGTCATCATACATGTACTTGAATGGAAGTTTTTCTACGTTAAGTACATGACATAACTCTCGGAAGCACCTTCACCATGGATTTGAGGCATTCTATTTGGGTTCTTCGTCGAGCTTGGGGTCACTTTTAATCATTTTTAAATCTAGAAACATTATTCTAAAAGGTAACCATGGACTAATCGATATTACAATATGTCACGTAGGCCGAGCCCATAGATGATTTGGCAAACAATATCACCGCCGCGCTGAGGGAAATAAATCAAAGCTATAATTACAAGGGAATCTTCGATCACGATTGAGCCACATGTTTATGGATGTATAGTTTCATTCCTAAAGAGAGAGGCTTGTATAAGGTGATAACTTGTTCAATGGGGAATCTTAGTTCAAATAAAAAGAGCATTCTCATTCCATATGCATACCAAAGCCATAGTCAAAGGGAGAAAAAAATATTCTGATGACTATGCATTATGAAATGCTTTAAAGGTCATGAGCTAACATAAGCATAGACACAACTCCATAAATGCGCACTATATGGATTTCTCAATGAGCCATATCTCGCACATTGTTCTGCAAATTTCCGCACAACGTAGGCATACATGTGTTATGAAGCCTTTTTGATTGGGACGAAACTTGATGCATGTGCCATTGATATCAAGCTCTCCTCATGTAAAAATAAAGAGCACTTAATGGATTGATTAAATACGCATACGCGACATCTTGTGGTAGGGGAGGGGGGCCACACAAGGAAGAGAGGGTGCTGCCTGATGAAGAACATCTGTAGCCAATCCAAGAGGAGGAGAAAAACTGTGGAGCAGCAAAGGGAATGACCCGTCTATTCCACGCTTTGTTTTGTCGTAGTGCAGTCTCTGGTGGCATATCGTGATTAACATTAGTCACGAGAAAACTACATAACGTGGGTATCTACTCAGCCATCAGTACCGTGACCGCTCTAACCCCTACTCTTTCACTCAAAGGAAATCACCCACCAAAATTCAAGATATAGATAAATCTTACAGAATATTTCTTCACTTTGTTCATGGGCATTTCTTTATGTGCCATCGCGCTATCCCACACGATTCTGGAAGCCCCAATACTTGCCGTGGAGAATGAGAGGGATGAAAATAACCACGAATTCGCCTCTCAGATTGGACAGGTCATGAATAGCTGCGTCATAGACAAAACATCGACCATGCCTTGATTGAATGCAGAATGGGGAGGCAAATAAAATGCAAGCCACCGAGGCATTCGATACGTGTATTCGGTTATTCAGTTATTTAGTTCCTCTCTGCTGGTCTAAAAACCAATGAGGTTTCTTTGTGGATCCGAGGCATTAAATCCATGGCATAATACATTGCGTTTGTTTTTATGCTACACCACGACCAAGATCCGTCAACCCTCTTGAGCAATTCTGTTCAAAATGTCTGCCATTTTCATTTTCTCAAAGCCATGCTCTTCCAAACAAACAAGAGGAACAAACTCATGACGATAATCATGTTTCATTGATCACGTCCCTGCAGCCCAGTTCTCATAGAAGTATCATCCAAATGAAAGCTGAGGGAATGGGACCTATGGTGTGTGTGACCAAGTCGTTGGGTCGCAGATCATGTGGAGCGATCTAAAATTGTGACTTCCATGGCCGTGCAACTGTGCGACTAAGTCGTTGAGTCGCAAAAATGATGAAGCAAGTAAAACCTGTGACTGGTATGGCAGTGCGACCATGCGACTTTTGTGAGGTCACATTTCACATAAAACCATTGAGTCGCGTTATCCCTCAGGTCTCTGGGTCGCACAAGCTCAACAACAAGCCGACAACGCGACCTCCACTACATTGCGACTTTGCGATTTCGCCAAAGAGTGGCATTCCCCCTCTAAGTCAGGCTCTCACATCGCATCACCCCAACCAACTGCCCATTTCATCCGGTATGCAACTGGGTAACTTCTAGTGAGTGGCACGGCCAATAGGATCGCAAGATCTCCCCTCAAGAAAACAACTGGAGTTGCGATCTCATAATCTACATTTGTTGTGTCAACATGCAGGCTAGTGGGCAATTTCAAGAACTGGGAAGTTTTTTTCCAAGGATCACTTCCTATATTTGACAAACTCACATTTCCTCTCCATGCTTAATCATTATTCTCATGTATGCATAGGATTAACGCTGGGATTAAATCCCATTTCAAAGGGCCTCCCCCTTTTTTGATATCTCGGTGTAGACCTTTCAGACATGGAAGAGGTATCATTAGCGCATATCGTGGTTTCCATTTTGGAGAACATAAGGAGGGTGTATTCCTAGTCAACACTCCACCTCGAATGGGTTCTTGACCGACAGGAAGTAGGATCTAATATCAACAAAATGAATCTCTGCCCCAACCTGCAAGGTCGATGGATCCGATGATGGAGGCGTTATAAAATGTCGGTTCTGAAAGCTGTAGGTTCAATTGTCCATCCATGAGGGCATCATACTTTTATTGCCAAAAGTTCCTGATACAAGATTAAGGAGTCAATGTTTTTTTGCCAAATTTTGACACGAGGTCATGAGGAAAGGATGCAAGAAACCCTTTTTTTATTAATTCCCAAGGAAGATTAGGGGATGGTTTTATTTCTAATAATGGGGGGCAGAGGCACCGACAACTTCAAGACTTGTGATTCAGGATCTCCAGATGTCTCCTGCGTTGACCTGAGAGAGCCCAAAGTTGAAATGCATTGCATCATAGTGGGAGCCAAGTGAATTATCAACCTTAAGCCACTGTGGTCGTGGAAGAAGCGATTTTTCATAAAATTACGTATCTGTAATATGATTGGAATTTATGCAAATACATCGTCGACTATGCAACAAAAGATAGTCAACAACTGAAAGATATGCCTCCTCTATATGGCTGTTGGCTTCTTCCTTATGGGTATTCAACAACCTCAGCTGCGTCTAGAACTTCAAGAGTCAAAGATGTGGAAGGATCCATCTCATCAAGGTCACTCCCCTCATTCAGGACTGGTCATTATTTATTTTCACCGCTACAGCAAGTCATTTGGTGGGTTTAACATGCAAGGATAATTTAATTATGTGCACTGAGCCCTCAGTGAAGTGTGAGCAGTAGATTCATGTCTGTATCTGCAGTTTATAAATTCATTTCTACATGGTGCGATGTACAGAGAGGATGAAGGGGCATCATGTCGCATCGACTGAGCCACATCCCTATGAAGTAACAGCTACCAAAAAAATTTAAACTACAGATCCGCATTCGACACTCAGTCCATAGCGATACCAACAGAAATTACACTGATTGAAGAGGTGTAGGGAAAGCCTACACGAGCCATTCTCTCTGATGACATAGTGCAACAACACTTGACCACACAGGGGTCTAAATTTATCGCTTTCACTCTTGCAATTAATTAAATACACCTCTGGAATTATTATTGTTCGATCATGAAGACATGTAACCTACGCTATGTGATTGCAGGTGGAAGCTTTTGGTTTGCACGAAGAGCCAGAGTTTTTCCCAGTAAGCAAGGGGGCCCTTTTCAGAGAAAGTGGATTATCACGAATCCCCATGAAAATCACTCTAAGCTCAAAAGCACCTGGTCACTTTCACGAGACAAAGATGCAAGAAAATAATCTTGTTGCGAAACCTAGAGATCACCGAAAGAAGGTCGCAGGTCGCAGATTTCCCAAGGTCGCAAGTCGCAGATTCCCTCAAGGTCGCAAGTCACAGATTTCCCAAGGTCGCAAGTCGCAGATTGCCCAAGGTTGCAAGTCGCAGATTGCTCGAGGTCACAATTCGCATATAACCCTGGGTTGCGGGTCGTAAACGACCCAAGTCGCAAGCCAACCCAACAGTCGGGAAGACCAAGAGTCAAGGGCAACTCAAGAGTCATCTCAGCCTATATGTACAACTTCGAGAAAGAGTACATGGACTTTTAGCTCGAGAATGAAAGCTAGTATGGTAGACAAATTGTTGTGAGAGAGCTAAAGGCACTCAGCTCTTGGTATCAATTAGAGAGAGAGGTAGCGAGGCTAGGGTTTTGTATGATGCATTGAGATTAATGGCCCATGTTCCATGATTGGGTTTTGACTAGTTGTAAGCATGTATTTGATGTTGCAACAACATTAATAATATATTCTCCTTTCTAGAACTGATTCACGTGCTCGTTTGTGGTGATAGTACTAGCTGTCTAATAATTAATTATGTTGTAAGTTTGCTTTCATGCATGCCATTGGTTATGAAATTTTTCTCAGTGGTTGTATGTATGTTTTATTTTGGACTAGTGTTTGTTTGTCCTTGCCACGACGGTGATCTATTGTGAACTACTTTGCAGTTAACTTCCGGCATGTTTTCTTTCATGTATGTTTGACTGGTTTTCGGCTCACTGATCCCAATAACGACATACCCCCCTTTTATTTTTGCTGCTTAGACTTTCTTGCATCTTTTTTTATGGTTCGTTAATATTGGGCTGATTTTTCTTCGCTAATTGGTCATTTCATCTTCGCCTCTGCTCCATCATCTTCTCATCCGACAATTGAGAGCAGAAAAAATTATGGTGGCAACTGAGCCCACATACCAGATGGGGCTCCTATCCCAAACGGTGTGAGGTCTAATTGGGACCTTTCACCGGGGAGACCCCCCTTATTGTCGGTAGTACAATTTTTCCTGTCAACAGGAAAACAATGTTATTGATGATTCTCTTTCTACTTCGGCCAACATGTTTAAAATTCCATCGCATCCTAATAATAAGTATGAGATAAACATAAAACAATTCCCTATTGTCCCATGTAATGTTCATTATTGGTAGTCTTTCAAGATGATAAACAGATCAACAAATTCTTGTAGACAGAAGAGGAATTTGTGAATTCACAAATGGATAACCAGTGATATGAAGATAACCAAAAATTCCATGCAACAGAGATGAAAGTGCTTCAGATGAAATACAATTCCATTCCGAGAGGTTTGGTAGCTTTGGAGGAGCTTTTCGATCAAGATGATATTGCACGCAAACCAACCACACTACCAACAGAAGTGGGAGTGGAAGACCTCAATCTTGGCACTACAAAAAAGCCAAAGATGGTCAAAATTTTAAAATCCTTAAGCACAAAAATTAAAGGTAATTACGAAGCGCTTATGTCTCAGTTTGTTGATGTATTTTCTTGGGAATATTCTGATTTGAAAGTGTACGTTAAGAGTATAATTCAACACAAAATTCCCTTAAATCTAGATCAAAAACCTTTCCGCCAGAAGTTAAGGAGAATGAATCCCAAGTTGCTGCCCTCCATTCAAAAGGAGCTAAATAGATTATTTACCGTTGGTATTATAGTTCCAATTCGATTTTCAAATTGGATGTCTAATTTAGTGCCAATGAGAAAGAAGACAAGATAAATTCGTTTGTGTATTGATTTCATAAATCTGAATAAAGTGTCACTGAAAGAAAATTACCCACTACCAAAGATGGACCATATTCTACAAAGGGTAGTTGGATTTTCCAAAATTTCATTGCTGGATGGATACTTCGAGTATAATCAGATTTTAGTCCATCCAGGTGATCAGGAAAAGACAGTCTTTACAACACCATGGGGCACCTTCATGTATGCCAAAATGCCTTTCGGATTGAAGAATGCAGGGGTGAATTTTTAGCGAGCAATGGATATTGCTTTTGCCAATGAAAATGATGTATTTTTGGTCATCTGCCATGATGACATCACTATTTTTTCTAAGACAGACGAGCAACACTTACAACACTTGAAAACAATTTTTCAGAGATGTAGAAAGTTTTGCATATTGTTGAACCCAAAGAAGAGCCTTTTCGCTATGGAGAAAGGTAAATTGTTGGGCCATATCATATCAAAAGATGGAATTAGGATAGATCATTCAAGGATTGAAGCAATTCAAACCTTGGACTATCCTAGGAGAAAAAAGGAAATTCAATCATTCAATGGAAAAATCAATTTTTTGAGAAGTTGTGTCCCCAATCTTGCTTAACACTTAAGGCAAATTACTGATATGTTGAAGAAAAATAGTGAATTAAAATGGTATGAAGAGGCGAAGAAGTCATTCAATCAAGTTAAATTGGCTTTATCTCATGCCCCTATTCTTATTAGTCCAGATTACACACTTGATTTCTTCATTTTTTCATTTTCCTCGGAGCACACTCTAGTTGTTGTCCTTACGCAAAAGAAAAATAAGAACACAGAGCAACCCATTGCCTTCTTCAATAGAAAAATAAAACACAAATCCTTGAAGTACAACATCATTGAGAAACAAGCCTTGGAATTAGTCAAATAATTGAAGGACTTATGGATCTAAATTATTTACTCTCATGTCATTCCGTATGTCCCAAATGCTGTTGTCAAAGATGTGCTCACATAGAATGATCCTGAAGGGCGACGATGTAAATGGATTGCTGCTATGTTGGAGTATTACTTGGAGATCAAGCCTGCAAATTTGATAAAAGGACAAGGCCTAGAAAATCTTACGGAGGATTCGAATCTCCATGCTTTGGATATTAATATTATTGTTGCATTAACCGAAGAGCAAGAAGCTGAAACATTACCTGAGGTATCTGCAATTTTTTCTTCATCGCCTTGGTATGTTGATATAGTTCATGTTTTGCAACACTTGAATCCTCCTCCCAAATTTCCAAGTAATAAGGCTAGATATTTGAAGTTGAGAGCTCTTAAATATTGCATCCTTAACAATGTCTTGTATTGGAAAGATTCGGCTGGAGTGTTGTTAAATTTTTTGGTTGAAGGAGAAGTTGAAAAAGTGATGATTGACTTTGATAAAGGTGAATGTGTTAGTCATATTTATTGGAATACTTCTATTCTCTGATGTTTATAAAATGGTCATGAGTTTTCATGAATGTCAAATATTTCAGGGAAAGAGGAAGCTCTTGCCTTTGCCCTTAAAACCAATTGAAGTGCAAGTTCCATTCCATCAATGGGGACTTGACTTCATTGGTGAGATTCATCCTCCATAATCAACCCAACATAAATGGATACTCACTGCCAAATATTACTTCACTAAATGGATTTAATCCATCCCCACGAGGCAAGCTACTGACACTATCATTATTCAGTTTTTAGAGAACAATATTCTGTCTCGTTTTGGTTGTCTATACAAAATCATTACTGAAAATGCATATGCCTTTAAGTCCAAGAAAATGATTGAATTTTATGATAAGTATCACATTAGGATTAATCATTCTACAACATATTATCCTCAAGGAAATGGTTTGGATGAATCGTCAAATAGATATTTAGTGAACATAGTCAAGAAGATGCTACAAGAAAAAAAGAGAAATTGGCACAAAAGTCTCACCAATGCTCTATGGGAAGATAGAGTTAGCATGAAGAGATCAATCAACATGTCACCTTTCCAACTCATGTATGGTGTTTGTTGGGGTTCCCATGTTTTGGCCAGATTGGCAGGACCAAAAGATGAGACAACATCAAACCACTTTTAGACCTCACGATCTAGCCCTCCTGGGTCCAGAGTGGGATCTCTCTATATAAGCCAAGGTTTTATGTCTTTGAAGCTCAAAGTTTAAGATGTTAGGCTAGTTATAGGCACAAGGTTTGTTTGTTTGGTTACTGGTTATCAGGAAATAAGGGTTCAATTTAAGACAAGGATGAGCAAAGAGGGTTTAGGCAAAGGTGAAATATTCCAGGGAGCATTCAAAACCATTGGGCAATGGAGTCAGGAAAGGATTTGCTTGCTAATCAATATGCAAGCTTTCAATTGGGCTAGTCATCTAAAACGTTGGATCTTAAAGATGACAACGTGGTGTGGAATGGTAGGAGAGGAGGAAACAACACAGATTAGAACACAAAGTTAAAGACCTGAGATTAGAGAGAGACTTTGAACTCTCAATGCTTCGGCCTCCAGCTTGAGGGATATTAGAAAGGCTAGCTGGTCGTACAAGGATCCTAGTGGACAGGGCTAACTCTAATCCCCAGTGTTCCCAAATCTTCCAGCTAAATCCTAACAAGAACATCTAAGAACAGATTCATTTAATTCATACATCAGAGAGCAGGCAATAACATCCACTACACTAGTTAAATCAACTGAAATCAATTCTTAGATAACACATTTAGTAGAAAACATCAAAGGCAAGGAGAGTAGAAACATAGGGTACCTAACAAGGGTAAATCCTATGCCAATATTCTGATGGAAGCCAGTAGAAACGAAATGAAGTGAATTAAAACACAGAGATAGGAAAACATCACCGCTACTTTAGATTAGGATCCAAAGAAATGTGCTTGTCATATTAAATAGCAATACCAGTCAAGTACAACATTGCCAATATCTGAATACTCAATCTGAAAACATCTTCCTCAGCCTATCTTATAACTTTACACAGAGACTTATCTCAAGAGAAACAACTTACAATTCTCTGATAACTGATCAACAACATTTACAATGAGTTTCTTCATGAATTTATAGCTCCAGTGGAGCAGAGAAGGTAGGTGAAAAACTAAATGCAACATTAAAAACTCAGAAGAGGAAGAAGGACGAAGCCCACTATGTATAAATTTTGTGCATTAATCTGTGGCACTCTTGGGTGAAAGAGTGGTCTTCGTCAAGTTTCCATTTACTCCGGGTATGTCTCTGATGTACTTTGGTTGTAGTACTCTGTAGTACTTCTGGTGAATAAACAAAAAGCAAATAAATGGTGCTAGGGTCTGCCATACTGTGAATCAAATTCTCTGATAGCATCAGAACTGTTGTCAGGGTGGAAATCTTCTCAGGAAAACGACATAGAATAAAAGTAGTATGGATATTGTGTCCCTGCTTAGGAAGAAACATTCTGCTGATTTGAAACCCTGATATACATAAAATTTTGCGTGCTGTACCCTCTGTATGCTCCATGATATCTTCGAACTGGTACCTTTGTCCTTTAAACAATGGATTAAGGCTCAAAATATTCTATTATGTGCCTTAAACTCTTTGCTGCTCTTGTACTTTCTCTGTCGGTGAAAACTCTGCTTTTAATGGCTCTGGGGGAGTTTTACAGAATTCAAACCCTGTTCTTTTAATGCAAGTCCTGTCATGGCTCTTTCCCAGGCCCTTTCTTCATCATTCCAGCTCCTGCAAATGGTCTTTTCCTGTGTTCTCTGTCACTGTGACAGGGACTGTGAATTATGGTGGTTTTTGGCCACTCGAAACCCTGCAAAACATGAAACTTGTAGAGAAAAACACGTATGGAGGTGGTGGATGCAGCGGAGACGACGAAAATGGACATGGACGATGAATGTAGCGAATACTGTGGGGGAAAACCATGAAACAACAAGAAATGCATGGGGAGGCATCGTGACAGTCAGTTTAATCGTAAAAACATTAAACTTTGACCTATGAATGGAATATAAATACAGGGACAGGCGAGAAAAACAATGAGACATGTGGGATGATGACGTGGCGGTACAGGGTCAATGACGGGCGTGCGAATGAATCTTGGACTGTCTGATCTCAGTAGGAGATCGACGGCTGGGGACGCGGCGAAAGGTGATGGACAGTGGGCCAGGGGTACGGATGCCTCTGGTTAAACTCCGCGCAACTTCGTGGAGCGACAACTGCCAGATGGGTGATCGCAGATCGGACGACTAATATGTATATCGCTCCGTGTCTCGTGCCGAATGATAACGCGCGATGAGTGGGCGGTTTTGAAATAGTGCCGCTGCCACGTGTCGTTTGATGAGTGGAATCACTGTGAAATGGGGAAAACCGCCCGCCCTTCAAAAGTGGTGCGATGAAAACTGGCGGTTTTTGAGTAGTGCGCGGGCAGGGACCATCGGGGCAGATACATTTTGGACCGTCGGATCAACGGCTAAACGGATGGCTGATATTCAATCGGGTAGTGAATGGGTTGGGCCACGGGCGCTGTGGAGCCTGCGATGACCGTCTGATCTGTAGAGATCGACGGTTTAAAATGCACCCGATATACAACTGCGGTAAGCGCTGTCCACCTTGGTGCCTTGTTCTAGCGCTGGGGTCGTGTGGTGGAAAAGATGAGGGGGATAGTGCCGAAAGGTGCTGAGCCCATATATATGGAAAATATAGTTTTTTGGGCCATTTTTAATGCAATTTTAGGCCGGGAAAGGGTAACGGTAGGAAAAAAACGGGGAAACGGGCCAAACAAGGGGAACTTGTAGGATTTAAGGGGAGGTTTGGGAGGATTTAGAGGGTAAAAGGGGAATTTTAACAAAGGGGAAAAAGGGTTGAGAATGGGATATTTTCAGGGGTATAAGGGACAGATGTAGGCCTTTGGGGCACAAATTTTTTGTAATCAATGAAACCTTCCAAAGGGAGTCAGCGGAGGGAATTTTATCAAAGGAAAAGGCACAGGAGACTTCAAGGATGATGTGTCTTCAGGGGAGATGCATTCCTTGAAGGCTTCATAAACAATTTAGCCCCTTACTTTGCTTGTAAAAAAATTTATGGGGGGCTAACAGTGGCTCCACAGGGGGATGGCTTCTTCTTGAACGAGTCAAGAATTCAGAAAATGATCTTTGGTGTAGGCCAGATGCCTGCTGCTTGAGCCACCTTTCTTCTTTGATTTTCAGCTGCCACAATTGTGAAGACATCAATTTAGCAGAAAAACTTTCCCAATCATTCTACCTACCCATTCTAAAATCCTAGCATTTTTTCTTCTAGGGTGCATTTGAGCTAGCAGACCCTTTACATCTTTTTATTTTTTTACACACAAGAAAATAAACCTATTCTATTTCTACCCTTATTACTCCATGAGACCAGATTAAACTGTTGGTCTCACATGTTTCTCTACCTACTCTAATATTTGCTGGGATTAAACTGTCCAGCAGATTTCTTCTCTATATTCTACAACAACAATTTAAAAACAGTCAAACTAGGATTAGGCAGTCTAGTTTGCTGTGGATCCAAGGCATAAATGCAGTTGCACATGGACATAAATTTGCAAAAAACTGAAAACAAAACCTGAAGGCTTGAAATATGAAGTTTGAAGCATCCTTCTTCTCTTTGTGACTCAAGTTTTGGGCTTGTTAGAGTCACTTCCTTTTCTTCATCTCAGCTCTGATATTGGGCTTGTTAGAGCTGATTCTTCTTTCTTCTTTGCTGGTCCAGGTTTTGGGCATGTTTGAACCAGCTATCTTCACTTTCTTTGGCTCAGGTTTTGATCATATTAGAGCCAATCTTTGCACTTTAGAGGTTCATGTTTTGAGCATGTCTGAACCTCTCCCTTTCTCTGTTTTTCTCTTTCTTTTTTTTTCTCTTTTTCTTGAAAACAAACACTGCAATGGTATGCACAATGGAAATGGAGTCTGGGAATTGGAAATCAGCAGAAGTAGTTTTTGAGCATCCTGCCATTGATAGGACCCCCAAACAGCTTTGTACCATCTAATTCTTGTAGAAAGAATGCATTTGGACCCACAGTGGCCTGGATGATGTAGGGACCTTGCCACAAACTGTAAAAAATTCCGTGCTTTCCTTTGTCCTCTCTCCTTGAGTCCCACTTCAGATATTTATCTCCAATTTTGAAATCATAGGCCTTAGTTCTTTTGTCAAATAACTTCTTTATATTTTCATGAATCTTCACAGCTCTGTTGTAGACCTCCTCCCTTGTTTGCTGGAGATGAATTGTTTGGTTTACTCTCCTCACCATGCTATCTTCTTTTGCTTGTATCTCTTGAACAAGTTAAATCACTGGTAATCCAAGGCTGGTGGGAAACACTGCTTCTGTTCCATAGACAAGCTGATAAGGTGACATGCCAATGGATTTGTTTTTTGTAAGCATGTCATCCCACAGGGCATGCACTAACTTGTTATGCCATGAATTTTTGTTCTCTTCCAGCAGCTTTTTGATGATGGTCACCAGGCTCTTGTTTGATGATTCAGCTAATCCATTACCCTGAGGGTAATAGGCAGTTGAATGACCGAGTGCTATTTGATACCTGTGACAAAAATCAACCATTTTCTTGGATCCAAAAGCAGCAGCGTTGTTAGTGATTATTTTCATTGGACAGCCAAACCGAGAGAGGATATGACCTTCTAGGAACCTAATGATGACTGAATCTATTGCATTCCTAGTAGGTATGGCCTCTATCCACTTAGTGAAGTAGTCTGTGGCTGTTAAGATCCATTTGTGTTGTGAAAAAGAAGCAGGGTGAATTTTTCCTATGAAATGTAGGCCCCATTGCATAAAGGGACCTTCAACAGTGATGGGTTGCAGAGGTAAGGGGAGGAGTTTTCTTTGGCCTTAAAAAATCTGGCATTTGTGGCAGGTAATTATCATCTTATGGATATCATTGAAGAGTGTTGGCCAATAGTAGCCAGCTCTGAGTATTTTGTTTGCAGTGGCTTTCCAGTTCAGGTGACCTCCACACTCTCCTGCATGGAATTCTTCTTTAATATTTTCTGCTTCAGACTTAGGCAAACATTTAAGCAATAGGCCATTCGGATTTTTCCAATATAAACCTTCATTCATTATGCAATAGCTTCTGGCCTTTAGCTTTAAGAATCTGGCCTTGGTCTTTGATAGTTCAGGAGGGGAATTGAGGTGTGTAAGCACATACAGAATGTCAGAATACCAAGGAGAGCTCTGAAACTTTTCCTCAACAGTGGGATCAGGCAATCCCTATTGCTCATCCAAGGCATCCATCATGTTTATGTCCAGGGCCTGTAAATTTGATTCAGCCATTAGTTGAGCTAGGCCCTGACCTTTGATCAGTTTTGTGGGTTTTATCTCAAGGTCATATTCTAAGATTACATCAATCCATTTGCCCCTCTTCCCATTTGGTTCTTGGGACAAAATTTCTTTAACCACTATATTGGGCACATAGGCTATAGTGTGGGAATGCAGTATGTAAACCCTAAAGTCTTTCAAGGCCTTAATCAGAGCATAGGCCTATTTTTCATTATGTTGTATTTCAAGGGTGCATCCCTGAGTGCTTTGCTGAAGAAAGAAATGGGCTGTTCCATTCCCTCCAGATTTTTCTGCAGCAGAACTGCAGCTATTGTATGCTTGGAGGCAAATGAAAAAATCAGGAAATCCTTTGAGAAATTTGGGCTGATTAGGACAGGAGCCTGGGTGAGTGCAAGTTTAACTGATTCAAAATATTTCTTGGCCTCGACAGTCCACTTAACTCCTGCACCTTTTTTTAACATGTTAGTCATATTCCTAGGGTGTTCAGCTAAGTTGGGAATAAACCTCCTGAGGAAGTTGTTTTTCCCAATGAAGGACTGTAACTCTTTGATATTTCTCGGGTGTGTGATTTGTAGTATTCCCTCAACTCTTTGTGGGTCTATCCTAATCCCTTTCTCAGATATAATGTGGCCAAGAAGCTTACCTTCTTGCAGTCCAAATACAATCTTTTTGGGATTTAATGACAGACCAAACCTTCTACATTTTTCAAACACTTTCCTTAGATGTTTTAGGTGTTCTTCTTTAGTCTTGGAGTAGACTGTTATGTCATCCAGATAGATGACAATGAAGTGTCCTATCTCATCTGAAAAAGATATGTCCATTGCTCTTTGGAAGGTTGCGCCAGCATTCATCAGTCCAAAGGGCATTTTTACATACATAAAGGTGCCCCATGGAGTGGTAAAGGCTATTTTGAGTTGGTCTTCTGGGATTACTAAGACTTGGTTGTAACCTGAAAAACCATATAGCAGGGAGACTCTTTTAGAACCTACTACCCTTTGAAGAATATGTTCCATTTTTGGCAAAGGGTAATTGTCTTTGAGTGAGGCTCTATTAAGATTCCTGAAATCTATGCACAATCTGATCTCCCCTGTTTTCTTTCTCATAGCCACTAGGTTTGATACCCAATCAGAGAACCTCACAGGCACAATTATACCTGCCTCATACATCTTCTTAATCTCTTTTTCCACTGCAGGCATTTGTTTTGGGTTTATTCTGCGAAGTTTTTGTCTGAAGGGCTTCTGATTTTCTTTCAAGGGTATTTTATGCTGTATGATGTTTCTGTCATAAGCCCTTAAGTCCTAATAAATCCAAGCAAACACATCAATGAATTCCTTGAATAGGTCAATGTATTTCTTTTTCATGTTTGCAGGTAGGGACTTAGCCAATTTGATCATCTTGGGTTTTTTTTCGGTGCCTATGTTGCATTCCTCCACATCAGAGTCTGCATGTTCTATAGTGGGCCTTTTTGCTACATCATCGAAGTCAAAAAGATCTTCTAAAGGTGCCAGACCTCGAGGTATGTTCTTTTCCTTGGCCTGCAACACCTCTACTTCTTCACTATCTGCGTTTTCACATTTTTCATTTGGATTTCCAATCTGTTCGTTTAAAGTGTTTATTTATATGTTACAGGGTGTTTCTTCCTCATCTGAGGACTCTTCACTTAGGCAGCTACCGTTAGCTTTAGAGTCTGAATCAGAAAATTCAAACTCATTTCTGCCTACCAGGAAATATTCAATCTGTTTATCTCCTTCAAAAACCAGCCAATATTTTTTCGTTATCTGGCACTGCAGGTCTGAATTTGGTCTGTATTATGATTTGTTGGTCGCTTGGAGTCTTAGGGTATGAACTGGCTAGGCAAGCTAATCCTTTTGCAATGACATTTTGACTCCTAGGAACAAACACTAATTCGTATTCAACAAAAGTTTTCAATAGATCCATAGTGTAATTCCTATATGCTCCCAGCCTTGGATGTTTCGCTGTGTATTCACCATTCACCTGTTTAATAATTATCTCAGAGTCCCCACGCACAGTTATCCTACGGGCTCCTAGTTTTTTCAACAGAGTTAAGCCTAGGATAAGAGCCTCATATTCTGCAATATTGTTTGTACATTTGAAGTGCAGGTTGCAGGCATGGCTCTCTGCATAATCACTCTCTGGGTTATGTATCCACACTCCCGCCCCAGCAGTTCTCTTGGTGCATGACCCATCGAAATTCATCTCCCACAAGGGTTCATTTTTTGTTTTGTCCTTACCTCCTCCCCTACAGCTGGGTTTGCCATTATGTTGCATTATAGGAGCTGCACCAGGCTGTGGGTTGTTTTGTTTTTCGCCATGGGTGTGGAAATCAGAGAGGTGACTAGTTGGCTGATTACATTTTGTTTTTGGTTCACTTTGAGTTTTTGTTTCAGTGCACTGTTCCGAGTTTTCTACATCATTCTCCTCTGAGTCTAGAGTAGCCATTATGTTGAAATCCAGGGGTTCTGTTTCCTTGTTTGTATCTCTGTTATCGGATTCTGACCCCTCTGAGGATTCATCATTACAAAAAATAAAGGAGTCAAGGTCTGTATGTACAGAGTATAAGGGTGTATTTTCAGGCTTCTCAGGGCTACTGACCAGAAATTTCATTTGTTCCTCTCTGTACAGTCTTCTAAGTTGGCCAAAGATTGGGATTGTGGCATAGGCCCCATCCATCTGCATTGTGCCTTGCAGCTTGGCTCCCCATGATCTTGACAATAACATGCCATACTTGGGTGGCACATCTGCCACAACAACATCCATGACCATACACTTTGCTGGAATCTGGGCAAGGCTCACACATAAATCTTTGATTAGGCCAAGACACTTTACCCTGCTAGAGTCAAATGAATATAGGTTTTTGTAGGGACGGGTTATCTCTAGGCCTAATATTTCCATCACTACTTTAGGCATCAGGTTGTGTGACGCCCCAAAATCATGCATTGCATTGTGGAGAATCTTATCATGGATATTAAGACTGATATAAAAAGGGGGCACTACCCCTTCCTGAAACTTTCCTTCTATCTTTGGACCAAACAAAAGGGCAGGTTGATCATCACTCAGATTTACAGTGTCACTGTTTTCACCTAGATTTAATGCTTTCAAAATTTGGCCTTTATATACATCCTGAGTGGCCAGCTCAGAGAGTGGTACAAAGATTTTAATTTTTGCAATCTCACTCTCCAAATTGAAAGTGGACCGAATCTTTGGAATGTTCAACTCTGCTTTGTTAGTTACCACTTTGGTGGCTGAATCAGTGTGCTGAATCTCGTTATGTACAGTGTTAGAAACTGTTTTATCAGGGGTACTAACTACTGTGTTAGTACTGCTTGTTGGTTGAACTTGTTTCTCATTGTTTTGGTTGTCTTTTTCTTTGTTCTTTCCAGAACTCTCGGCTGCTGATTTGTTACTTTCAACAGTAACTTTAGAAGTTTTCTCAGGCCTTTTCTTGATGGTGACCTCAGAAGCTTTTGGTTTGGCAGTTTCTTGGCTCTTTTTGCTTCTAAGTTCATATTGTTCTCTGACCTGCATCATGGCATTTTCAAATCCTAACCTATAATCCTCAGATTCTAACCATTCCTCGTCCCAATTAGAGGGTGAGGGCTGATCTTCTTCTGAGTAAAAGTTATGGATTGAATATTTTGTTTCGAACATGTTTATTGTGTTCCCTTCAGAATCTTCTATGATTCCCTCATCTTCATCTAAAAATTTCTCTTGGAATGGGGGAACAACTTGCTGATCTGATTCTCTTTGTCTGTTGGGAGTGGCATTGTTTCTTCTAAAGTTCTGGTTCTGGTTATGGTTTTGATTTTTGTTTTGGCCACTAACTGTGACAACCATTTTTTCCACCATTTGTTGTAACTTTTCCACGTTTTTGGATAAACGGTCATAATTTGGATCAGATGTGGAAGCTACATTTTCATCTCTATATGTCACCCTTTTCTCAGCTCTCAATATTTCCTTTTTATCAATCAGATTCGCCTCTACACTTACTGCTCCCTTTTTCATGTCTTCCAATGTGTTGTACTCCCTCTCCCTAAGCTGGTAGGCCATGTCAGCATCAAGGCCTTTAGGGTACTTTACTAAAACCATACCCAGGGGAGGTTTCATGTGTGGAGGAAGGGCATTATAAACACTGTTAAACCTTGTAGAGTAGGCTTGGACACTCTCTCCTACATTTCTTTTCAGGTTCTTATATTCTGCTAGGATTTGGAGAGGATTGGCCTTAACTTCCCATTTGTTTATGAAGGTCTGATACAAAGCAGGAAGATCTTGGATACTATTAGGAGGTAGGCCTTTGAACCACTTCTTCACATCACCTCCTAATCTCTGGGCAAAGATTCTCATTTTGACTGTATCATCATCTATTTCCATGTAGTTAAAAGAATCTTCCATCATATCTACATGGTGTTGGGCTGTGGTAGAATCTCTTGCAGTGAAGTGTGGGATCTTTGATTGATAATCATTGGGTAAGGGTACTAGAGGCTGAGGTAAAACCAGAGGTGCATACCAGGATGCCATGATGATGTTTTGAGGATGTAAAGGGTTGACTTGGGCAGCTGGTATATGGATGACAGGGATGTTATGACCAGCAGAAGACTGATGAGCAGATTTGGGGTGACTGAGCCCCAAGTTTTGAATGAAGTGTATATCAGGCGGTGTAGATGGAGGGGTCTGTCTATTCCCAAGGTTCTTACCACTTTGAGGTGGTGAAATAGGAAAATCAAGGTCTGGCTAGTCTAGAACACTGAATGACCTAGTTCTTGGTAAACTATTTTGAGTTCCTAGGTCAAAAAGTGGGTCTGATAGAGCTGTAAAGTTTTCTGGTGTAGAGTTAGCTCTATGGATGCGGCTGGAAATAGTTGATTGTTTAGGTGTAGGAGATCCCTTGAGGACGCTCTCAGGGTTGTCAACTATTTCAGGTGGGTCTGGGTTAGGATAAGCTCTTGTATGAATGGTTCTTGAAGCCAGAATGCTGTCTTCTAACCAAAAAGCTTAACCCTACTTGTTACTTATACTGTGGTTGATGTTGTTATGGAGGCTAGTCTCCCAGTGGAGTCTTGTGTGAAACCAAGACAATCAGAAGGCCTACTGATCACCAGTGGAGTCTTTAAACCGTTTAGGAGTTATGGAGTCGCCAGGTGGAGGGCTTAGGATGCTTCTGGAGGGTACACTGTCCACCACAGTGCTTATGAGATGTCCCTTTTCAAGGATATCTTCACAACACAGCAAAATCTAACCAGAGATTGACTGGGAGGCCTTTTACCAGATGTGTCACCTCTGAAAGAGTGTGATATCTGGAGGCTACCTGGCCCTTCCAGACTCTGTCCAAGAGTATGGGAGAAACACAACAAATGGTATAGAGGTTGATGTGTGAATAGGAGTGTTTTACTGCCAACCTAACCAGATATTGTAGGTTTCTGAGGTTCTTATGACGTAGTAAGGTGAGTAATACTCAGATTCCCTAGCGGAGTCACCATTATGTTGGTGACAATGATGGGAGACAAAAAAATGTTATCCGTTATAGGCTCTCAGTTTTTTTCCCCAGCGGAGTCGCCATTATGTTGGGGTTCCCATGTTTTGGCCAGATTGGCAAGACCAAAAGATGAGACAACATCAAACCACTTTCAGACCTCAGGATCTAGCCCTCCGGGGTCCAGAGTGGGATCTCTCTATATAAGCCAAGGTTTTATGTCTTTGAAGCTCAAAGTTTAAGATGTTAGGCTAGTTATAGGCACAAGGTTTGTTTGTTTGATTGTTTGTTCAGTTGCTGGTTATCAGGAAAGAAGGGCTCAATGTAAGACAAGGACGAGCAAAGAGGGTTTAGGCAGAGGTGAAATATTCCAGGGAGCATTCAAAACCATTGGGAAATGGAGTCAGGAAAGGATTTGCTTGCTAATCAATATGCAGGCTTTCAATTGGGCTAGTCATCTAAAACGTTGGATCTTAAAGATGATAGCGTGGTGTGGAATGGTAGGAGAGGAGGAAACAACAAAGATTAGAACACAAAGTTAAAGACCTGAGATCATAGAGAGACTTTGAACTCTCAATGCTTCGGCCTCTAGCTTGAGGGATCTTAGAAAGGCTAGCTGGTCGTACAAGGATCCTAATGGACAGGGCTTAACTCTAATCCCCAGTGTTCCCAAATCTTCCAGCTAAATCCTAACAAGAACATCTAAGAACAGATTCATTTAATTCATACATCATAGAGCAGGCAATAACATCCACTACACTGGTTAAATCAACTGAAATCAATTCTTAGATAACACATTTAGTAGAAAACATCAAAGGAAAGGAGAGCAGAAACATAGGGTACCTAACAAGGGTAAATCATATGCCAATATTCTGATGCAAGCCAGTAGAAATGAAATGAAGTGAATTAAAACACAGAGATAGGAAAACATCACTGCTGCTTTAGATCAGGATCCAAAGAAATGTGCTTGTCATATTAAATAGCAATACCAGTCAAGTACAACATTTCCAATAGCTGAATACTCAATCTGAAAACATCTTCCTCAGCCTATCTTATAACTTTACACAGAGACTTATCTCAAGAGAAACAACTTACAATTCTCTGATAACTGATCAAAAACCTTTACAATGAGTTTCTTCATGAATTTATAGCTCCAGTGGAGCAGAGAAGGTAGGTGAAAAACTAAATGCAACATTAAAAACTCAGAAGAGGAAGAAGGCCGAAGCCCACTCTGTATAAATTCTGTGCATTAATCTGTGGCACTCTTGGGTGAAAGAGTGGTCTTCGTCAGGTTTCCATTTACTCCGGGTATGTCTCTGATGTACTTTGGCTGTAGTACTCTGTAGTACTTCTGGTGAATAAACAAAAAGCAAATAAATGGTGCTAGGGTCTGCCATACTGTGAATCAAATGCTATTATAGCATCAAGACTGTTTTCAGGGTGGAAATATTCTCAAGAACACGACATAGAATAAAAGTAGTATGGATACTGTGTCCCTGCTCAGGAAGAAACATTCTGCTGATTTGAAACCCTGATATACATAAAATTATGCGTGCTGTACCCTCTGTATGCTCCATGATATCTTCAAACTGGTACCTTTGTCCTTTAAACACTGGATTAAGGCTCAAAATCTTCTATTATGTGCCTGGAACTCTTTGTTGCTCTCGTACTTTCTCTGTCGGTGAAAACTGCGCTTTTAATGGCTCTGGGGGAGTTTTACAGAATTCAAACCTTGTTCTTTTAATGCAAGTCCTGTCATGGCTCTTTCCCAGGCCCTTTCTTCATCATTCCAGCTCCTGAAAATTGTCTTTTCCTGTGTTCTCTGTCACTGTGACAGGGACTGTGAATTATGGTGGTTTTTGGCCGCTCGAAACCCTGCAAAACACGAAACCTGTAGAGAAAAACACGTATGCAGGTGGTGGATGCAGCGGAGACGACGAAAATGGACGTGGACGATGAATGTAGCGAATACTGTGGGGGAAAACCATGAAACAACTGGAAATGCACGGGGAGGCGTCGTGACAGTCATTTTAATCGTAAAAAAATTAAACTTTGACCTATGAATGGAATATAAATACAGGGACGGGCGAGAAAAACAATGAGACATGTGGGATGATGACGTGGTGGTATGGGGTCAACGGCGGGTGTGCGAATGAATCTTGGATCGTTTGATCTCAGGAGGAGATCGACGGCTGGGGACGCGGTGGAGGGTGATGGATAGTGGGCCAGGGGTACAGATGCCTCTGGTTAAACTCCGCGCGACTTCATGGAGTGACAACCGCCAGATGGGCGATCGCAGATCGGACGACTGATATGTATATCGCTCCGTGTCTCGTGCCGAACGATAACGCGCGATGAGCGGGCGGTTTTGAAATAGTGCCGCTGCCATGCGTCGTTTGATGAGTGGAATCACTATGAAATGGGGAAAACCGCCCGCCCTTCAAATGTGGTGCGATGAAAACCAGCGGTTTCTGAGTAGTGCGCGGGCGGGGACCATCGCTGTAGATGCTTTTTGGACCGTCGGATCAACGGCTAAACGGAAGGCTGATATTCAATCGGGCGGTGAATGGGTTGGGCCACAGCCGCTGTGGAGCCTGCGATGACCGTCCAATCTGTAGAGATCGACGGTTTAAAATTCACCCGATATACAAATGCGGTAAGCGCTGTCTGCCTTGGCGCCTGGTTCTAGTGCCGGGGTCGCGTGGTGGAAAAGATGAGGGGGCTAGTGCCGAAAGGTGCTGAGCCCACATATATGGAGAATATGGTTTTTTGGGCCATTTTTAATGCAATTTTAGGTCGGGAAAGGGTAACGGTAGGAAAAAAACAGGGAAATGGGCCAAACAAGGGGAACTTGTAGGATTTAAGGGGAGGTTTGGGAGGATTTAGAGGGTAAAAGGGGAATTTTAACAAAGGGGAAAAAAGGGTTTAGAATGGGATAATTGCAGGGGTACAAGGGATAGATGTAGGCCTTTGGGGAACAACTTTTTTGTAATCAATGAAACCTTCGAAAGGGAGTCAGCAGAGGGAATTTTATCAAAGGAAAAGGCACAGGAGACTTCAAGGATGATGTGTCTTCAGGGGAGATGCATTCCTTGAAGGCTTCAGAAACAATTTAGCCCCTTACTTTGCTTGCCAAAAAATTTATAGGGGGCTAACCGTGTTGACACGGTGTTCCATACTTCTTTAGTTGCACCAGTGATGAAAATTATGCAAGAGATCAACAGTGAACCAAATGACATCCAAATAATAATCAGCTAAATGATTCATCTATAATAGTCAAGAGATGAAGTCTTCAGTAACAATTCAAAGCTTCATGAGAAAATAAAAAAGATTTATGATAAGAAGACCAAAGTTGATGATTTAAAGCTTGGAGATGTTGTTCTTCATTGGGATACCTAGAATGAAGACAAAGGTAAGCACAGAAAGTTTGATAATCTATGGAAAGGTCCTTACAAGACCAATGCATTCAGAGGTAATAAAGAATTATTATTAGAGGATATTGAAGGGCAAGAAGTTTTGGGATGAAAAATCAATGGTATGTTCCTCAAACATTACCTTGTAACTTGATCATTGAAGATGAAGTCCACTTTCATTGTACATATCATTTCAATTTGATGTCCAAGTAATAAGTAAGTTTTGTAGAAGTTTGAAGCCCAAGGAGAATGCCATAAGGCTTCTACATTCAGTTCATGGTTTCCTATCAAAAATTTATATAGAAATTATATAAATAATGTTTTATATGTCCAAGATTATCCTTATCTCACAATATTTTAACTTCATGCAGAATACATAATCTCTTCCACCATTGATCATTTGCGGAAATTAAATTAAGATTGGAATGCACACATGAAACAATAAAAATTCACACACATTAACACAGTTGTTTAACGAGAAAGCCTGAAGCTGAAAACCCCAACTGTCAGTATATAATATATGTCATATAGATCATGTAACAATCCTCATACAAATCTGATCATATCAAGCTCTCAATATAATACAATCGCTACACACTAATCAGGCCCGATCTTGCAAATCCATGCACCGATCTTTGCCACCTGCTAGCCTGCCTCTACTGCGCAATCCCTACTGAATAATGGCTCTGAATGAGTTCGAATTACTCCAGCCTTGCTCACGCAATCCTCATTGGCATCTCCACTGAGTGTTGGATGCAATCAATGCATCACTATAGTCACAACTGATAGTCTATCTTACCCTTTCACCTATCTCTCCACTGGTCTCCACTGAAACTGCCATGCACTGTATTTAAATAATGTATTCTTTAGTTGATTAATGAGTTAATAATTAGTGAATTAATTAATAATTAATTCACACCACTCTCACTAGTGTATCAATCAGTTAGACTAGATACAACTAGCTAAACTGAGTCTAACTGAGTTAAACTAAATACAACTACATAAATACTTCTTCCAACTGTGTCATAACTCCACCACTTGAGTTCTAACTGAGTCCTCCATGCAATAGCTCCAGTAAACCCTCAGGAATAGCGTAATTCCTTCTGTTAGCTGTTGTGCCACATCTGTGCACTGAACTGAAGTGATCCAAGAGAATAAGATAATGTTTAGAGTCCAAATACTATTAAGAGCTAATAATATTCGACATATCTATTTTTAGACTGGTAGTCTAAAAATAGACTCCGCCCAAAATGTCTAAAAATAGAAGTCCATCTATTTTTCCAACTTGACCAACCATCCACAAAGAGCATCATGCAACTCATAGAATATGATCGACATGTCTAAAAATAGACATAGTCTAAAAATAGACTTTGCGCCAAAAATAGCTTGCGGGCCCACTTAGTGAAGGCGACTCTTTTCACTAAGCTCATAATCTTGTTGAATATCAACAAGTTTCAATCAGTTTTCGAGTCAAATTCAAGTCATTTTTTTTAGTCAAAGTCATTTCCAGATTTATTTCATCATTTCAAGTTTTTCAAAGTTTGACTCCATTTCCCAATGGTAAGGCTAGCTGATCTACGGATTTCTTGGCACCTCCTGAAGGAGATTCCATCCCCAGTGTCAATATGTCAGTGATAAAACATACTCTTACAGTTAATTTGCTAGTGTCATAGGTAAAAAAATTTAGTCTTTTCAATCAAATTTTCAAAATAAATTTTGGTCACTGAAGGAGTCTAGGTTAGAAATGTTTCTCCCTCATCTCATCCATGGCTATCATCACTTTAAAGGTCATCTCATTCATTATCATTTATAATTTTTAGGTCATTCACTCCATCTCATCTAGGTTTTTTGTCTAGGTGTCATTTTTTTTCCTTTGAAAAAGTCTAATTTGTCATCAAACAAGGAAAAAAATCCTTCATTTCACTCATAAGTATTTTAAAGGGGAGGTAGAATACTTAGGAGGAAAAAGTAAGACAAGTTGTCTTATTTAAAAATGTGTTTTAATGTCAAAGGATTCCAAAAGGAAAAACTATCTTATTGTTTCACTACATGACAAAAAATTTCATTTAAGTGTTTATAAAAGATAAAAGAAGCTCATTCAAACTCATTATTCTCTTTTATTTTGTGGTAGAGCTCCTGTCTTACCTCCATTCCATTCCTTAGTGGTCAAGGGTTCGAAACCAAGGTGAGAAACTAGTCTAGGAACACTTTGTTACGCTTCCAAGAACACTTTGTTACGCTTTTGTAACTTCTGCTACACTTCTTCTGGTAGTTGTTACGTCTCTGTAGCAGGTTGCTACATTTATGGAAGTATTTGTTACATTTTTGGTTGCCTTTTTTATGTTTCTAGAACAATAGTTACGCTTCTGTAATGAGTTGCTACGCTTTTGCTGGTCATTGTTATGCTTCTGGAAAGAGTTCGAAATTAGGGTTTTTTGGGCTCCCAAGCCATTCAAACAAAATCAAAGGTTGTGGGCATCAGTTCTTGGAGTTCTTACAATAATAAGTTAACTTCCTATACCCTCCAGTGATTAAATTATCAAGTTTACTATTGATTTTCATACTCACTCCAATACTCGATTATATTTTCACTTCCTCATATCATTGAAATATTCTAGTGAAATAAACCCTAACCCTCCCAAAAAAAACTATTCTACACTTCCCACATAAATCATACTGCCATCCCCTACCATCAATATCCTTCCTAAGAGCCATTTTCACCAAACCCTGATTTCTAGATAGTTTTCACAATGTTAAACTGGGAAATCCCTGCGTTTCCCTCATCTGACCACCTTTCTCACATCCAGTTCACTTGATTTCACTCATATCATGGAGGCAACATGCAAGCCTATCTCCTAAATTTTTTGTAGAATTATCCTTGGCTCCAAAAACCTTCATCTCACCCTCTAAGCCTACCCCATCCCTATACCCTGGTTTTCCCAAATTACACTACACATACCCATCCTATCAAAACACTGAGCTTTCATCCTTTCACTGATAGACAATATGGAGAGTGAGAAGAAAAAATTCAAGGGAGGACGCCATCTCAAATTAGAACCCTTCACCATGCATGAAATCAATGCTTCAACCTTGGCTAAAATATGTTTTGAGAGGACTAAATGTTTGAGGTTCTGTGAGAAGCTCATGGAGGAAGGATAACATCTTCAAATTACAAGCTTATTTGCCTCTAATATCAACATGGGAAAGGTCATAATTGGAGGTGTAGATTTTAACCTATCAGAATATCTGATTTCTTTAGCAACAAGTATTCCTAGTCATAGAGAGAAGTGGTCCAAGGATGTGGACTTAGACCTTGAAGATTACAAGCAATTTCTCAAACATCATGATAGAGAGGAACCAGAGTACCTCTTCACTTTCATAAACCTACGTAACAAATATGCTCCTTCGATGATGTTAATAATGAATTATTTCACATGTGAAGGCATAATTTATAGGCTGTATAGGTACCATATCAGGTTTTTGATGAATTTCACCTCTATCAAATCACTTGATTTTCCACATTACTTGTACAAGAGTTGGATCAAAATCGCTGAGAAGGTTTAGAGAAGAAAACAAGATCATTACCCAAGTATTTTTCACCATGGTTTGGTAAAACTCATTGTGTTTCATCACCTTTCATGCATCGACATGACTTGGGAAACCTTCATGGAAAGAGTAGAAGCAGTGCCCACCACTAGCCCTCCTATCATGCATAACACATCATCACCATCACTATCAACACATCCAATTGAGGTTGGCTATTCCAGCATGAAAACTCAAATTTCAGAGGCTCCTAAGGTTGTTGAGTTTACTCATACCTATGAGAAGGGAAAGAGATAGGTATTTGTGCCCAAATCTATCAAAAGTGTACTTACACTTGACACTATTGTTGAACAAAGTGAAATAGAGGAGCAACCTCTCATGCATCAAGATGAAACACCTTTGCACCAACATATTGAACCAGCACCATTGGAGGTTGAGGTAGCATAGTAGGTTGAGATCAAATCAGTTGTGGAGATCATGAGGGAGAAGGATGAGGAAATAGCAGATTTGAGGAGGATCTTCTCCATTGCTAATTCTCAAATCACTTTCCTACAGCAAGAGAATTTTCAATTGAAGGTGAAGCAGTTGTTACAAAGAAAACCTAAGTCAGACCTAGAGGCAGATAAAGGTAAAGGTAAGTAGATCATAGATTTTGATCAAAGCTAGGACATGGATACTGAAATACATCCAAGAAGGCCAAAGACAAGAGGCCTCAAAAGGGTGCTTGAATTAGAAAAAGAGTCAGCTCATCACCTGAAGAGTTGAACTTTGATGAGCTAATAACTAATAAAGACAGAGAAATTTGGTTGGAAATGGTAAATGAAAATTTCGAGAAGCTCTTTAATAGAGCTAAGATATACAACAAACTCCAGAGACACATGGCAAATCACTAACACACCAGGAACACAATTTCAAAAATAAGGCTAAAACAACTGAAGAAAAGGCTAAAATAAACTCAAATGAAGCTTAAAGAGAAGGATAGCTTAGATTTGCTGGGTAAAGCTTCCTTGGTTGTTTATCCCATCACTCGTAGGTGCTACAAAACTAATTTTAAGAAGTTTTTAAGAATTTTGGTATTTTTTGTGATTTTAACACAAATATGGAAATTTCCTCCTCACAGAAGCGTAGAAAACATTTGAAACACTTATTTTAGGGGAATACAAATGATGATTTATTTATATGGTTGGATGCATTTTGTTGAGTACATCACAGATCAAGAACCCTCTTTTCATGACAGGCTTTAAATTTGGATAAAATTCCAAAAAACCATTCATTTTCTATCCTTCTGTCACTTTTTTGGAGGCCTTGCTATGCTTCTAGAGTAACATTGGGAGAATGAATTTTTGGAGGCCTTCTCATGGGATGTTTTGCAAAATTAAAGATGTTCTAGAAACTATACACACAAGGATAGTTGACCATTCTTTCAGAATTAGATTTGGACTCCTAAAAGTGGCTCAAAAATGGTTGCAACCTTCTACTACGCTTCTGTCAGAAATGTTACACATCTGCATTGGATTCCTCAAGACACTTGTCAAGCTCAGAAAATGTTAGAAATTTGAGGTTTTGATGTCCTATGAGTTGGAATTATAGTAATTGAGTTGGTTTTTTCCTCTTATCATGAGGGAAAATGTAATTTAATGTAAGGGACACACACTCCCAGTTCATAGCTAAAATTCAAGGAATGGTTTCTAAACTCCCTAGAATCTAGGAAATGACTCATCTTATGTATTTATGATGCATTTTGGATGGTGTTTCGACCTGATGAGGTGTCATGGCTCATATTTTCTATAATTAGACTCTCTTTAGTATTTTTTTTGGGTTGGATAATCGTATTTTGCAGTGGAGCTATTGTAACAACATTTTGGAATGAAATCAAAGACAATCTTACAGAACCTGTGTTGAGAATCTTGTGGTATGAATTGGAGCATTTGTTCTTCCTATGTATGCTTATATGTTGATCTTAAATTATATATTTTCCTATTTCAGATACATCTTTCCATTTGTCTATCTTGTAAGTTTATAAGTAGAAATCACATCTATTCATGCTATGTTTTAGACAAGGTTTACATGTTATGTCTATTTACTTCTAAATGAATGAATTCACCTCAATTCTCATTCATACTCTCTATCACTTCATCCTATACTCAATGACCAATTAAGCATGCTTTTAAAATACCTATCTAACCTCACACATTCTCTACAAATTGACTTTGAAATTCAGACCTAAAAACCCTAGACCTAGCCTTCTCATTGACCTTTCTATCTGTTACACGTCATTTTGTCACCATGACATTTGACTGTTCAGATGGGTCTATCACCATCCATATCATGTTCCCTTAGAGGTAAAAAACACTCATGTTCATTAATCAAGTCTTGGAAATTGGAGAAAATCTTTGTAAAACCTTTAAAAGTCTTCCTGTGCGGTTTTACTAGCCTTTCCCTATGCATGTGCTGATGATTCTTCCATTAGATGCGGTGATCGCCACTCTGTTTGCCACTAAAACCTGCGCACCCCCGTGAAAAGAAAGTAAAAAGAAAAAGTAACTTCTAGAAGCCTAGTTGGTCGAATATTCTCCCTATTGGAAGCCTCTAGAGTCGCACCAATTTGAGCTTTATCCCTCCACTCATGGAGCTTATCCCTTGGTCCAAGGAATTCAAATCCCTTCATGGGAGGAATCCATCCCTATCTTAATGGATCTGAAACTACTTCAATCTCCCTATATATTGAGCTCAAGTTTTTGGTTCAAGGGTATATACCTGAGATTCTAATGTGAATAGAGACTGATATGTATAGTTTCTAAGCTGGGGAGAGTTCATAAAGTGCATACTTTCTATACTAGTAGTTGTTGTTGACAATTGAAGATCACACCTTTGTGCCTTGAATTCATGCTGGTCATTCTAGAGAGGAAGGATTATTAGACTAAAGGAGAACTATTGCTCAGGCCTCGGAAGGAATTTGTACAACATCAAGGCATATCGTTGTAAGATTGCTCTTTCTAATTTATTATAATACATATGTATCTCTTTTTCTCATTGCCTTGTTTCTGAATTCATGGGAATGATGTCAATACTTAGATTCCTTTATCACTAAGTTGGATTAGTATATTTTTATTATTATATATTACAGATGCTTTGATTATTTATCTTGTCTGTGATTGTAGGTTTTACCCATCATTAGAGAACTACTTTGGAGCGATGGACAAAGGACTACATCAGATGTTTGGATTTAAATGTAGGAGCATGTCCTCTCTACTTTATTGTTATAATGATATTAAGGTACAAATAATTTAGAGAAAGAGATATTCAAAAGGACCTTTGTTTCTAGTTACTCGTTGGAGTACTAGGGAGATCGCTCTTGTCCGCAAGAGGGATTAATCCTAGTAACAAATTGGCGACCATAATGGGGACTAGAGCTTAGTTTTCTTTGTTTGTGTTCAGTTTGAAATTTTAGTTTTCTAATTTTGACTTCTCTGAGTGTAGTTGGGTAGATGACTTCTTAGAATCTATGAGAAAGAAAACCTATATTTTATTTTTTCCAACTTTTTCTCTGCCTGCGTGGTTTTTTGTGGAAAACAGAGTGACAAATTGCGCGACTTGTTAGTTCAATCCAGTGTGCATGCGCACTGTTGTCAACTAATAGGCTGCACACCCCTGGAAAATTTTGAAAATTTTGAATTTCTCTCTTTCAAAGCCAGATAACCAAATTATTGAAGTTTTCCCTGATCTACTCCACTTGTCAGATCCTGTGTGAGAACTCCTTTTCAGCAATTTTGAGTCTTATTTGATTAACCATCATGTTTTCATTTTACAAGTTAGGGTTTGCCCTGGTTTGTTGTTGGTCTGTATCAAAGTTACCTTCATTTACCTCACATCATTGGTTTTATAATTTTGTCTCCTTGAGCCATTAGGATTATAGCCAACCCTAATTTTTATGAATATTTGTTCCTTATTCATTTGCAAAAAGGAAAAGCTTCTAGATCACTGAACCCTGATTTGTCACAAAGCACTCTTTCATGATTTCATTTCTGCTGAGATAAGTAGAAAAATTCTTAGCCTGATTACAACTAAGAGAAATCATCTACAAAACATTCATAGGTATCCTAGTTAGGATTCAGAATTAGAATTTTGATTTTATTTTGAAATTTATACTTTTTAGGGTTTTTTAGGAATTACTTTCTTTTGGGAATTGTTTGTTTGTTGAAATTTTAGTTTTTGACTTGGTTGTCAATGAAATTTTATTCGAAAAGAGAAATTGATCATATTTGGAAATTTAGTTCTTAATGAAATTGTTTTCTTTTCAGAAATGATTTTGTTTAAGAATGAAGAAGTTTGTGTTTTAAATTCAAAAAATCTCTCAACTTTCTCCTAAATAGAATTCATTGAAAAGAAAGAATTGCATTTGTCATATTGATGCATTTAAAGTATTTTGCGTCGGGCCACAACATCATCAAAGTTTCAACTCCATACCCTTTGCATTAAATAACAGCCAAATCAATGCAACGCCTAATAAAATTAATCTAGACATTTTTACATTTTCTAGGGCTCATTCCACCAATATAGCTTAGGCTAGTATTTTGGAATAGGTTGTAATAAACGTTCCAAAACAGTAAAAACAAACAGGTAGAATATTGCGGTAGGGAAATCCAATTGTTGCATTTGTACTTTGGGAAGATCTTCTTAAAAGAGTCAAGCACGAGGTCATGTCGGACCCAATGAGGTAATCATACCTATCTCATTAGTGAAGATAGAAGACGTGCGCATAATACAAACAGTAAACCTCGGATTAACCATTGTCAAGGAGCCTAGGGTTACTTGTTAGAAAACCTCGGATTTACTATGTCGAGGATATTTCAAGGGGATTGAGCTTGATACTCTGCCCTTGGGTGTATATAAAATCGTAGATTATTCCCCCAGGTACATTTGTCTCAGTTGGTGACCTTAGTGGCCATAATTTTTAAGATTTTTCCCAAGGTGACGGTGGGGAGAAGGTCCCATTGTACCTGGAATAGACATTGGTGAGACTCACTTGGACTTTCTAGAGGGTACTCTTCACTTCAAGATGGCATAGTGAAGGGATTTGCACTGGATTTTTTCATTAAGAAGGTTGTTAGGGTAACCGTTCCAACCGCCAGTTTTCCATATTAACTTCTGCGACGTTGGATTTAATCACCAACTAGTGTTATTATTGTGGAAACATATTGTTTGTGTGTGGTTTGTCTCTTATATTTTGTAGGCGTGTGTTAAAATTTCTTATTTTCTTAGCGACCTTAAGTGTATTTTCTTGAAATATTTTTTGATTTTGTGTGTTAAACATTAACCATGGTTGAATTACTGAGACACTCCCATAGAATGCAGGGGAAACCCCTTGAATATACACCGAGTCAATTGGAAAAGATTAAATATGAAAGATGTCAACAGTCACGAACCAGGTCTACTGAACAAGGAGAAACATCTGTAATAATACATCCTAATTTCGAGGTTAATAAATCTCAGGCAATAGAAAGAAATAAATAACAACCAGAAATTTTTGAAGTAATCACAGTTGAGCCTGCTATCGGTGAATTGTCAAATACTCAACTCATTGAACCCAAAATATCTAAACCTGAATCTGAATCTAGTTCGTTTGAGTCAACTTCAGAATTCATAGCCCGAACTCCTGGTCACCCTCGTTCACCTCAAGTGGAGATTCGCATTACTGAGAATCTTCCTCCTGGCCTAATTAGTATTGAAGAGATTACTAACATGGAAGAAGATATCACAATTCCTTCGCGTCAAGAATATTTAGATCTAAGGTATAATGAATTGATTTACCCTTACAATCCTTTTAAACCAGATCCTTGGTATCAACAATTTATCGACTTTCTACATAGCACTGGTCTCAATTATTCACCACGTCGCATTCCTTTTTAATCTTTACCCAGAGGTAGTTACATGGATTCATCAAGCATGTCAAGTGAGTCATACATGTTTTCTTCATCACCATAAAATTTTTTGTATGGTGGTCCATCAGTTCCTTCTGGATACCAGTCGCTCTCTGGTACTTTCTCAAGAGAATCTCCCTCTTCTGAAAATCTTACACAGTCAACTGGTCTTCATGAATCTGCCACCGAATCTTTGAAAATGGAACAAGTCTATGTGATGTTCGGAAATATTCATCAAACTAGTTCTCAAGGTGGGAATTTACCGCCTGGGGGGTAGTATACTCCTCAAGGATAGCCTCTTCAAGGGCAGTACCCTATTCCTGGGCTGCAACCTATTCAAGGGCAGTACCCTATTCCAGGGAAACAACCTATTTAAGGACAAAAACCTCTTCAAGGGCAACAATTTTATTAAGAGCAACTATCCTTTCAAGGAGGTCAACCTTTTACTGGAACTTATCCGGAAAATTATCAAACTTACGTTCCAATACCTTAAACTATTTATGGTCAAACTTATGCATCGTAACCTTTAATGGGAGCTCCTTACCCAGGTGTTAATATTGTGTGGAATTCGTTTTTGAATCAAAAATCTTTGCAACCTACTTTACAAGTACCTTATAATCAACCTGGTCAGTCAGTTGGACAATTTGGTTATACCCAAGTCTAGCAGCCTATTAAGAATGCACTTAAAATTACCCCTAAGGTATCTGTACCTATTAGTCAACAAGCTGGTCTGAGTGCTCCAAGTACTCCTATCCAATATGCTATACAAACTTCTATTCAAAAACCAAGTACACCTATCCATGGATTTTTTCAAGTCCCTGTTGCCACAACCCTTCAAACGACTGCATCAAATATAACACAGGAAATCCCTCAAGTCACTGCTCATCAAAATGGACCTGCAGTTCAGTCTACTATTCAAACCTCTGTAGGAAAACCTAGTGTAGCTACAGTTCAAACAAGTAAACCTTTTGTAGGTCAGTTTGTGCATAGTCAACCATTTCAAGGGAAATATCAATATGGACCAACATGAAAAAATCCAATCTACTAGGGTCAACCATACCCTGGTTATACATATCAAATACTAGCTCAACCTCAGTTTGGTACGGCTAACCCTGGATACCCCGAAGGTATTCCAATCCCATCTACTTAGGCTATTCCAGGTTATCCTGGATATCCTCATCCTGGTACTAGTATTGTTCCTCAAGGTTATCAGTTTGCTCAACAGGACCCTAATCGTCGGTTACCATTCATTGCAAATTTAGACTTACCAGATTTGTCTCGCCTCACGAATGATCCAATTTATTATCTTTTGTTTTGGCTAGAAATTCCAACTAAGTTTCTCGGTGATATACCTATGTTTGAAGGAAAATCAGGAGAAGACCCCTCAAATCATGTGATGACTTATCATCTTTGGTGCGCATCCAACTCCTTAATCGATGATTCCATTCGATATAGATTTTTACAAAGAACATTGATAGGATTAGCTGAAAAATGGTATATTGAGTTACCAAGTGGCTCTTTCAATAATTTCAACTCTTTAGCAATAGCTTTCCTAACTCACTTCCATTTGCACACACAATCTATTACTCTGTATGAAAAAATTCCTAATTTACCATGCCCAGGTCAAATTATGTAACTCCTTCTCGTTCTCATTCTACAGATGGTGTAATTGGTACAATTAATACTACAAAGAGTAAGAAGAAGTCATCTAAATCCACTTCTCCCATTATAACTCTACCAGATTCACCCAAAGGAGATTCTTCCCTCAAAACTACTACCGACATGCACGTTGTAGATTCATCCACGACTAAAGCCAAATCAATACAAGAACAAGCAATAATAAAATAAAACAAAACACATCTCCTAAAGAGGAAAATGTAAAAACGGAACTATGAAACGTAAAAATGTAGAACTTCGTTATCCTTGTCTTATCTCGTGACGAGGATCACCATACCAAAGAGTGTCCACATCTAAGCCGAGGTATCCAAATTTTTTCAAAGGTTCACGACACTCGTTGTCTTGAAGGACTTTTCCCATCTCTAAGATATGTAAAATGATCGGATCTTATTCCAATTCATCACATTTTGATGATGTCTCGTGTCATGGTTGCAACATGATCCTAGACTATGGAATTGCCATCTCAGAACTCCAAAGAGACTAAATCATCCACTCAACACTCAAAGAACAACCTTCAATTTATGAACCATTAAAAATCAAGAAACCTAACTCCTTAACTTAGTGATTAAACCACCCGCTAAAGGTGTACTTTGAAAATCGGATTTCTATCCACATGCAAGAGCCGCTCAGAATTACAACATTGTTGAAGATTAGGAAATATCCCCTTCAGCAATGTCAGCCTTAGAAGTGTTGCAATAATGTCCAGCACAAAGGAAATTACTACTATCAGCCATCGGAGCTATTGATCCTCAAGACTCGAACCTAATGGTATTTTATCTCAAAAATTTTGTACCTAGACTCCCACATCAACTGGCTTTTCAAATTCCAATATTAGTCAAATCAAGACGAGTTTTTCGTACTGTAATTGATGAGGGTGAATCTACGTGTATAATGTCTTTAAACTATTGGAAGACCCTTGGTTCTCCAATACTCAACCAATCATTGAATATCATTAAAGCCTTTGATGGAAGAGGTTTTCATCCATATGGAATACTCTAGGATCTGCCTATAGAAGTAGAAGGAAAAATTGTAAACCTATAGGTGGAAGTTGTTGATGCCCCTCTTGATTACAACCTTCTTCTGGGTCCCAGTTGGTATTGCACAATTAATTTTGTTGTTTCATCAGTACTTCGGATGATAATGTTTCCTCACAAAGGAAAGATTGTTAAAATCAACCAGTTGTCATACTTATCTTCAGACCCTACTTTTACAGATAGTATCCAGCATGTCGGAAAATTGGTTATCCCATATGAAGATGTTGGTGTAGGACTAGTGAACGATTCCTCTCTCATGGGAAATTTCGCTATGCCCTCTCCAAACGTACCACGAATAATTGTCAATATCAATATGATCACATCAAGCACAATGTGATTTGATGACACATGGACTATGCCTTTAGAATCAAAATTGGACTCTTATAATGGCGAGATGCCTTCAAGTCCTTTTGAATCAGCACATGCAGCAGTAAAATCATGTTCTAATGCCCCATTAACTTCTACTGATCAAATGAATGTGGTAAGTAAAGAATCATCTTCTATATCAAGCTCAAATTTGACATCGTTTTCGGATCCCTTTCAACATGTATTCGCAATTGATGAAATCATTCGAGAAATCTTGTCATTGGATGAATTTCCATGGGACAATCTACATCATCAATTTTATTTTTTGCATGATCTTGATAAAATTGAAAATTATTTTTCATCTATCTTTACAATTGATTATGTCAAGGAACCTCAGAATCCCACATCAATCACACATTTAGATTCTGAGACAAATTTGGGAAATATTTCTACAAAAATTCCTATTGACATATCAATTCAACCTAGAATTATTGAAAAAATTCATACAGGTGCTTCTTGTTCGATTGAAGAGATTAAAACTTACAAAGCCCTATTTCAATAATTCTGAGACATTTTTGCCTAGTCTTACGAAGAGATGCCAGGTATCGATCCTAATATTGTTATTCATGAAATCAAGACATACTCGAACACTAAACCTATTATACAGAGATTATGTGCAATACATCTGCAGAAAGTTGCAACAATCAAAGTTGAAGTTGAAAAATTATTATGTGCAGGATTTATTTATCCTATTCCTTTGATGGATTGGGTATCTAACATAGTTCCCGTTTCGAAAAAACAAGGGACTATTAGTGTATGTGTCGATTATCGGGATATTAACAAGGCTTGTCCCAAAGGAAACTATCCTACACCCTATATCGATCAAATTGTTGTTGATTGTGCCGGAAACGAAATATTCTCGCTTATGGATGGTTTTTCTGGTTACAATCAAATCAACATTATCCCCGCCGATCAACCTAAAATAGTGTTTATATGTCCTTGGGGCACGTTTTCATATTGTAAATTACCTTTTGGACTGAAAAATGCTCATGAAACTTTTCAAGGAGCGCATTTCACGATATCAAACATATTGTACAACCTTACTTGGATGACTTACATGCTCATTCTTTACGTAGAGAAGATCATCCTATGCACTTATTTGCTATCTTTAAAAGATGTAGGAATTACAAAATTCATTTGAATCCACAAAATTGTTTTTTTTTGTGTACAATCCAGACGCTTACTTGGGTTCTTCATTTCAAAAGAGGGCATTTGTGTTGATCCATTGAAGGTTGAGGCTATCATCAAATTACCTCCTCCTTCAACTCTTCGCCAACTCCAGAGTTTGCAGGGGAAAGAAATTTTTTTACGTAGGTTTATCCTGAACTATGTAAAGTTAATGAAAGGTTTTACCTGATTGTTGAAACAAGATGTTCCATTTATTTGGGACGAGATTTCCGATAAATATTTTGATGCACTTAAAAATGTGTTGACTCATGCACCATTGTTGCATCCGCCCAATTAGCACCGGGATTAATTTTTATACTTAGCTACATCCAATTCCATGATTGGAATGACTTTGGTTTAGGAGGATGAATCTAACAAAGAACATGTGATCTATTACCTAAGTTAAAATCTTAATTTGACTGAAATCAAGTATTCACATGTGGAGAAAATGGCCTTGGAAGCAGGTCAAGTTGTCCAATGTTTTCATCATTACGTATTGTTACGCAAAACCACAGTGATATCTAATTGCAAACCAATGATGTACATATTGACAAAACAATTTCTTGGGGGGAAATACTCCAAATGGATCGTTATCCTACAAGAGTTTGATTTGGAATTCGAAAAGTCCAAGTCTAAGAAATCATTAGTGTTTGTCGAGCTTATGTGTGATTTTCCAAATACTAAGTCTAAAACGGTGGCAGAGAATCCTATCACTGATGAATCTATGTTTCTAATAAGTACTTTAGATCCTTGGTATGGAGATATCATTATATATATTCAGACCAAAACCTTTCGCCCAAATCTTTCACGATCAGATCGATAGAGAATTTGATACCAATCTCAACAATACAATATTGTTGGTGATACTCTTTATCATCATGTTGTTGATTCTATTTTTCGATGTTGTATAACTCATGAAGAGGCTGAAATTGTTTTGAATTATTTCCACTCTGGAGCATGTGGAGGTCATATGTTTGGATTTGCCATATCCCAAAATATATTGCGCTCTGGTTATTTTTGGCATTCTTTATTCAAAGATTGTATTATCACAGTTCGAAAATGCCACAATTGCCAGATTTTTTATCGAAAGATGCATGCACCTCTAGCTCCTCTTCACCCAATAATTTTTGTTGGTCCTTTCGCTAAATGGGGCATCGACTTCATTACATGTAACCCTCACTCGGTTGGGGGGCATGAGTATATTATTCTCGTCGTAGATTACTTTACCAAATGGGCCGAGGCGATGCCTACATTCGCGACTGACGGAAAAACTGCAGCTATTTTCATATTCAATCATGTGATTTCTTGGTTCAGTGTCCCTCAAGCTATCATTACGGACCATGGGAGCCATTTTCAAAATATTATGACGACCAAAATTTTTGATCAACTTGGCCTACGCCATGATAATTATACACAATATTACCCGTAGGATAATGGTCAAGTTGAGGCCATCAACAAGGTTTTAATGACCATGATTAATCATATTGTCGGAACTCATAAATATAATTGGCATACCATGATTTTTTTGGAATTATTGGCATACCATAATTCTGCAAAAACTGCTACAGGGTTCACTCCTTTTCAACTTCTTTATGGTTTAGAAGTTGTGCTACCCATTGAATGTGAAATACCGTCACTCAAATTAGCCATTGAGTTGTTACTAGCTACCTCTGAAGAGGAGAAACACTTTCTATACCTAGCACAATTAGATGAGACTCGTCGCACTGCTGCATTAGCTGTCGAAGCTCAGAAAAATGTGTTAAAGCTCATTATGATAAAAGTGTTAACCCTTGCATTCATTCAGAAGGTGACCTAGTTCTAGTATATGATCAAGCTAATGACAAGCTAGGCACTGGTAATTTTGAATCGATGTGGCATGGTCCCTATATTGTTAAGTGTGTGATTGCAAAAGGAGCCTATGAATTAATTGATTATGAAGGTGTCTCTTTAGATAAACCCAAAAATGGTATTTATCTCAAGAGATATTATGCATGAATTTTCGTGTGAAGATATCCCTTGTACATTAGTTACATTTTAGAATAGTGTGCCTTAGATTAGACAATTTTTCATTAGGATTAGTTATTTTGTTTTACAATTGTTACTAATTTCACTACTTATCTTGATTACTCTTGATATTGTAGATGTAGACATCCCTTCAAACTTACATTGGTTTTGCTAACGGCGCCTGTCATAGTACACAAAACATCTCTTCCGCGACTTGGGTTTTCTATTCACCCACCGATGATTTAGTCTCTATTCATGGGATAGGCCTTGGTCAAGCAACGAAAAATATAGCACAATATAGCACAATAATTGAGTTATTATTTGATGCCATCACATTTGGTATTTGAAGTTTGATCATTAGGCTATATTCACAACTCATTGTATTACATTTAAATGGATTTTATGTTATCAGAAATCCAGCTTTGTTAAGATTATTTTTGAAGGTTCGTCTCTTGGAAAGACAATTTGATTATATCAAATATCAACACATTTCAAGATATTTAACCACATTGGATGATGCATTAGATAATAGAGTTTTAAATAGACATCTAAAACATTAAAAAAGTAAAAAAAACAACATTCAATCCATGTTGAACAAGATACTCAGAGAACGAAGGTAGCAATATCATTAGGTTAAATAATTTTGTGTCAAACAATATTATATCGTCTGTGATCATAGGTTCAAACACCTTATGATCTAAAAGATACTGATACAAAAAGAAAATGTCAATCTAAATTGACCATCAGCTATCCATGATGATGATCATGATAGAAATCTATGGCACATGGCACCCTGTGTAGAAATCTCCTGAGTGAACCTAGGACACGAGTCACATATCTTTGGATCCTGAGAGGTATATCATTTGTTTCTTTCTCAGGAATATCAATAGTAAACCTCTCAATGTTGTGCTCTAGCTCTGCCAGGATCTCTATTGCATCATCCTGTGGGGTTTCTATGGGTTGTGCCTCTTGCTTGTCAAAGCGACCAAGCATTGCTGGTCATGTTGGACTGACATTTGCATTTAAAAATTTTGTCAGTATTGGACGATAAAAAATAAAATAAAAATTAGACAAAAACTTCAAAATGATTCACTATCCTGTCTCATCCCACTATGCCCCTGGTGGCAGAGATGTTTCAGGATCACCTCTATAATCCATCCCTGCATAAGCAAAATATTCAATCGTGAAGATTTGATTCCTAAGCCATGAAAAATACTGAGGAGTAAACCAAACCACTGCACCACCTTCACCACCATGGTGAGCCATAAAAATTCTACTCAGTGCACCATACAAGGTTCCTAAGGACTTCTAGGATCCACCGGAGCCTATAGGCGCAAGGATTGGGATCCTCTCTAAAGAAAAAGATATAAGAATGGCTCCATATGTGAAGTTTTTGAACTTCCCATTCTTAGCTCTCGTGAGTTGGCCCTTCATATTAGCCAGTACTCCTTCACTCCAGTTGAGTATTGTCCCTCCAAAACACTCAACTGTAGTTTGCATCTGTGCTTTGGTAGCCACATGAGGAGTTGCACTCCCACATAACCTGGTAATCTTGAATGCTATGATTTTTATTTCCATTCACACAATACTTTTGATATGTATGCGATTTTTCTTTAGCTATGAATCATGGCTACAATATTGAGCCTTGCAAGTAGCAATGGGAAGACCTCCTGGTCTGGTCCCAAATAAGGAAATGTTCCTCCCTCTACGAGGAAATCCAGTGAGGAAATATATGTCCTTAGGCTCGATCATAAGCCGATGGTCTCCGATAATGAAACATTGATCTTGTACATCCCATGCATTCACGAGCCAGGTAATCAGCTCAACCTATGCTTTCATGCCTTGAATTGCCCAAAACTTGTATAATACACAATTTTTTAATGAGTTCATAGTTTCCAGATCATCCATGGCTTCATTGTCCACGATTTCATGCTCTCATTCCTGCCATTCGAACATGATTAAAGACCTACAAATAAACAAATTAAACATTAAAAATCAGTTGGGGGAAGTTTGCACCATTTTTTATGGAGAGAATTATGTTTTCAAAAACTCACGGTTCTTTTGCAGGTGCTGTGTTTACACAGTGCGTTTTTGTGCACGCGTCATACACAGAACCATTAGTGGCCCAAAAAATTTTCTTTTAAAAAATCGTCAGGGTGTGTGGTTTCGCTAAGAGAACCCGTGCACCCCCGAGGGTGGATTTTAAAACATAATTTCCTTCTAAAAAATTCCATGAAAGATTAAAATAAGAAATGAAATGAATGAAAATAAAGATAATGATGATGTGGATTACCTGGTTCGGACGATTCTCGAAATGATCGGTCGGTTCTTCTGATAACAGCTCTGAAACTTTTTAGGCAAAAGCTCTCTTTGCACTGTTCTGAAAATCAAAAGGTGAAAATGGCTTGTTTAAACTTATTTTTGTAGTTTTAAATGAATAAAATAATATTGTTTTATTTATTTTTACTTTTTAAAAGTCAAATCAAAATATTTTTCCTTTTTCAGAGCAGATGTTTGTAATTGTTCGAGTTTTTGTGCAAGATACAGTATTTTGGTGAAAAATATTCTTTGACATCGAGTACACTTTTATCTCTTTTTTGGGATACATAAAAATACGAAAAAGTGAAACCCTGGAGTCCTCTTTTAATCCCTTTTCAGACTCTCGAAACATGAAAATATCATCGAATGCTTGACTATTTGAACTCATTAAAGTAAATGAACAATCGTCCATTCAGTATAAGTTTACGCCTTTTCCGGACTGAATTGGACTAATTACGAAAATGGTATACGTTGGATTAATATCAGAAAGAGTTCTCCGTCATTTTATTCTCTTTTCTGAAGTTCTAGGACTAAATTTATGAAAAGAACAATCATGGAGTTTACTTATTTTTTTCTTTCCGACTCCCCAAACTCCGAAAACATCGAGTTGGTCTCCATAATCGGGATCTATTAAAACTAAATAAAGACAGACTTGTCGATCAATAACAGATCAACCACTTCTTCTAGGGTTCAATTTGGAATACTAAGATGGACTCATCTGAAGGATGAGCATACACAAACAAGAAAATTTTATCCTCTTCAAGCTTGTCAAAAATAAAGAGGTACTTGCCAGTGATGGTGGGGGAAAAAGAGAGAAAAAGAATCCAGTTGTCACCCTTGTTTAGAAAGCAGCATGCCACTCTTGAACACAACACTTTGTCACACTTGTACCTAGGTTGGGAAATCCTTTGTCTAACAGTTAATCGAACCACATTGAAAATCTTCAAGTAGTTTCTAGGTATTAGCTTTAGGTCAAATGCTACCAAACCATCGACAGTGTCGTTATGTGTTCAAGAGAGATTTCAAATAAACTATTCATTGCAAACATTTGTCTCCATTTGCGTTGAACATCCCTGAGTCAATCCTTGCAAAACATATCTTCAAAACTTGATCTAATGGTTTCATGTCATAGGCTTTCCTATGACGTATCACTTTCTATCGACATCAGCTCATTATCTAGAAATTTTATCTAGAATCTTATCAGTACCTTGGGATTTGCATGCCCTAATGGCAGTTTTCTCACCTTTGACAATAGGTTTTCATCACTGACCTTTGATCGAACAATCCTATGAGTGTTCGACTGCAAATCATTCATTCACACTTCATATATTGTACTAAAGTACTTTGAGATCCATTTTCATTATTGATGGTTTCTCTCACACTTGTTAACAGTTCTCATCTTTGACCGATAATCAAGTGGTTTCTACCATATTCTACTTCGACACAATCAATCTCATGGATAGATTCGTACTAGTTCGAGAAGCCAAAATCAAGACCCTAGATCTAGTTTCCACCATCTAGGTTGTGAGGAGTTTTATTATTCATGATATTTATGACAGATGGCTGCACCCCTACGGTGTCTACTTTTGATGTAATACTGAAATCATATCTTTACTAGAACATTTAGTTAGTTTTGATCTGAGTATGGGAATTCCTACCTCATAGATGATATATATTTGCAGTGAATGTTTTTACAGGTTTTCAATCAACATCTCCAATCCAATCCTGGGAATGATAAAGCACTTCACTCTTCAGAAAAACTTTCTCAGAGTTCGCACTTTAGGGGGAATTTTGTTACACATAATTTTTCACCATGACATTTTACTGTTAATATGGGTCTATCACCATCCATATCATGTTACCTTAGAGGTCAAAAAACACTCATGTTCCTAAATCAAGTCTTGGAAATTGGATAAAAGCTCTATAAAACCCTTAAAATACCACCTACGCGGTTTTCCTAGCCTTTTCCTACGCATGTGCTGATGATCCTTACATTAGCCACGCCGATATTCGCTCTGTTTGCCACTAAAACTTGCGCACCCCCGTGAAAAGAAAGTAAAAATAAAAATTAACTTTTAGAAGCTTAGTTGGCTGAATATTCTCACAACTGGAAGCCTCTAGAGTCATGCTAGTTCGAGCTTTATCCCTTCACTCATGGAGCTTATCCCTTTGTCCAAGAAACTCAAATCCCTTCATGGGAGGAATCCATCCCTCTCTTAATGGATCTGAAACTACTTCGATCTCCCTATATATTGAGCTCAAGTTTTAGGTTCAAGGGTAGATACTGGAGATACTAAAGTGAATAGAGACTGATCTGTATAGTTTCTAAGCTGGAGAGAGTTCATAGAGTGCATACTTTCTAAGATGGTGAGTTGTTTTTGACACATTGAAGATCACACCTTTGTGCCCATGACTTCATGTTGGTCATTCTAGAGAGGAAGGCTTACTAGATTGAAGGAGAATGATTGCTCAGACCCCGAGAGGAATCTGTACATTATCAAGGCATCCGGTTGTAAGATTGCTCTTTCTAATTTATTATAATACATATGGATCTCTTTTTCTCATTGTCTTTTTTATGAATTCATGGGAATGATTTAAATACTTAGATTCCTTAATCACTAAGTTGGATTAGTATTTTTTGATTATTATATATTGCAATATCATCAATATTGAAAATATTATGATTTTCAATATAATCAATACTTAGATTCCTTAATTGTTGGGTATGTGTTATATTCTTTCCATGAATAATCACGTGTGGGGGGGTCACAAGGGGGGCGGTAGCCCCCCCCTGTCGGGGTCCGGGGCAGTGCCCCCAAAAATGTTTTTTGGTCCTTATTTTCCGGTGGGCGGATCCACCCATGGTTTTGTGCATGGTTTTGCATATGGTTTTGGGGTACGATGGTTTTTGGCCCCTGGTATTTTGTAGATCCGGTCAAGGGAACTACGGTTATGTTCTAATCCAGGGTTAATGGATTGGGGTTTATGTATGCTTCGACATGTATGTATATGTGTTGCAACACTAAAAGGAATATAATGAAAAATCAATTTGGTCGTCTTGATTTGGGATCCAGGGGAAAATCTCTGTGTTTATCTATTTTATGTTTTATGCTCTCGCTACTGTTTATTTTCTATCTTTAAGATTCGTTTGCAGATAATTTTTGTACAGGGTTAAAATCTAAACTTGGTATCAGAGTAGTATCAGCTTCAAGGGGATGCCTTTTCTGCTGAGGGGTTTTTTACTCGGGCCCGAGGTAGACCCTGTTCAGTGGGAGATCTGTGGGATCGATTCTTGCGGTGAAAGAAGATGGCGAGAGGCGGGAAGATAGAGATCGAGAAAATTAATGGTCAGAGTTTTGAGTTGTGGAAGCTCAAGATGGAGGATCTGCTGGTGGATAAAGATCAATGGATCGCGGTAGATCCGGGTACTAAACCAACGACAATGTTAGATGAAGACTGCAAGAAGCTGGATCAGAAGGCAAAGAGCACAATACGATTGTGTGTCTCAGATTCAGTATTGTTGAATGTATCTAGGGAAGCTACGACGAAGACCTTGTGGGACAAGCTAGGGACTTTGTACCAATCTAATTCTCTGGTGAATAAATTGTTCCTGCGGAAAAATTTGTATAACCTGAGGATGAAGGATGGAGACTTGGTGAAAGAGCATCTAAACGCCTTAAATACTGTGGTAAGTCGGTTATTATCTGTTGATATTAAAATATGAGATGAAGATAAGTGCATCAATTTTTTGTGTTCTCTACCAGACTCATGGGATAGTCTGGTTATTGCAATAGGTAGCAATACAACTACTTTGAATTTTGATGACATTGTCTCAGCCTTACTATCAGAGGAAATGAGGCAAAGAAATATGGAGGTTCAGAATGGAGATTCCTTATCTGTACGAGGAAGGTCCCATAACAGAAACAAGAATAAGGTTTCGAGTGGGAGATCTAAATCTAGAGGGAGATATAAATCTCCTGGAAAGTCTGTAAAGGTGTGTTGGAAATGCGAAAAGGAAGGGCACTACAAAAAGGACTGTAGATCTAAAGCTCCTGAGAAAGGAAAGGGATTTGATGATGCTCCTTCTGCAGAGGCAAAAACCACCTCAGATGAAGGTGGGGATGTGTATTTGGCTTCTTCTTCAAATACACATGTAGATCATGAGTCGTGGTTGATTGACTCAGGTGCATCCTTTCACTTCATTCTATGAAAGTGGTCGTAGCATGGTGAACATGATGGTGGTGATGTCTTTAGGTGATGATAGAAGGCCAGAATCATAATTCTGACGTGGAAAATCTGCCGGGCCGCAAGGTGAAGGATTAGAACACCTCCCGGTGTTCTTACACATTCTTGCATTGGCCGAAATCTGATTTAAGCAAGATGGATGATGTAGATGTAAAAATGTTGTTCGAGAAAGATACCTCAGAAGATGGTTCTAGAGCACTGCATTAATGCTGAGCCCGGATGAACCGTGCTGTGTTTTAGGGTAGCAATGTCATTGGCTGGTGCAACGCCTGCGGGTTCCCAGTGCGGAGCGGAAAGCCTAGCGCTCTGAGAAAGACCATGCTATGGAATCAAAGGATTGGACATATTAGAGAGAAGGGCCTTCAGATATTGCATGGAAATGGTATGGTAGAAGGTATGTCTAATAGCTCTCTCGATTTCAATTTCTGTGAACACATTGTGTATATGGGAAGCAAATTCGGGTGAGTTTTCCTTCTGGTGCTAAGAGGGAAAACAAGATATTAGAGCTTGTGCACAGTGATGTGTTTGGAACTTTGTCAGTTCCATCACTGGGTAAGTCCGTGTACTATGTTTTATTCATAGATGATTTCTCGTTTAGCGTCTACATGATATATTTCTTGAGGAAGAAATAATATGAAGTCTTTGACATTTAAATAATTTAAGGTTCGTGAAAACCCGTACAAAGTAGTATGATAAAATATATACAGATAATGTGAGTTCTGCAAGAAGGAATTTGAAGAGTTCTGTAAGAAGTGTGGCATAGCACAACATAAGACTACTCCATACAAACCTCAGTAAAATGGAGTTGCAGAAAGAATGAACAGAACACTAATGGAAAAGGCAAGAAGCATGCTCAGTGGTACCGGTTTAGAACAAGAATTCTGGGCAGAGGCAGTGGAGACTGCATGTTACTTAGTTAACAGATCACCTTCATCAGCGTTGGAGGATAAGACTCCAAATGAGGTATGGACTGGTAAGAAACCGGACTGGCAAGAAACCGTCTCTTTCACATTTAAGTGGCATTGATGGTGAGAGTGGCATTGATGGTGATGCATATGTACATGTTCCAAAGGAGAAAAGGACCAAGTTGGATAATAAATCAGTTATGCATCTTTATTGGGTATAAGGATGGTTTAAAGGGTTACAAGCTTTGGAATCAGAACAAGGAAGGTTGTGTACAACCGAGATGTGGTGTTTAGAGAGGTGAAAGATGTTGTTAAACATGAAGTCCTACCAAAGGAACCCGAGAAGATAGAGTTTGAGCTAAAGGAGGATGAATCAGACTCTACAATAGAAGAAGACTCATAAGAGGAAGAGCCACAAACTCCAGTTGTGAGAATATTAGCTTGAGAAAGAAGACAACCAGAAAGGTATAGTCCATTTGCTTTCCGTTCAAATTTTTCTTTAACTATAACTAATGATGATCCTAGAACTATCAGGGAGGCAGTAGATTCAGAGGATGTAAAACTATGGAAGGAGGCCATGGTTGATGAAATGGCATCCTTGCATAAAAATGAGGCATGGGATTTGGTGGAGTTGTCGGTTGGAAGGAAGCCTATCGGGAGCAAATGGGAGTTTAAGAAGAATATGAAGGTAGAAGGAAAGGTGGAGAAATACAAAGGTTGGTTGGTAGCAAAAGGTTATTCCCAGGTGCTGGGAATTGATTTTGGTGATATTTTTTCTCTTGTTTCCAAAGTTACTTCTATTAGATTACTTTTATCTGTTGCTGCTGCATTCGATTTTGAGGTAGAATAGATGGATGTGAAGACATCATTTCTTCATGGGGATCTGGAAGAGGAGATCTACATGAAACAACCTGAAGGCCTTATGGTGAAGGGGAAGAAATAACTAGTATGCAGGTTAAAGAAGTCTCTGTACGGGTTAAAACAGTCACCAAGGATGTGGTATCAAAAATTTGATACCTACATACGGGGACTTGGCTTCACCAGAAGCAAGGAGGATCACTGTGTTTATTTTAAATTAATTGGTGATCCTGTTATTTATTTGGTCTTGTATGTGGATGATATGTTGTTGATTGGAAATGACAAAGAAATTATCCAAGATTTGAAGACCCAACTGTTCTCCGAATTCGACATGAAGGATCTTGGTGTTGCAAACTATATTTTGGGCATGGAAATTAAGAGAGATCAGGCAAAGAGGAAGCTCTGGTTAAACTAGAGGAATTATTTCGAGACTATATTGCAGAGGTTCAATATGCAGGATAGTAAACTGGAGAATGTTCTGATTCCTGTAGGTACAAAGTTGTCTGCTGAACAGTGTCCCAAGACACAAGAAGAAGAGGAGGATATGTCCCATGTTCCATATGCAAGTGCATTGGGTAGCCTGATGTATGTAATGGTCTATACTAGAGCAGACATTTCACATGCAGTGGGAGTATTGAGCAGGTTTATGTCAAACCCAGGGAAGGAGCATTGGACAAAAATGAAGCGGGTTTTCAGATATTTACGTGACACTAGTGATTATGGCTTGTGCTACCAGGGAAGACCAGGATTGGAAAGAGTGTTGGACATTTGTGGTTTTTTTGATGCAGACTGGGCTAGAGATTTGGATCAATGAAGATCTACAAGTGGGTATGTGTTTAGCCTATTTGGAGGTGCAGTCAGTTGGATGAGTAAAAGACAGTTTGTAGTGGCTCTTTCAACTTCAGAGGCTGAATACATAACAACCACTCATGCAAGAAAGGAAGCAGTTTGGTCACAGAGATTGTGTTCAAGTATGGGGTTGGTGCAGCAAGCTATAAGGATAGATTGTGACAGCCAAAGTGTAATGTTCTTGGCTAAGAACCCTGCTTATCATTCAAAGACAAAGCAGATTGATGTTCAATATCACTTTGTGAGAGATATGGTTGAGGCTAAAAGGGTGTTGCTGGTAAAGGTGGACACTTTGAAGAATGTTTCAGATGCATTGACGAAGTCTGTGAGCACTCAGAAGTTCTCTTGGTGTAGAGAAACAATGGGTGTTGCAGAACTGGGCTAATGACTAAGCTCTCCTATGGCCCCCTGCGGAAAGAAAACAACAAGTGGGATAATGTTGGGTATGTGTTATATTATTTCCACGAATAATCACGCTTGGGGGGGTTCACAGGGGGGCGGTAGCCCCCCCTGTTGGAGTCCGGGGTAGCGCCTCGGAAATTTTTTTTTGGTTCTTATTTTCCAGTGTGTGGATCCGCCCATGGTTTTGTGCATGGTTTTGCACATGGTTTTGGGGTACAATGGTTTTTGGCCCCTGGTATTTTGTAGATCCGGTCAAGGGAACTACGGTTATGTTCTAATACAGGGTTAATGGATTGGGGTTTATGTATGCTTCGACATGTATATATATGTGTTGTAACACTAAAAGGAATATAATGAAAAATCAAGCTGGTCATCCCGATTTGGGATCCAGGGGAATATCTCTGTATTTATCTGTTTTATGTTTTATGCTCTTGCTATTGTTTATTTTCTATCTTTAAGATTCGTTTGCAGATAATTTCTGTACAAGGTTAAAACCTACATTAATCACTAAGTTGTATTAGTATTTTTTTGATTTATCATTATTATCTTGTTACTTTATGCATATATTGAAAATCATCAACATTATTTTGATGGAGAATTATTATGTATGATGATATTACTATCTTTGGATGGTTATTGTGAATTTACATTAGAATAGTGATATTCATGAAAGATTTTAATCTGGTAATCACACATTTGAATTTTAGTTGATTTGATTGAAGATGATGATGATGTTTTTACTATTATCTTGTTACTTTATATATGTATTGAAAATTGTCAATATTTTTTGATGGAGAATCATTATATAAGGATAATATTACTATTTTTGGATGGATGTTGTGAATTTACCTTGGAATAATGATATCCACGATAGGTTTTGATTTATAGTCATATATGTATATTGAAAATTATCAATGATTTTCTGATGGAGAATGATTATATATGATGATGTTGCAATTTTTTGGATGGATGTTTTCAATTTCCATTAAATTCTTTACTAACATTATGATATCAATTTGAATTGTGATATCTTCTTTAATGATATCTAGAAACTGTAATATATTTCACTATGTAATTGAAATTAGTAACATGAACCCGTAAATGGGGTCATAAATGTAAATAAAAGTACACTCTATACAAGAAGCCAAATGTGGATGTAAACCATGGATGAAAAATTGGGAGTAGAATTGGGTTTTAAATTAGGCATCAAAAGAAGAAGCAAACAATGATGCAAAAAAGGCTTAAAATTAAAAGTAAAAAAGGGTGCAACAAAAGACACAAAGAAGGGAACAAAACAAAGCATACAAAAGGATACCAAACTAGGCACAAACAAGAAAGAAAAAATGGCACCAAACTAGATGCAAGAAAGGATAGACAACTAGACTTAAAATTGGATGCAAAAGGGGGTGCTAATTTGGGTGCTAAATAGAAGAAAAAAAAGATGCAAATTTAGATGCCAAATGAAGATCAAAAGAATGGTGTAAAATTGGGCACAAAAAGGAAAAAAAAAAGGATATAAGAAAAGACACAAAAAAGATGCAAATTAGGGATTAAAAAAGGGTGAAACAAAGGACGCCAAATTGGATGCTAAAAATGATGCATAACTAGATGCAAATTCAGATTCAAACCTAGGCACAAAATGAGATGAAAATTTGGACACAAAATAAGGCAGAAAAAAAGATGCAAATTTGGATGACAAAAATGATGTAAAATTAGACACCAAAAAGGATGCAAAATTGGACATAGAACTAAACAAAAAAAATGGTGCAAAAGTGGGCATTAAAATGACTCAAGTTGAGATGCAATGTTGGATGAAAAATGCAGTGCAAAAAGTGATGCAAATTTGGTGCACAAATAAATGCAAAATTGGATGTAAAAAATGGCTCAAAATTGAATGTAACATTAGACACAAAATGCAATGCAAAGGTGGATGCAACAAATGGCTCAACATAGGATGCAAATATAGATGAAAATTTTGACACTCAAAAGGATGCAAGAAATTGTGTTAAAAACGATGTAAAATTGGATCCAACAAATGATGTAAAATTAGATGCAAAATATGGTGCAAAATATGATGCAAAAAAGGAAGAAAAATCAAATGCAAAAGTGGATGCAAAAAATGGTGCAAAACAAGTTGAAAAAATGGGCACAAAAATGGATGCAAAAATTGGCATTAAATCAGATTCAACATATAGTGCAAAAATAGATGCAAAAATTGGTGCAAAAATAACACAAAAACTAATGTAAAATCAGAATAAAAAATAGGTACAAAATAAGAAGCAAAAACTTGGTGTAAGACTAGATGCAAAAATTTGCACAAATTGGATGCAACAAAAGGTGCTAATCAAATGCAAAAGATGGTGTCAAATTTGATTCAAATGATGGCACAAAAGTCGAAGAAAAGAATGGCACAAAATTGGAAGCAAAAAAGGACGCAAATACATATGCAAAAAATGTTGCAAAACTAGAATCAAAACATGTAAAACCAAATGCAAATCCTTGTGCAAAATTTGATGCAAAATCTAGCATAAAAAAAGATGCCAACTCGGGCGCAAAAAATGATGCTTTGAATATGTACAATAGTGCCAGACTTAGCATTAGACTACTCATCCCAATTAGGAAAAAATGCACTAAAATCTGGCACAAATTCCCTGTTTTGTTGTAGTGTAGTAGATAAAAATAAACCACTCAAAATAAAATGAAAACATAACAAAAGACATTAATGTGGAAATCGATATGGGATAAAACGACAAAACAATTTATTTTTTAGATGATGATTGTAGGAACCAACCTACAGCTACAAGATTTACAAGAACCCACTTCTAGGAGACACCTATCCATGTTTGAATAGGCTCCAACCTGCTTGAGACACCATTCACCAAAATTTTGTAGGAACCCATCTACATGGAATACATATCCCCTCTTAATCTTTGATTTGGATTTTTTTTGTCGCTAAGTAATGTTCTCTCTACTTTTCTCTTTCTTTGTTCCCTCTATACTCACACTACCTATTACTGTCACTCAACAAATGCATTTGATGTAACTCTCACTCTTGTAGTACCTATTATACTTTCACATTAATTTAGTTGTACTCAAAATCATTGCTCTCTCTTCTTTGCATAGTCTCTTGGTATCTCAATTACTCCCTCTTCACATATGCACTATATCAGCATCATCGCCAATTTTTCAACCTACTTATACACCATGAAATATTCCATGATCCTTTTCTTTTACCATGGGTATCAACCCACAATATCTACCCATGGGTTTATGCATTCACTGAGTCTCATTCTGCAATCTTCCAACATAGTGAGAAATATCTTTTCACACACAAAATCACTTTTCTCTTATGTTTTTTTTTATTGTAACTTCCCTTCTATATTTTTTCTTTTACATTTCCCCATGTATCTGACCATAATTAGGGCCCCGGGTTTTCTCTCTATTATGTCATTTTTATATGCCACTAGCTCTTGGGTTGAACTCTTTCTTTCGTGACCAAGTGATATAACCAATGACTTAAGCACATTTCTCATCAAAAGGTTTCTCTTGTAGTTATTTTCCAAATTTTTGGTACACCAATATGCCCATAGCTCTCAGAGCTAGGCACCTTAACTTCATGTGTCCATGTGTTTTAAATGTTAAATGATTGTATCGGGCATTATAAGTTTTTTAGTTGTGCTTGTTTTCAAACTCGCGGAGAACTAAGACCCCTTAACCTTGTGAGTGCCACAACTTAGCTTCCCATGATCTCTTGTTGTGACTTGGAGCTACACCTTATCGGATATTGAAAAAACCCTGCATATCAAAATTTTTTTTTGTTCAAGAGCTTTGATATCTTGTGGACCGATATGGCCCACCATGCCACTTCATCTACCACATCAACTTCCATTGTAAATGCCACATTCTCTTCTATCCAGTCAATACTTGTCACATGTCTAAATGGTGATATGTTCTTGTTATATGTAACTTACCATTGGTCCAGTTAGCCTTCCAAATCTATTAGAAACACTTGCCATGTGTCATCTACAACTATTGTCACATCATTTTATTTACCATCTGGTGCCACATGAACAATATTGTCCTCATCATCATTTATGCCATCTGCTGCCACTTGGCATCATCTGGTTTTCCACGTCAACATTTCCACCTCTCATCCATCTCACCCTTGTTAACTGGCTAGGTTGGGTATCAGACATTGGGATGTGAGAGTGTCTTTGTGACTTTGAACAATGCCGAAACTTTGAGGTACGATAGGCTCTTAGCTCTTGGGTGCTAACATGTTATCCCTCTGCGAGAAAGAGCGATGATCAAGGGTTAACCATACAAACGTTCTTGGCCTTTTCAGCTCGAACTAATTCGACTCCCCCTGACCTTGACATGCTTGTTCAACCCTTTATTATTGATCTAGTTTGGCTAGCTCGACCTGCTCATCCCTCTACACTTGAAATGGTTCAACTCCCCTTGACCTTGACATGCATGTCTGATCCTCTATTATTGATTTGGTTCATCTAGCTCATCTCGCTTGACCCTCTAACCTTGACATCAATGAAAAAATTATCAACATGAAGGAAATGACCTAAAGATAAATGCTTAATAATAGGGGCTAAGTCTTTGACTATAATTAACTTTTTAATTCTCTTGCTAATTTCTTGTTTGATTATGTATAACAAAGCATATGCCTTGACTTGATTATTAACAACTTTTCCCATGCTCCAATAAAATACTATTTCTTTATTTCCTTAGGGGCGAAGTGGCACCTTACACCCCCCCCACATGCCTACCATGTCTAGATTGTTCTTGGAGGCCCCAAAAAGAAAAAAATATACCATTGTTGAGATTTTAACCATTGATCAAATTTTTCAGGAAGAATTCTTAGATATCGAGTATTTCTAAGAGGGGAGGGGGAAAATTTAATAATTTTTAAGTTAAATTTGGAGAGCCAACATTCTTTTAAGTGGTAGAGATTTCAAAGGAGCGATATTTTTGGATTTCTTGTATTGATATGTTCTGATTATAAAGAGATGGATCTTGCTACAATAGTTATTGGCTAAGAGAAATATTCTTGAAATATTGCTCTATATTGGACCAATTGGATTTTTCAAAAAATGTATTTGGGGAGGGATTGCAAGTCTTTTGAAAATGGCTTATCTAAGAAAGAAGCAATGTAATATTTGGACCAAAATTTAAAAAATGGAAGATGAGATGGCCATTGAAATATTGGGTTAAATGTTTAAGGGTTAGGAGCCAAACTTGTTTGGAGAAAACACATTCCAAAATAATATGGGAGATGGTTTCATTATTTTCCAAATAGAGGGTGAAAATTGATGGGCCTTGGATATCTCATTTTATGATATTTTCTGTAGTAAGGATATATTTTTTTTGTTAAGGTCCAATATAAGATGTTGATTTTCAATAAAACATCAATATTCCATATTTGTTTTCCAGATTCTTGGTTTTGTGGGGGTTGGGGAACGTGAGGTAGGGTCATCTAGAAAAATAAGGTATTTTTACCTTTTGCGTATTAAATATCCTAAGCTTCTCCAACCCCTAGATTCTTCATTATTTTTTGTCACTTGGAGCACATCCTACTAATTTAGAGATTATAAGTTAGGATAAAGGTTGCAAGGCAAGGGGCATAATCCCAAAATTCCATGCCAACCATTCTCTATTTGATGTCCATCTTCAAATTTTATAGAGGTTTTTTTTCCCATTTCTTTCCATCCAATACTAGAGAGGGGAAAAGGCCAATATGAACCTCAAAGTGGGAGGCCCATGATACTATCCTCCTAGAAGTTGATTTTCGATCCATTACTAGGAACATGAGTTGAAAGCTAATAAGAGGGGACACTATTGCAAAGAGCTTCCAAATCTAAGAAGCCATTTTGAGAAGAAGGGAGGATTCAAACAATGTATTCTATACATACCAAAGAATTTTTGATGCAAAACCTCCTTCCACCATTATTTTTGATGTATAATGAGACACCAAAGAATTTTGGCTTCTAGTTCTGTATTCCTCAGAGATGGATCTCTTATCCTAATTCCATTTTGGCTCTTGGAAATGTGAACCGCTCCCAAATTTACCAAATGGAACCTTTTTGTTTTGTATTTCCTCTTTACCAAAGTAAATTTTTAAGTTGTTGGGTTATAGTAGTTCAAACTCTAAGTGGGGCCAATAAGGTTGAGAATTGAAATAGAGGAAAAGTTGAGAAAACATATTTTAATAGAACTAATCACTTTGCAGATTTTAGCCATTGGGGTCCCCATTGAGTGAATTTATTTTTGAGTTCAACTATAAGTGGGATCCAAGAGGGATGAGGATATGGATTGTGGCAAATTGTAATGCTTGGATATAAAAATGTTGACCATCCTTCTTGGACTGGGTGAGGCAAAAGATGTTCCAAGCATATATATGAATCTTTTCTATGTTGACCTATCCTCCTTATACATTTTAAAAACAATGTATATTTGATTTAAATAAGGAGGCAATAATTGTTGAGGCTTTGCTTAAAAACAAAGTATCATCAACAAATTTGGCATGATTTATGCTTTTGACCCCATAAACAAATCTAATGCTTGGAATATTCCATGATATTCTCTAGTATTCTAGTACGTGACTAAATTGTTTTACCATGATGATGTACAAAACAAGGGAGATAGGGCATCCCTAACAAAGACCTCTTTAAGCTTTGAATAATCCCGCAAGCCTACCATTTACCATAGGTGATATCTAAGGGCCCTTAATGTAGGTATATTTCCATTTCATTATCCATTATTCTAACCCAAATTCCTTGAGATATTCATAAACGAACCTATGTTATACTCTATCAAATGTAGTGGCTATGTCCAGGTTTATTACCATAACATTTTCTCCTATTATTCTGTAGGAATGGATGGCTTCTTGTACTAGGAAAATGTCATCCATAATTTGCGCCTTTAAAAAAAAAGCATCTTGATTTTTAGATATTATCTCTGGGAGGAAAAATTTATGCATGTTAATATATTTAAGAAGATTTCATACAAAATATTGTAGATAGAAATGGGACAAAATCTTGAAAAGGAGGAAAGATTTACCTCTTTGGGTACAAAAGCTAGGAAGGTTGAGTTTATACCACCTCTCATCCATGTTGATTGATGGATTAAGTTGATCAATCCTTATCAAAATGAACTTGATGATCTGCCAACATCTTTTATAGAAGTGGGTTGTAAATCCATCTAGGCCACGAGCTTTGTTCTGGTCAAAGGAGGAGACTACCAACCAAATTTCTTCTTCAAAAACAAGTTTCATTAATTTTTCACCGTTTTTGGAGGAAACAAAGTGTGGCTGTGTTCAAGCATAGTTGTTATGTATTCATTAGCAAGTTGATTTATTTCTAAGTACAAAGAAACATATATATTGTTATGTCTTCATTAACAAGTTGATTTATTTCTAAGTACATAGAAACATATATAGTTGTCATGTCTTCATTAGCAAGTTGATTTATTTATAAGTATATATAAACATAGCGTTTAAGGTTTATTCTTTCATATTGGGATAGGAACATATAGTTTCATCATTGACCTAAATTGGTTGAAAATTATTTCTTTGTAGTTGCATCTTTTCTTGCATGTGAAAGTATTTAGTATTTTTGTCCTTGATCTAAGCCAAAGAATCCTTGATTTCAATCTCCACCATTCTTCCTCATTTTTTTTTTTTCTAAATATGACTAGATTCTATTATATCATACAAAAATTATAGTGTTACAGTTCATCATCCTGACCGAAATTTCTAAGTTAGCCAATTCCTATGGGAAAGGGAAAATTCAAAAAAAAAAATGGGGCTGCCCTTAAGGGGGAAACCAACCCATAAAGCAGTCCAAAAAGCATAATATTTGCTGCCCCTAGAGGGGAAACCAAAATTGAATAGAAGTACCTAGTATCTAAATATGCTATGCAGAAAGTAAAGAAACATAGAAACTATCATAGAGCTAGAAAAAACATGAAAAGTAGGAACCATGGCGCTAGGTGTTATGGTTCTTGTCATCCCGAATTAGCTAGGGAGGTTTCTCTTCCTCAATGAAGCACTCATAATCGGAGGGGTCATCCTCTGGCTTGGACAGTTGGGGGTCTAGCTCCGGTGTGGAGGTCGAACGAGCACTTGTAGCTACTGCTTTGCCACTGTCCATGGAATTGTTGCTACCACCACTGTTTGAGGAATCCTCTGAAGGTTTAACGGGTAGAGCCACCATTTTCTGGGGTTTCTAAAGGAAAAAGGTTGACAGAGTAGATTTATGAATCCTCTTCCTAGATCCTGAACCAGATGGGCGAGACTGAGCTTCAGGAAGGTGCAAAGGCATGTGGGTTGAGAGGTGTTGAGGGTCAGGGACCTCCGGCGAATCCAAGTCCAAGGATAACTCCACAGAACATTCCACCGAGGCAGGGATGGGAGGTAGGGAGGGCGAGCCACTGTCTCCGCCTCTACAGTAGCGCATGCGGTGGCATCGAGGCATGGAGGTGGCCGAATGCTGAGAATGCGAATGAGCTGAGTGAGGAGGGCGAGAAGTGTGACTGTAATCAGCATGGAGAAAATGGGCAGAGGGAGTTTGCAGGGCTGCGAGAGGGGCGAAGGCGCAACAAGAAATGACAGAGCCAAGGGCCAAATTGACAGTGAAAAAGAGGGAGAAGTTCTGAGAGGAGATGACGCCATTTCTCGTAATTGGCCAGGGCTCTCTGCAACCAAGACGAGTGGGAGTGAATTCATAACAAGGGAATTGAATTAAAGTTAAGGCGTCGGGCTACAGAGCTGGGTTGGCATATTTAATGGCACCCATGCCAGGGCCATGTGCTACCTCTTGGTGAGGACAAATGCCTGGCGATGGGGAGTCCAGGTGACGAGCATACCAAACTCTACAAGGCACCCACATATGGGACCATTCTTCCTCATATCAAAGTAGATTTTGTAACCAAATGAACTCTAATTTGTATTTTGTAAATAATTCTTGGGTTTTTGGGCCTTTCTCAAATAGATTTTTAATTTCTTATAAATGGGATTTTAGTGTTAATATTTTTTTGTCTCTAGAAAAAAAGGATTCTTAGTCCAATATTTAAGGTATGCTTTGGTTTATTTGATTTTCCATTCCCAAGTGAAAACTAGAAATCCCTCAACCAATTTTCTCTATTTCGTTGATACAACTTTAAATAATTCTTTATCCTGCACGTACTATGGATTAAATCTGAAGGGGAGGGTCCATAACCCTCTTGAATGTGAACAAACAAAGCACACTAGTTTATGATTTGAACCACTGTAGCATATGATTTATGAGGTGAATGAGAATATTTTTTACAAAAAGTCCCTATGAATAAAAAATTTATCTAGGTGAGTAACAATGTGTGCATGTCCCTATCTATAGTTGTTCCAAGTGAAATTTCCTTTGACTAGTTTAAAAACAATTGAATTTCATAGTGAAATAAAATCTTCCTTGTTTTGTCTAAAGGGATATCTAACTAAATATACTTGTTTTTTCTCCCAGGAATGAATGGTGGTATTTAAGTCTCCAACAAAAATGCAATATTGGCCCTATTCATTCTCGTTTAGAGAACACAAAAAAGTTATAGTAGAGGACATTTTCCTGGTAAGCTAGAGACATATATTAATTATATTACAATTTTTACTACTTGGAAGGTGGAGAAGCTTGGTTTCTATCCAATGGGGAGAATTTTGAGCTTGAATAAACTTCAAATATGCCTAGGACTAGAGTGTGCATAAAATCTAGAGGCCTCTCCATAGTTGATGGTTTTTATTCCGCTACCTCACCATAGTGAATTGCTTATTTGGAGAACTTACTATTCTGATAGATTTATCACTTGGAGTAGGACTATTTAGGTTTTTTACTCCTTGGTTAGAATTCTAAATACTACTACACCCCTATTATTCTAAGAGACAAATTTATGCTTTTATTTTGTTACCTCACCGTTGTGAATTGCTTCTTCGGAGAACTTCCTATTCCCCTAGTTTTTTCTCAGTAGGACTATGTGGGATTTTTCTTCCTTGATTAGGCTTATAAAAACTACTATTATAGGAGATAAGTTTCATCATTTACCCATATTTTTGGAGACTCCTCCTTGGGTAAGAGTAAATCCACTTGATTCTTAGTGGTTGTTGTTACTTTATTGTACATTTCTTCTATGGTGGATTGCTTTCAAAGCAATTTATCTTTGTCAACTTGTTCTTCTCTCTTGTCATGGCTATGTTTTCATCCATTTTATTCCCTATTATACGTATTATAGTACCATTTTATATTTCATTGTTTGATCTCTCATCAATAGATGTAGGGCCAAAATAGGGGTTTCCATACATGTTTTGTAAATTTGAGGGGGGATCATATACTTCTTCTTCAGGTTCAAGGTTTGTTTGATTCGTATTATGTTGGGTAGCGGGGTGGTGTGGGCGTCCCTTACTAGGGGAATTTCCACTAATTTTACCTTCAAAACATTGTTCCTCTACTATCTGACTTCCAATAACCTCCTCATTTCTATTGGGTGATATGATTCTCTTGAATCTCTTGTAGTTAGTGTTTGAATAAGATACATGGTTATGTGGATATGTGGGAGGGTTTTGGGAGGAAAAAATTGGAGGGGATTCTTGTCTCTGTGGGGGGAGGTGGGTGACTTCTCCTTTTGGGTTGTTTCCATTTCTGTGTTTGTTCAACTCATATTTTCTCCTACACAACTTTGGGGAGATTCTTAGAAAAGTAAACTTAATCATGATTTAATTCCCATTTGAATGGGAGTTTTTCATAATCTACTAGCTGGATAAAGCTTATGAAAACCCCTCTGGTAAAATTCCCCCTCTTACAAACATTGTAATTTTTTTGTCTATATATATACACATAAAAATATAAAAGGTTGAGATATGGGACACAAATTTCAGAGCTTGAGGAAGAGGTTGCTTGGGAGACTAAGGAAGTAATTATTAATATCATTCATGGGCTGACAGGTGGCCTTAATGGGGTTGAATACATACATTAATTTAGTTGGAAAAAATGATAGAGGAGATATGCATGCCTTGGATAAATTCATAAGGAAGAGAGGACAAAAATTAAATGGAAAATTATGGGATGCACTGGTCTGCAGTATAAAACCATTATGGCTGAGCTAGCAGGACATGCGATAAGGAATGTATGCCACATAACATACAAATAGTTGCAACAAAGAGAGTGGAAGGCTTTTAAAAAAGGACACCACTCTTCATAAGGGGCGCAAGAGAGGGGATAACGAAGAGATCCCTTGGGGGAAACAAAAACATAAAAAAAAAGAGGCACAAAGCTTTCAGGAGGGGACTCCCAAGGAAAAATAAATAAAGAGACTAATCATGGATTGGAAACAACACAAAGGGAAGGATATCGAGCATAAAAAGAATAGACTGCTAAAGAAATACATACAAAGGATTTGATATTGTAGGATAATATCACATTCGTGACCATAGGGTGCCCAATTTTGGGTGGAGGCAATGGGGTGTTCAATCACCTGATTGTTGGGTGGAGACAAGAGGGTCTCTGTATTCCTAGTGGTATTGAAGTTTTTAGAAGCTGCCTTCCTCAATATTTGGAATCTAGCTCACGGAGGAAAGTTTCAAGAAATATTTGGATGTAGTTTGTCTAAGGTTGGGTGGAGAATCACGGTCCCAATCTCAATTTCCAGCCATTTTAAGTTAATAAGATAAGTTGATTAATTGTGTATTTGATGCATTGAAAAGATGAATGTTGTTGCTATGTGATGCATTCATGTCTTAACATTTTTAATGTAGGAACATGTTATTCCTATATTTTTATGATGATATGACTTATGTATATGTGTAAATATCATGATTATATGGGGCCAAGAGGCCTTTGTGTTATGCTAATATGTTCAAGATGTGTAGAGTTGTTCATATGGTTCCATGTGATGGTGGGATGTGTTGGACGGATAAATCGTTCTTGCAGACAAGACAAATCTCCCTAGTATCCTACGATAACTAGCAACAAACAGACATATGTAAACTACTTTCTCTAGATTATATTTGATCTAGAATTATCTATAATGAAGGATTTAGGACTTACCTGTAGTCCAACGCTGATCGTAGTCTTTTTTCCTATCGCTTTGAATACGTCTCCTTTTTGGATCTGCAATAAAAAACATGAAAGAATCAAAAGCACCTACACAATATAAATTAATTCATAAACCATAAATCTATCTTGATGATCAAGGAATTCAAGAAATAAGCCATTTAAATAAACAAATCATTGAGAAAACAAGATCCATTTGTATTATCTTTGATGAAAGAAGGAGCCTTATAACTGTGTTCGCCTTGATGTCGTACAAGTCCTTCCGGGGTTCGTAACAAGCGTTTCCTTTACTTTGACAAGCCTTTTCACTCTCTCGACTAACATACACATGAGTGTGTAATCATTCCCATATGGTAATCAGTTAAAAGAGTTTGAGTTTTTCCAGCAATTCTCCTCAAAAAATCTCAAATCCTAACTCCCCTTGAGGCTGAACTATGGCCTCAATTTATAGCAAAAAAAAAGAGGTTTCAGCTCCAAACAAGAGGGGATAGAACCCTCTTTCAAGGGATTAAGTTCCACATACCAAGGGGTAGGCTCCTTTAATGGAGGGATGAATGTACATGAAATAAGCGAACTTTCCACCGAATAATTGCTTCCAGAAGCTCCCAGATTTAACTAGCTAGGCTTCCAAATTTTACTTCTGCCTTCATTTTACGTTTTACAGGAATCCACACCTTTAATGAAGAAAAGGTGCGGTTGGTTCCACATGTTCTAGAACAAACAGATGTGGCACCGCAGGTAATACTAAGAGAAAGTGCGGTACAAGTATTATTATGACTTTTATAAGCTTTTCTCTCAATTTCAAGGCTTGGTTTTAGGAACTTGATGTTTGTAGACTTCTAAGGGAGTATTGTATGAGTAATGATGAACCCATATAGACAGTAAAACGTCATGGTGACAATTTTAGTGTAACAGATTGCCCCCTAAAGTGCGAAGTCTGAGACCATTCGAAGAGTGATGTGCTTTATCATTTCGAGGATTAGCTTGTGGACACCCTAGTCGGAATCATGTAAAAAAATTAAATGCAAAACATATATATATATATATATATATATATATATATATATCATTGTCGAGGTAGGCATTCCCATACTCATATCAAACACTAACTAAAACTTGTTCTGATGTAGAAATGATTTTACTATCACATCAATAATGTAGACACAGTATGGACGCAGCCATATGTTATGAATATTATACTACATAATAAATAGTAAAACTCCTCGCAGCCTGGATGATGGAAACTAGATCCAAGGTCTTGATTTCCGCTACCCAAATTAGTACGATTCTATCCATGTGATTGATTGTGTCGAAGTCGAACATGGTAGAAACCACTTGATTACCAGTCAATGATGTGAACTGTTAACAAGTGTGAGAGAAACCACCATTAATGAAAATGGCTCTCAAAGTACTTAGTACAATCCATGAAATGTGAATAAATGATCTGAAGTTGAACATTTCACATAATCGTTCAATCAAAGGTCAATGATGCAACCTGTTGTTGAAGGTGAGAAACCTGCCATTAAGGCATGCAGATTCCAAGGTACTGAAGGATTCTAGATCAATTTCCTAGATGATGAGCTATCATTGATAGAAAGTGATCCGTTGTAGGAAATCCCACGACACCAAACCATTAGATCAATTTTTGTAGAATTTTTTTGCAATGACTGACTTAGGGATGGTCAACGCGAATGGAGACAAATGTTTGCAATGAATGGTTTATTTGAACTATCTTCTTGAACACATAACGACATTGCAGATGGTTTGGTGACAATTGACCTAAGATAATACCCAGAAACTGGCTGAAGACTTTCAATATGGTTTGATTAACTGATAGGCAAAGGCTTTTCCCAACCCAGGTATAAGTGTGACAAAAAGTGTCGTGTTCAAGAGTAGTAAACTACTTTTTAAACAAAGTGTGACAAACAGATTTGTTTTCTCTCTTTTTTCCCCACCATTTTTGGCAAGTACCTCTTTATTTTTGACAAGCTTGAGAAGGATAACATTTGCTTGTTATATAAGCTCATCCTTCGGATGAGTCCAACTTAGTTTAAAATCGAACCCTAAGAAGGAGTGGTTCGTTCCTGTTTGTAATCGACAGGTCCTTTACTGTTAAATTTTAACAAGTCCAGTATAGGAGAAACTCGTTGTTTTTCAATTTTAGGGAGTCAGAAGAAAAATTTAAGGAAACTCCGTGGGTGTACTTTTTCATAAATTTAGTCTCTCAGGCCCGAAAAAGGATAAAATAATACAGGAGAGAACTCTATTGACCATGATTAGTCAACGTATACCTTTTTCGTAAATAGTCCATTTCAGTCCGGAAAGGGGTAAAATTATACTGAACGGATGACTGTTCATTTCCTTTAACGAGTTCGAATAGTCAAGTACTCGTCAATCTTTTCATTTTTAGAGAGTCTGAAAAGGGCTTAAAAGAGAGCTCCAGGGTTTCGCTTTTTTCGTAATTTTTTAAGAGTCTGAAAAAGTGATAAAAGTGTACTCAGTAGTTTCGTTTTTTTGTAAATTTTAACGAGTTCAAAAAAGTGATAAAAATGTACTCATTTTCTTTTTCATAATTTTTACCGAGTTCGAAAAAGTGATAAAAGTATACTCCTTTGTCAAAATGAGCATTTCACCCGAAAAATCCTGTATTCTGCACAAAAACTCAAAAATTAAACATACCTGTTTATGATTAATAAAAATAATTTGGAAAACCACTTTTCAAAGTGAAAAATAAACAAAATAATATTTTATTTATTCAAAAATTATTATAAAAAGGAGTTTTTCTAAATCATTTTTACCATTTGATTTCAGAGTGAAAATTGAGAGCTTTTGGTAAAAAACGTTACGGAGGAGATTGCAGAAGATTTGCCTGTCAGAATCGAAAACCGTCATTTCCAGGTAATCCACATCATCCTTACCTTCATTTTTGTCTGTTTAATTTCTTAATTTAGGGCTTAAATTTATTTTTAGGGAGAAAAATATGTTCAAAAAATTGCTCACGGGGGTCCGCAGGTAAAACACATGGAACCTGCGGACCCCAACAATTTTGCAAAGGAAAAATTGTCATGGTCCTTCACCTTATGCATAAGATACGTGGGGATCCACACACTATTTTTATGTGAAAAGTGCGGAGGTGCCGTAAGAAAAAATAAAATGAACAAATCTCCCAATTTAAACCAAATTTTCCCACTCAACTTGTTTTTGATCTTTCAATTTGTCTATTGCAGGATATTTACAATGCTTGAGTGGAGAGAAAGTGAGCATGAAAAAGTTGATGATGTGACCATGTTACACCTGCCTACATCACGTATTTTGAGAGAATGCGGTTTGTATAAATTTTGGGCCATTCAAGGTATGAGGGCTCAAGTGGATTTGCTTATCTGGCTAGTCAACAAATGGGATGTCCAGGAACAATGCTTTATAATTGGAGGTCACCGGCTCGAAATTGAGCTGGAATATATATACTTCCTCACTGGTTTATCAAAGAGGGGTGAGCCACTCTCTTTGTTTGGGGCTAGGGCAAGTGGCCAGTCTGTTGCTAGCCTTTAGGAAGAATTTTGTAATGAAGAAGCAAACCGCAAGAATAAATGCATTGACATAAAAACCATTATTCATCCTGAGCTTAAAGTGGTTGCGTTTATGGCAACCAGGTTGTGTGGGAGTGCAACTCCACATGTCACTACAATATCCCAAATGAAAACTGCTGTTGACTGCTTTAGAGGCACCATTTTCAATTGGTGTGAGGCAGTGTTGACCAATATCAAAGGCCAACTGAATAGAGAAAAAAACGTGAAGTTGAAAAAATTCGGATATGGAATGATCGTGGTTACATTTGGTGAGAGGATTCCTTTACTAGCCCCACAACTTATTTCAGTTGATCATGGTAGAGTCAAAGAGCCTCGAATGGTTCGATGGGTTTCATTGATGGCTTGTCACAGTGAAGGTGGCGAGGTTGTTCGTTTGACCCCAGCCTATTTCCATTGGTTGGAGAATCAAATATTCATGATAAAAGGTTTCCCTTATGCTGGGATAGATTTTTGCGGCGATCGAGAGATCTCTCTTCCTCCAGGGACACAGTGGGATGAGTCAGGTAAAAATTATTTTGACATGTTATAAATTCTAAATTTTATTTTGTTTTTTGAATCGTCCAAAACTGATGACAAAAATTTCAAATGCAGATGTGGGTCCATGTCACCCAACCACTCTCCGTCCTTTTGACAGGAAGCCAACTTCACCACCACCACCACCACCATCACAGGATCAGACAACAGAGGTCCTTACCAACCTGGAAAGCCATCTGGAGTGGTTGACTTTAGATATTCAAAAGACTACCATATATGACATTCCGCTCCGCTTACAGAGATATGTTATCGAGGTTCCGGGACCGTTCAGGAGATTTCTAAGAAAGGTAGCATAGGCTGTAGTGTTTTATCATGATCATCACCACGGATAATGGATGATTGATATTACAGACTTATATAATTTTTTGTATCACTTTTTTCTGATCACAAGGTGTTTTGAACCTATGATCGAGGACGATGTAATTTTTTTTGAAAACACTACTCTTATGCTATGATATTAATACTATTTCTAGTTATCTGCCTTAACATGTTATCGAATTTTATTTTGATCTACTGCTTTAATTATTGCAAATGTCTATTTATAACACTAGAAGCTACTACATCAGCTAATGTGTTTAAATTTCTCGGAATATGTTGATACTCAATATAATCAAATTCTCGTTCCAAGAGACGAACTTTCAAAAATAATCTTAATACCACTAGGTTTTTAATTGCATATACTCTATTCAATTGTAATACAATGAGTTCAGAATCTAACCTAACGATCAAAATTCAAATTCCAAATGAAATGGATTTAGACAATAACTCAATAACTGCACTATACTTTGCAATATTGTTCGTCGTTTGACCGAGGCTTACCCCATGCATAGATACTAACTCATTAGTGGGTGAATAAATATCCCAAGTTGTGAAAGAAATGTTCCGTGTACTATGAAAAGCACCATCAACAAAACCAATGTATGTTTGAAGGGACGTCGACATCTGCAAAATCAAGAGTGATCCAAATAAGAAGGGATAGTGGTAAAAGCACACTTAAACTAGGCACGCTCTCTAATCTACAACACACCAGTTTATGAAAATAACTAATATACAACTAAGATCTCAACACAAGAATAAAGCGTAATATCTCTTCAGATAAAGCCCATTTATGGGTTTGCCTAAAGAGACCACGTCAAAGTCAATCAGTTCATAGGCCCCTTTTGCAAGCTGTCGCTTGAAAATATAATGACCATGCCACATGGGTTCAAATTTCCCAGCCCCTAGCTTATCCTTAGCTTGATCATAAACCAAGACTAGGTCTCCTTCTGAAAAAATATGAGGTGTAACACTTCTATCATACTGAGCTTTCATTCGTTTCACATGAGTTTTGGTAGCTAATGCAGCGGTGCGCCGATTCTCATCTAATTGAGCTAAGTACAAAAAGTGTTTCTCCTCTTCAGAAGTGGCTAGTAGTAACTCTATGGCTAGTTGGAGTGACGGTATCTTGCATTCAATCGGTAATACCACTTCTAAACTGTAAACTAGTTGAAAAGGGGTAAAACCTGTTGATGTTTTTGCTGAGGTTCGATATGCCCAAAGTGCTGAAAAAAGCATGGTATGCCAATTCTATTTATGAATTCCGATGATTCGTTTGATCATGGTGACTAAATTTTTTTTGATAGCTTCAACCAGACCATTATCCTGTGGATAATATGGTGTAGAAATTTCATGGCGTAGGCCAAGCTGATCAGTTAGTTCGGTCATCATGATGTTTCGAAAATGACTTCCATGGTTAGTAATTATTGTTTGGGGTACACCAAAATGAGCAATCATATGATTGAACATGAAAGTAGCTACAATTTTGCCATCTGCCGCAAATGTAGGCATCACCTCGGCCCATTTGGTAAAATAATCTACCACGAGAATAATATACCCATGCCCCCCGACTGAGTGAGGGTTACATGTAATGAAGTCAATGCCCCATTTTGCAAAAGGACCGACAAAAATTATAGGATGAAGAGGAGCAGGTGGTGCACGCATCTTGCGATCAAAGATTTGACAATTGTGGCATTTTCAAATAGCAAAAATACAATCTTTAAATAAGGATGGCCAAAATAGCCAACGCACAATATCTTTTGGGTTGTGGCATACCCAAACATATGACCACCACACGCTCCAGAGTGACAGTCATTTAAAACCTTTCCAGCTTCGTCAAGAGTTAGACAACGTCGAAAAACAGAGTCCGTACCACGACGATATAGTGTGTCACCAAAAATATGATATTGCTGAGACTGGAAACAGATTTTTCATCGCTGTGACCATGAAAGTTCGGGCCGAAAAGTTTGGGTTTGGATATAAATGATGATATCTCCATACCAAGGATCGATGGTACTGATAAGAAACAAAGATTCATCCGCGATCGGATGTTCTGCCACAGTTTCTGTGTCAGTATTTGGGAAGTCACATATAAGTTCGATGAATACCAATGATTTATTTGATTTGGATTTTTCAAATTCCAAATCAAACTCCTGCAGGATAACAATCCATTTGGAGTATTTTCCCCCTAGTAGTTGTTTGGTAAAAATATACATCATAGGGTTATAATCAGAAATCACTGTTGTTTTACGTAACAATATGTAATGACGGAATCGTTGGACAAATTGAACGGTTGCTAAGGCCAATTTCTCCACATGTGAGTACTTGATTTCGGTCAGATGTAGATTGCGACTGAGATAATAAATCACATGTTTGTTGTGGAATTCATCTTCCTGAACTAAGACCATTCCAATCGTAGAATTGGAGGCTGCTAAGTATAAAAGTAATCTTGGTTGTAATTGGGAGGATGCAATAACGGTGCATGGGTCAACGCGTGTTTAAGAGCATCAAAAGATCGATCAAAAATCTTGTCCCAAAAGAAAGGAATATTCTGCTTTAACAACCTGGTAAAACCTTTGGCTAACTCAAGATAGTTAGAAATGAATCGACGTAAAAAGTTCGCTTTCCCTTGCAAACTTTGGAGTTGGCGAAGAGTAGAAGGAGGAGGTAAATTGATGATAGCCTCAACCTTCGATGGGTCAACACGAATGCCTTCCTTTGAGACAAAAAATCCCAACAATCGCCCACATTCAACACAAAAGACACATTTGTGAGGATTCAAACGAATCCTATAATGCCTACATCTCATAAAGATAGCTCATATATGAGTAAGATGATCTTCTCTACGCGATGAATGAGAAGGTAAATCATCAAGATAGGGTTGCACAATGTGTTTAATGTCATGAAATGCATAAGACATTGCCCTCTGAAAAGTTGCACCAGCGTTCTTAAGTCCAAAAGGTAATTTGCAGTAAGAAAAATTCCCCCATGGACAAATGAAAGCTGTTTTAGGTTGATCAGCAGGGAGTATGTTGATTTGATTGTAGCCCGAAGATCCATCCATAAATGAAAACATTTCACTTCCGGCACAATCGTCAATAATTTGATCGATATAAGGGGTTGGATAATTGTCTTTTGGACAAGTTCGATTTATATCCCTATAATCGATACATACTCGTATCGTCCCTTGTTTTTTATTAACAGGAACAATATTAGATACCCAATCCGTTAAAGGAATGGGATAAATAAAACCTGCACGAAGTAATTTCTCAACTTCTGCTTTGATAGCGGCAGCTTTTCATGGATGTATCTGACGTAATCTTTGTCGGAAAGGTTTAGCATCCGGGTATGTTTTAATTTCATGAACAACAATTGATGGATCGATTCCTGGCATGTCTTCATATGACCAGGAAAAAAATTCATGGAATTATTGAAATAGGGCTTTATATGCTTGGATTTCATCTGGCGTACTAGAAGCACCTATATGAATATTTTCAACAATTCCTGGTTTCAATGAAATGTCAATAGGAGCTGTCGTAGAAATGTTTGCTAAGTTTAATTCAGAATCATAATTCGTGAGAGGATTTTGAGGTTCGTTGACATAATCAGCGGTAAAAATGGAGGAAAAATCAGTTTCAAAATGATCGAGATCAGGTGAAAATGAAGATCGATGATGTAGATCTTCCCATGGTAATTTTTCTATAGACAATAATTCATGAATATGCTCATCAGTATTGAATACTTGTTGAACAGGATCTAGAATTGATGGCGAAGCTAAGATTGATATCTAAAGTGATTCCTCATTGACATCATTCACTAGATCAGGTTTAGTTGAAGGAGTATCAGAAAATGTCTATACTGCCTGATATGCTAATTCAAAAGGATTCAAAGGCATCGCGTCATCGAAAGAATCCAGTTCTGAGTCTGAAGGTACTATCCAAGGATCATAAAAGGAAATAGTACTTGATGTAATCATATTAATATTAGAAATCAGAGGCAGTACGTTGGGAGCAGGCAGGGAAAAACTTCCTAGTAAAGTAGAATATTTAAGTAAACCTACTCCAACATCTTTATAAGGGATAGTTGATTTTCTGACATGCTGGATACTATCAGTAGTGGCTGGGTCGGATGAATAATATGAGAGCTGATCTATTTTAACGGTCTTTCCTTTATGAGGAAACATGCTGAGACGAAAGACCGATGATACAACAGCAGTCATGGCGTAAGACCAACTGTGACCCAGGAGAAGGTTGTAATCCAGAGGGGCATCAACCACTTCCACATCTAGATTAACGATTTTTCCTTTGACCTCTATTGGTATATCTTGTAAAATACCATACGGATGGAAACCTCTTCCATCAAAAGCTTTGAGGATAGTTGGCGATTGGTTAACTGTTGGAAAACCAAGTGATTTCCAACATTTTAATGACATGATACACGTAGAAGCCCCTTCATCAACAACAGTACGAAAGCAACGTTTGTTTTTTACTATTACTAGATTCTGAAAAGCCATTTGATGGGGTAGGCAGGGTGTAAAATTCTCTAAATCGAAGATCATTAGGTTCTAATATTGAAGGTTTACGGCTCCTATGGCTGACAATAGTAATTTTCTTTTGGCTAGACATGATTGCAGCACTTCCAAAGCCGACATTGCTGAAGGGGAAATCGCCAAGTCTTCAACAATATTGTAGTTCTGAGCAGCTCTCACATGTGGATTGAAAGTTGTTTTACGAAGTACACCTTTAGTAGGTAGTTTGATTACTAAGTCATGATTCGGTTTCTTGATCTGTAGCGGATCAGAAACTGAGGGAGATGTAGTTGATGTGGAATTATAATTTTCTACTTCTTTACCACCAATAGGATTTTTACTACCATAATATTGCGATCGCGTCGCAACCATCAAGATATTTTCTAGCGTATTCGAGGAAGATCCAATCATATTACTATCTTGAGCAGGAAAGGGATCCTTCAAGACAGCAGGTGTGGGTGAACCCTTAATGAATTTCGATACCTAGGCTCTATGCTGACACTCTTTAGTAAAATGATACTGATCACAGATCGGACAAGGATAACGAGGTTTTCATTTATCATCAGTTGGTTCAGTTTTATCATTTTTATCTTTTGAAGATGATTTTTTGTTTTTATTCTTACCTTTCTTCTTACCACCATTTTTAGGTTTGGCTATAGATGATTCTACAACATGAATATCAGCAGAAGTTTCAACGGAAGAATCTCCTTTTGGTGAATCGGGTAAAGTTATAATAGGAGAAGTAATCTTGGAAGATTTCTTCTTACTCTTGCTAGTGCTAACAAAACCAATTACACCATCAGCGGCATGAAAGCCTGAAGGAGTTGTAGTTAATTGACCAGGTTTTGGTAAATTGGGGATTTTGTCATACAGAGTACCTGACTGTGTATATACAAGGTCAAGGTACTGAGCTTGAGAAATGACTTTCTCTTCTTTAACAACGCCTCCTTTGGCCACATCTTCAGTAATTTTGGGCAATAATGACTTGATAAACCATTCAGCCAAAATTTGATCCGGAATAAATACTTTCACTAAACATCTCCTACGTCTCCATTCATGAATGTGATCAGATATGTATGTAGACGTAGATTGTTTTAATGAGGTCAAAAGTTCCGTACCATTGTCATATCTGACAGGTAACTGAAAATGGGTTAAGAAAGCAGTAGCTAGTGCATTAAAATTATTAAATGAGCCTCGTGGCAACTCAATGTACCATTTGGCAGCTAGACCAATGAGAGTTCTCACAAAAAGATGTAATCCAATCGAATCATCGATTAGTGAATTGGATGCACACCAGAGGTGGTAAGTCATAACATAGTTAGATGGATCTTCTCGACTTACCTTCAAACTTTGGAATATCACGGGGCAACTTATTAGGCATCGGCAGCCAATACAGAAGATAAAAAATAGGATCATTCGTAAGGCGTGATAAATCAGGTAAATCTAAAGTTGCTATGAATGGTAACCAACGACTAGGGTATTGATAACCTTGTGTGACCAAACCAATTCTAGGAGGAGGATATCCAGGATATCCTGGAATTGGATGCACATTGGGAATTGTGAAACCAATATTAACCAGACCAAATTGGGGTTGTTGAGGAACTTGATAAGTATACCCAGGATACGGCTGATACTGATATGTTGGATTTTGGGTAGTATGTCCCAATTGATACTGCCCCTGGTACGGTTGATAAGCAAATTGTGGTTGACTAGTGAGAAGCATACTTGTACTAGATTGTCCTGTAGGCATCTGGACTGTAGTCTGAATTGTAGGTCCTGACTGTGGCACAAATACTTGAGGAATTTGCACTGATATAGGGGTAGTAGAAAAAGGAGTTGCAGATACTCTAGAAATAGGTGTGGTAGGTTGAACATAAGTTGCAACAACAACAGCAGTTTGAGGCGGAGTTCTAAGTGTACTAGGCCCATGCTGCTGAACAGAACTAGGTGCAGAGACTTGAATGGTAGGCTGGATAGGTTGCTGGGTTGGACCGGAACCTATGGGATGTCCAGGTTGATTAGGTAAGTTGACATTGGGTTGTAAAGTCTGTTGAATTTGAGATGGATCCCACACCATATTAATTCTGGGGTATTGACCCATAGAAGGTTGTGCATATGAAGGACCATAACCAGGTTGAACGTAAGTTTGATAATTAACTAGAAAATTTCCAACTCCTTGTAATAATGGTTGACCTGAAGGAGGTTGAAAACCTTGAGCTGGGTATTGACCCTGAGGTTGATATTGAATCTGAGGCATGTACAGAATCTGGGGTTTATATCGACCCTAAGGTATGTACTGTGATGATATTGAACTTGAGGTATGTACTATCCTTGAGGTTGCTCCCCAGGCAGGAAATATTGTCCTATAGTTTGACCTCCAGGTGGTAAAAAATTACCCTGAGGTTGCCCTTTGGGCAGTAATTGACCACCTTGAGGTTGCCCCCTAGGCGGTAACTAACTTCCTTGAGGTTTCCCCCCAGGCGATAACTGACTTCCTTGAGGTTGAGGATTTGGAAGATTGCCAGACATCATAAAAATCTGTTCTGTGTTTAACGTGCCAGTGTTTGTTCCATTTGTACCAGATGATAACATTTGTTCAATTGGTTGAGGAGCTACTCCTGAGAAGGTACTAGAGAGTGACTAGTATCCTGGAGGAAGAGACGAACCACAATATACAAATGTTTCTAGAGATTCAGAAAACATGGATGACTCACTCAACATAGCTAATGAAGGTTGATAACCTCTCAGTGTAGGGTAAAAAAGAATTTGGGGTGGTGAATAAGTAAGACCTGCGTTTTATAAAAAATATGTCAATTATAAATACCAAGCGTCAGTTCTAAAAGGATTGTAGAATATTGATTCACGCTCTCTAAGATTTAAATTTTCTTGGGTTTCGGGAAGAACTACGTCTTCGTTTGGACCAACAAGTTCTTCAATACATATGAGATCATAAGGAAGATTTTCGGTAATGTGATGTCTTACTCTAGGTGAATCAAGATCACTAGAAGTTGGAGTAACAAATCTTGAAGATGATTCTAACACAGCAGGTTCAGTTTCTGGCTCAGAAATTTCAGGTTCTTCAGCTAATTCATTGGTTGCAGAAGAAATGTCAGTGATTTCAGAAATTGAAATTGGATCTTGAATATATTCTGTTTTTTATGATTGATTTACTTCATGATAATCCGGATGAGTAATTATGGATGATTCTCCTAGTTCTGTTGATCTAATTCTGCTGATACTATGCAGTACCGGAGCTTCAGTCCTTCAAGTTGGCTTGGTGTATACTCATGGGGTTTCCCCTGAAGTCTACGCGATTGTCTTGGTAATTCAACCACGATTAAAAATTATTAATCACACGCAATTAAAGAAAATTTCAATCAAAAGTCCTAAAGTCACTAAGGAGACAATCAAATGATCAAACGCTTATAAAATCTAGGAGATCAAAGCACACACAAACAGTAGATTTTCACACTAAAAACACTAATTGGTGATGAGATCCAACATCGTAGTAGTTAATGTAGAAGTGGCAGTTGGAACAGTTACCTCGATAACCTGCTTAATGAAACAGACCGGTGCAAGTTTCTCCACTTAAACCATCTCTAGTGAAGATAACCCTCCGAAGAGTCCAAGTGAGTCTAGTCGACGTCTGCTCCAGGTACAGTGAGATATTTCCTCCACAGTCACCTTAGGAAAAAATCTTAAAGTTTATGGCCACTAACGTCACCAACAGGAGCAAATATACCTGGGGGAAAATTCTACGATCCGATATACACACAAGGGCAGAGTAACAAAGCTCAATCCCCTTGAAGGCTCCTTGACATAATCTAAGGTATACCGACAAGTGACCCCAGGCTCCTCGACAATGGTCAATCTGAGGTTTACCGTTGTTAATACACACACATCTTCTATCGTTCCCAATGAGATGGAATTGATCACCTCACTGGTTTAGATATGATCTCGTGCTTGACTCATTTAAGAGGAGATTCCCAGAGCATACAAGCTACTATTGGATTTTTCCTACCGCAAGATTAACTACTTGTTTGTTTTAACTGTATTGGAGAGTTAATTACTCCCTTCTCCAAGAAACTAGCCTAAGCTATGTTGGTGAAAGGAGTCCTAGAAATATAAAAATTACTAGATTGAGTTTAATTTAAGCATTGCTTTTAATAGGCTATTTCTTAGGACAATAGGTGCGAAAGTGAAACTTTGATGATATGTAGTTACCCGACTCGAAACACACTAAAAATGCATCTATTATGAGAAACAATTCATTTATTTTCGATGAATTCTATTTAAAAGGAAGAGTTGAGAGATGAAATCTTTCTAAAACAATTTTTTCCTTCAAAACAAGAACATACGAAAAGAAATCTTATCTTATGAGAACTCAGAATGATCAATTGCTCAAAAAGAAATCCCTTTATTCTTGAAGATCAAAACTACAATCAAACATTCTTCAAAAGAAAACTACAATTTCTAGAAATAACACTCAAAACTAAAAACACTAATTTTGAGATCTAAAAATTTTAAGAATTAAATCTGAAATCAAAACTTTAAATATTTTGAGGACATTTTTCTTAGTTTGCAATCTAACTAAGAAATTATTTGCTGAAATGAGAAAAAACTCAAAATCATCCAATTATTGTTTTTTAAGTGAAATTCAAAACTTAATGAAAAGGTTGTTAAAGATTTGCAAATGAGAAAATGGGATCTAATTCTCATAAAGAAATTTCTGCTATGAAGTCAAAGACTCAGCAAGAAAATAACGAAATACCAGTGATCTAAGGCATACAGAGGTTTCTGATCTTTGAGTGACACAAAGACAAATAAAAAATCACTTATAATATGCAGATCTTATAGAAAATCATTCAAAACTTAAAAAAGCTAAAAGAAACTCTCACACAAAGCTTTCTGATAGAAATATAAGTCTGGGTATATACTGAGAATCTTGCAAGTCAATCCTAGAAAAGAGAATTTTAAGTTTTTCAAAAAAAGTTCTCAGGGTCCGCAGGTTTTAGTGTAAACAGGTGCGGTGCCGCACAATGTGTACAGAAAAACAGCGGAGATGACTGCACTGTGCCTAAGGACAAAGTGCGGAGACCAAAAAACTTAAAGAAAAATAAAAAATTCTAAAGCACTTTTCAAGAATTCTACAGGAATAAATTACCCAATCTAGTACCAATCAATCAAAATAAGGAAAATAATTACACAAGTAAAAAAAAAGAAAAAGAAAACAAAGTTCAAGATCCATTCCCCATTGGAGTCGCCATTTTGTTGGATGGATAAATCGTTCTTGCAGACAAGACATATCTCCCTAGTATCCTATGATAACTAGCAACAAATGGACAAATGTAAACTAATTTCTCTAGATTATATTTGATCTAGAATTATCTATAATGAAGGATTTAGGACTTACCTGTAGTCCAGCGCTGATTGTAGTCTTTTTTCCTATCGCTTTGAATACGTCTCCTTTTGGGATCTGCAATCAAAAAAATGAAAGAATCAGAAGCACCTACACAATATAGATTAATTCATAAACCATAAATCTATCTTGATGATCAAGGAATTCAAGAAATAAGCCATTTCAATAAACAACTCATTGAGAAAACAGGCTCCATTTGTATTATCATTGATGAAATAAGGAGCCTTACAACCGTGTTCGCCTTGATGTCGTACAGGTCCTTCCAGGGTCCAGAACAAGCGTTTCCTTTACTTTGACAAGCCTTTTCACTCTCTCGAATAACATACACATGAGTGTGTAATCATTCCCATATGGTAATCAATTAAGAGAGTCCGAGTTTTTCCAGCAATTCTCCTCAAAAAATATCAAAGCCTAACTCCCTTGAGGCTGAACTCTGGCCTCAATTTATAGCAAAAAAGAAGAGGTTGCAGCTCCAAATAAGAGGGGATAGAACCCTCTTTCAAGGGATTAAGTTCCACATACCAAGGGGTAGGCTTCTTTAATGGAGGGATGAATGTACATGAAAGGAGCGAACTTTCCACTGAATAATTGCTTCCAGAAGCTTCCAGATTTAACTAACTGGGCTTCCAAATTTTACTTCTGCCTTCATTTTACCTTTTATAGGAATCCACACCTTTAATGAAGAAAAGGTGCGGTCGGTTCCGCATGTTCTCGAACAAACAGATGTGGCACCGTAGGTAATACTTAGAGAAAGTGCGGTACAAGTATTTTTATGAATTTTATAAGCTTTTCTCTCAATTTCAAGGCTTGGTTTTAGGAACTTGATGTTTGTAGACTTCTAAGGGAGTATTGTATGAGTAATGATGAACCCATATAGACAGTAAAACGTCATGGTGACAATTTTAGTGTAACAGGATGTGGTTAACAAATATGTTGAAGAGACACAAGTATTCATATCTGTGTAAATTCAAGAAGAGATCTAGAAAAATCCATAAGTATAAAATATGGAAATATAGGTCGAGAACTTGTTGGTGGGACCCACAAGGTCAGGGGTTGTCTAGTTAGCCGGAAATATGGAACGAAAATTGCGCTCAGCCTAGCAGCCCGAGTGCCAGGTGGTCCAACCTTATTCAGTAGTTGGTGGTTAGACTAGTTAGGACTGGAAGCAAGTCGACCCAGTGTATTGCATCTCCAAGTCAGGAGGTCGGTTAAGTTGGGGTCAGGGATCTGGTGTGTACTGTGTGTTGTATTTCACTTAAATGGGCCAAATTAAGAATGTACACAAGTGTGTTTGTTCTAGATAGATCCACCCACGATGGAATAGTAACCACGTAGGCTCCATGCAAGATGCCATGTGGGCGACACATGAGGCCATTGTTGATGTGGAAGGTTTAATGGTACTATATTTAAATGGCCATATCCATTGATTTGGAATTCATATTGAGGTAGATTTTATATTTCTGAAAACGTCTCAATGAGACAAATGCAAAGGCATTGTTTATTCTGGGTTTTTGAAAAGTTTAAAAAAGATCAAATTTTATGACCCCATTTCCATAACTGAAATTTGGAGGTTAATTCATTGCGGTAACAACCTCTTTCCATCCTTAGTATGGGCTAGGGATAGTATAGAGTATGTTACAGAGTGGTATGAGAGCTTCTAAGTTCAACACTTTATCTAGATGGGCTCTATTGCAGAAGAAATGTAGACAAAGATTCGACCGTATACCTTTGGAAAAGTTTATTTTTACACGCTTGGGATGAATGAGGACGTGAATTCTTATATGCTATGAGTGATTTTTGGGAAATCGATGTGTTGTTTGTGTTTCATAACATAGTTTATTTCTTTTGATTAAATATATATGTGTGTGTGTGCATGCTATTTGTATGGGAGAATCCCATGGTTTGTATGTTATATGACATAGAGCCTCGATGGATTGGAGGTATAATGTTTGTGAGTATATTAGAGAGTCAAGTGGTTTGATAGATGCTTGTTGTAGGTGCTATTTATATCACTATTATCATGGAATATATGTTTAATGTTGCAGGTGCAAGTGCATACTGGGTGTATCAATGTGATGGAATGTTTATGTGTTAACATAATATTTCATGCAGGTCATGTGATGCATTTTGTAAGTATGAAAATTATAAGGATGATAGAAACTAATGAGACATGTAGTTTCCTAATTAACCTTTTTGAGATTGCAGATGCCATGACTAGTCGCATCTTGATAAAGAGGTCGATTTTAATTATGTTGATCTAGATTAAAGAATTAATTCTAGAATTTGTGATAATGGGATGGTAAACTTAATGATATGAGTGTATATGTATTCTAAATTTTGAAACCAAGTTAATGTATATGAATAAAATTGTGTCTTGGTTTGAGAAACTTACTTAATAAAAATTTTAAGGGTATGTGAGCAACTGCAACATAAAATTCTCGGATTAGCATGTAAAGATGGTAGTTGGTATAAATATTATATTTTATTATTACACTAACAAATAAGTGTATGTTGCAGCACATAACAAGAATTGGTGGTATAAAAAGGAAGCATGGATAGTGGCATGGTACAACAAGATATGGACCAAGTCCATCTAGAACGAGAAAGAGGGAAATTCCTTCAAAGAAAAATAACATATAGGAATTTGGAGGTTGAGCTCAAGGAATTGAGAGTTGAGCTCAAGGAATTGAGAGTTGAGCTCAAGGATTTGAAGGCCAATATTAAAAGATGCAAGGCAGAGAATCAAATTATTTTTAGGAGCCAAAAGGATCAAGAAAAGTTGAATTCCATATTGGGGCAGAACTTGTCCTCTCTTCAAGGGCTGCTATAAAACACTTCCAATCTCCAAGATGTGGACAAACGTCCTGCTAGCAATCCCAAGAAGAGGCCTCATGATCCTGAGAAGGAAAAGAAGCTCATCTCATATTTGTTCTTGGGGGGGAGGGGGGAATTTGAGATGAGAATGACTCCACTGGAAGGAAAAGGAAGAGAACAACCCCTTTGAGCCACACAGAAATAAACCAACAATTCAAGGTGTCGAGCAAGAAGAGGGAGCATCCCCTCCATCCCAGTGATACATGCTTATGCATTGGAAATAAAAATAAAAAATATTGCCCTATGTAATATCGTGAGGGAAATTAGGACTTCAAGGTTTTTATACCCCTTGGGGAGAGTCTCTGACTAGTTTTTGTTGCAAATATACATATATACAAATACATATGTATGCATTTGTGTGATGGTCGAAAGTACCATGAAAGTTGGACTCTAGGGCATTGAGCTAAATTTTGGAAACTGTTTTATTTTAATGATAATATGCTATGCTTTTAAATTTTAACTGTATTATTTTCCATCATTTGATTGTTGAATGTGCATGGCCATGATATTTTTTCTGTGATTTTCCTTATGATTTCTATTATGGATTTTGTTTTTGCAATATTTTCCTTTTTTTTCCTTTCGATTTTCATAATTTCCCTTCAATTTTCATTCTTGGGGGCCTTGGGACAACTCAATTGAATGTGGCAAGGAAACTCCGAAGCTCTGGAAGAGAGCTAAATAGAACCAACGAAAATTATAATATGAGAGAGGCCTCAGACAAAAATAAAGCGCGTGAATGAAAATAAGGAAAGTAAGGAAGGGAAAATGCAAGATTGCATGAGTAATAACATCTTAGACATGTTCCATGTAATGAGGAACACGACATTGGAGGATTAGTCAAAAGATTCCTAGTTAGTAGTTTACAAGTGCGCTTGACTAGGTTGGGGCCGAATTCTCTGTGAGAAAGTTGGGGTCGGATGACTAGCTTATGAAAAATTTTCAAAACAAAAAGGCTTGACTGAGGCTGAGGATGATCGATCCACATATGAGTTGGGGGTTAGGCTGACCAGAATGAACACCCTGCTCGTTGAGAGTCGGGACGATCGATTTCCATTTCAAAAAGTTCAAAACAAAAAGAAACCTGGCTATGGGTTTGGTTGACCAGGGAAGCACAAATTTTAATGTAGATAGGTTCTCGTGGCTTTCTGGTGAGCCACAATAAAAATGCCATGGAAATTGATAAGGGTTTGTATACATAAAAAACTATACGAACTTGAATAAAACCCACTCACATATAGGTGGCATGTATTAAATATAAATAAACAATTACAGATATGACCTTATAGGGCATTGTGCCACTCGACCTAGTTTTACATTGGATTGGTGGCCTTTAATACACCCATGGGATTACATTTAAATAGAAGAAAAAATAGCATCATGGATAATTTCAGATCCACATTTCTTTCCATATTGTTTTTAACTACACGCTTGAGACAAAAAATGCATAAAAAATATATCAATGGTTATACAAATTTTAGGAAAATCACATCCCATTAGCCACACTCACTAACATGATTCAAACATGAAAAGTGGAAAAAGGAAAGGAAAAACTATGGTAAAATTATTCCTTTACCCAATGTATGCTTGTTTGTATAAAGGAGTTATATAAAATCTGGTTTTATTTGAAATTTTCCATAGTGTGTTATGGCCATGACTAAGTGGACAACATTATGAAATCCAAGTGGACTAGTTTGTCCATGGGACAATGGACAAGGTTGTGGCAGCCATGCAAATGACACAAGGGGAGTTCTCTTGACTTTAACTTTATTTACATATGTAAATTTGTAGTACGTTCATGATCATGTTAATGTAGACATACATATACAAATACCATTGTGCCACTAATAATTTTTTTCAGGGATCATTCTTGTGGAAGATGATGGTTTAAAATTATAGTTACTGCATATGTGGATGACAAAAATATTTTTGGTTTTGTGAGGAATCAATTGGGAAAGAGGTATCCCTAGCTGAATTATGATATTAATATCATGACTCTTATATTGTGTTTATTTCTACATTATGAATAGGGAGTGATGAAATATATATTAGAAGATAAATAGGATTGTGATCTATGACATGCTGAGACAATCATGGAAAATTGAAGGAAGCACAGACCTAAGATTCGGGTTGACGTAGAAATGCGCGGAAAGAAAAAAATATACTAGAGGTGGCATTACCTGGTTTACAAGAGTAGAGATGGTGATATATGGATTCTTTTTGTATATGTGCATGTGTCATATCATGTGTATATATGCGTACATTGTATTGTACTATGTGGATATGTATATATGTGTTTGGGATAGGAAAGTATGGTACTATCTTGGTCTGTGTCTTATGTTATGTGTTTGGGACATGCATGTATGGGATTGTCTGGGCTTATGTGTTATGTTATGTGTTTGGGATAGGAAGGTATGGGATTTTCTGGGCCTATGAAGGTGTGGGATACACCTATAATTATGTCGACAAAAGGCTACTGAGATTGGTAGTTCCCATAATCGCATGGTAGTGTATGGGCTTATATATATATATATATATATATATATATATATATGTGTATATATGTGTGTATATATATATATATATATATATATATATATATATATATATATATATATATATCCACTACTTGGTGCTTGTTGGGTTGGGAAACCAATCCAATGTGTCTATGGGAAGAGAAAAGGCCAATGAATGCTTTCCAAGTTGGGAAATTGATTCAGTCTGTGTAAAGAAAAGAAGCAAAGATAAATTCAAAGATGAGTACCAATATTTCATTTGGTTTCATGAAATTTGCCTTGGTGCTTGTTGGGTTGGGAAACCAATCCAATGTGTCTATGGGAAGAGAAAAGGCCAATGAATGCTTTCCAAGTTGGGAAATTGATTCAGTCTGTGTAAAGAAAAGAAGCAAAGATAAATTCAAAGATGAGTACCAATATTTCATTTGGTTTCATGAAATTTGCAAGCTAGAAACATAATGTGATATTTTGATTTATGATGATTTGATCTATGAGCTAATTTGACTTGTTGTGACAAGAACCAAAATAAAATTTCAAATGTCACCTCATGGATAAGTTTTTAATGAGATATGATTTATATTATTGCAAATTTTTTATATAATGAAACTCATGGAGGTCTATACGGTATGATGTGGGAAAGTATGGAGTTGCTCGGTTTGGGTGCCAAATGGAATTCGTTGCAAGGTTAATAGCAGAAGCAACAAAGGAATTGAAGCGTGTAGTAGTACATTGGTAAGACATTTTAGGAACAAGGTCATTATGGGACACTAATACCCAATTGTGCCCACTGATTTCCCTGAAGCATGCTATGACTAGTATGAAAGTATTTATGTAGGTACTTGCCTTGGTTATGAAATCCTTTTGATGCAAGGAAGCCATGCCAAGGAATGGATTTACCGAGGGATTGAGAAGAAGATAGGGGATTATTGAACTTGGAAGGTGAGTGATTGTGCATAAGGGGGATCAGATTTCCCGAGGGAATAGGAAGCATAGAAGAGGATGTCAGAAAGTGATATTGATTTTTAAAGGGTTATGAGCATGGTTGATTGGAATTAGAAGCACACTAGGGGTGTTCCGGGAAGCAATGGGCCGGAAAATGTTCATTGAAGAAACAAGGAACAAAAAGGAAAGAAACACTGGAATATGGAGTCAAGAAACACTCCAGGAAAAGGAAATCTAGCAAGATGAAACTAGGTGTGGCGAAAACACCAGGAAAACTACAAAGGAGCCGCAAAAGGTGGTTGATCCAAGGAAAATTTTCATGTCTATTTAGTTGTTGGTCGAGAAATTTTATATGAGAATTGTAAATGTAAATTTAATTTTAATTATAAATCTCCAAATAATTATGTGGGGACTAAGCATTTCTTTTAATTATGTTCAGGATTAGAACATAGAGGATGGTGTTACTCTAAGGGGGAGGGGTTTGTGATAGACCCTTTGGGAAAATTCCCCCTCTTACAAACATTTTAACATTGTTTTGTGTGTGTGTGTGTAAGGCCGAGATATGGGACATGAATTTCAGAGCTTGAGGAGGAGGTTGCTCAGGAGAGTAAACAAGCAATTATTAATATTAACTATGGGATGAACGGTGGCCTTAATGGGGCTTACTACATGCAGTAATTTAGCTGGAAAAAAGGACATAGGAGCCATGCCTGCCTTGGATAAGTTCATAAGAAAAAGAGGAAAAAAATTAAATGGAAAATTATGGCTTGCACTGGCCTGCAAGACAAAACCACTTGTTGACGTTGGTTAAAACTAGTCAAATCCCTCAAACAATTACATATGTCTATTACTAAAACAAATTCTCCCCTAAATAATACCATTGATTAAATTGAATGATAGAAAAAAGACCTAGTAGGTAAGATCCCTTTTAAGAGAAAATTTATGGGAAATAAGTCAAGACTCATGATCAACTTATAGATGTCAAGACCTAACCAATATTTCAGTGCATAAATTCATACACTATTGGAATGGAAAATAATATGGTTTTCAAGATACATGATACTTGGAGCAACATATGGCACTACTATATATATATGGTGTTGAAAATGTTGAAGGTATAAGTTATGGTTTCAATATCAAATTCCTCTCGGCGTAGGTCGAAATGTATTCCTTTTTATACATATATCACAATGGTTATTTCGGAAGCCACCCTAACGAGCATGGACATGTACTTTTTTGATTGGTTATGGATGGTTATAGTGCACATATAATACAACCATTATACTTGGAGACTGGAGTATGCCATTTACATAAATTTAGTTTGAGGCACACATATATATGTATATGATATGGTTTCAAAGAATTGATGTTTGATATATGTCATAAAACACATTCTGAGCTTACAATGCAGTTATAATATGAATTTGTGCATAAAATTTAATGGCCAAATTTCGATGGTTGAGTTTTCACTGCGAATGTTTGGGATCCCGCGAAAAAAGTTGACATTGTTTGATTTGAAATTATATATGTTAAGATTATGGCAGAGTTATTGAATAATGTGGGATTTACGTGATATTTGGCATGTTTTCCGATTCACCATATTTATTAATCATTGTGATTGTGTTTTTGTAATTTGGGAAATTAATATGATAATGTTGTGTTGGGTTTCTACTTGGCATTCTCTCTAGATTTCGATTGGTTTGCCTCGTGGTTGATTTTTTGACTCATCCTCCATGTATCATATACCCTTGCAATGTTCCTATCCCTATCAGCATACATATATTGGATCGTATGAAGGTGGCACCTTTGACATAACATTGAGGCCTGAGATCGTTAATGAGATGGTATGCTCTTTACTCCAACATTAACTCACCATGACATCGATCCATGCACTCTGCTTCTTGGTCATTTTCAAACCCTCAAATGGTTTCGTTCTCTCCAATTCACAATATTTTTCACTCCGCAAACAATATATGGTTGATGATAAGTTTTTTTGCTGCTTATGGAGCCTAGTAATGAGAATAAAACAACATTCTCATAAACTGAACCCCTCACTAGAATGTTCTTATTCACCAAGTATATTTGAATTGGTTTTATTTCATTAGCGATATGAAATTCTCTAAGTTATTTTCCCTATCTTTCATGTTCCCTTTGCTGGTGTATGCTAGCGAATATGTATGTATAATTAGTCTCCAGTGGCAATGATGTTCGTCTTATAAGTTTTCAAAGGCACTGTGTTGAGTATTGTTTGGGTCGTAGATTATTACTTAAAGATATGTAGTTAATCCTCTTGTGAATTCTGATGCAAATCCATTGAGGCTATTAAGCCTTGGGATTACATTGTCTCGCATATAAAAAAAGGGAAATACCCTAATCATGTCAGCCATGGTCATCACATTTGGATTTTTTTGATTACTTAAGTGATTTAACAAATTGAAATTCCATGCTCGTTATTGTTTTATTTTTGGGTAATTCATTTGGAAATTCAAATTATTCCATCTATGTTTATTGAAACCATTATGCTTGCTTTAATAATTAAATTATTACCCATGGTATTAATCAGAAAGTGTTGTCGCACTCACTGTTGCAGTTATCTTATAAAAAATCCTAATAAGCTTTAAACTTACCTATGATACCGCGTGAGGTAGCTCTTAAGGCCTTAGGGCTTTAGGAAAACAACCCACACAAGGCCCATGCACGGTAATTATGTCAAACCATTTTCACTAATGTGAGAGTTATAAAACCTATTCTCGTAATATTGCAATTTCTCATTGTACACTGACACATTTCACAATCTATGTTACAATACTACGTTTCATACAACCATGGATCTATGTTTTCCTAGTCATTTGACTCACCTTCTGAAGAAATTTTTTGTATGTATAATTTCATCGGTCAAGTTCAGTTTCATCACTGCTTTTGTGCCTCTGTTTCATGATATTTGAATACAATTCTTGCTAGCCCTCACAAGTTCATACCTATTGATTGTTATTCATCATTAAATAAATTTTGAGGTCAGAAATGGGCCTCAAAATAAAAATGTACAACCAAAATCAATGTTATAAGGACCAATAGAATTCAAGATGATAATTTTAACCATGGGGGCTGATTCACCATTTTTGGAGTAAAAAATTAAAAATATTAAAAAAAAAATACTTTTACAACTTGTATTTTCAACTTATCTCTCTTTGGTTTTACTAAAATTTTGAGTAGGACGCGTTGGATGAATAATTTAATTCCTCATCCAATGAATACTCATTTTTCATACGTTCGATGCACCTGCTACATGAAAAATGATAAATGCATGAAAAACATTATTGCAATCAAATTTTTTCATGTATTCCTCATTTTTTGCGTAGTAGGGTCCATCGAAATTATGAAACATGGGTAATCCTTGGATGAGGAATTAAATTTTTATTCAACGAGGGATTCCGCTCGAAATTTGAGTAAAATTTTAGGGAGATAAATTGAAAATACGAGTTGAAAAAATAGTTTCTTTTTTTCCCTCTAAATTTTGTTAAAAATATGCAACTACGGTAAAATTCCAATTGAAAATATCACTTGATGGATATAATGAGTGCACTAACTTTACTCTTTTTTAGAGGACCAAAATCGACCTAAAGATCACTCAAACCAAATAAGGGAAAGTGTATTTATGAATACAAACCCACATGTGCATATTTGATAAGGTCGGCCCTAAAGCACGTGACCCTCTTGGAAGACTATAAATACAAGTGACCTCTACCTCATTTGGACACAATCATAATACACTCTTCTATCTTGGTTTTTTTTGGCTCGTAGAGGTTTGGGGTTCGTCCGCGGAGGAATAGGTTCATTTTGAGGTGAAATTGCAGGGTTCGAAGCTCACATTTCATATCTACGGTTTTAGGTCACAGTCGCAGGAAAAAAACAAAAGGATTTCAACCATATTTTCTCCCACATAGGCTCATGCATGTGGTTGGAGCCTTCCAGTCACACATACAACTCACTATGCATGTGACCAAGAGTTAGGGTTTTCACAGACACAGTTGCATGCTCGCCAAAGTTCAGATCCAACCCTAGTTGCTTGCTTGTCAGGCATAAGGGTGTAACTAGGTTGCTATAGTCGCTCGAATGATTCCTCACCCATGTTACTGGGAACTAAAATATGAAACCTTGGTCTTTCAAAGATTTCACTCAGTGATCGTAGTGTTTGACAGTTGATCGCAGAGACTGCAGACAATGACAGTTCATTACAGTCTTTAAAATCATAGTTTTGGGTATAAGAATTGTTGGGTTCATTTCATGGATGTTGTAGTTATTTAGTTGGATAGTTGCATAGATGAAGATATGGATAATCGTACTCTCTTTTTCAGAATCATTTAATGACGATCTAATAAGAAGAATAATTTGAAAGGGTTTTTTTTTGCCATAATGGGTTTTTCCCTGGTATTTGACCAATCATGTTGCCTCTATGTGTGAATTATTTTCTTTTGTTGTTCCTTTATGTTCCACTACATTGATGATGATGATATTGTTCTTTCTACATACTTGCATATGTTGTTGAATAAGGATGTAAATCTAAATAATGTTATGATTTTATGGGGTGAATGTAATGTGTTAATGAAGAAATACAATTATCAAAGCAAAGAGCAATATATCCCTATAAAAAATTAACAAAATTTTATGATGTAATATAACCTTATTTTATTATTTCCAATATTATTTTATAATATTCCTTAGGAGGCCCATTTTATACCTCAAAATTTCTCTAATGATTCTTCGTTACACATTATTGGTCAAGTGCATCCTTTTAACATGTTTGTGTGCCATAAAAATTCTTTGTTCTTTATTTTGAGAATAGAGATGATTTAAATCAATCTACGTTTCCACCAGAACTGATCATTCATATATATATATATATACACTGCTCCTTTTTCTCATTTAATTCTATTTCATCTTTGGTGTTGTAAACTCAGAGTTTGTCCTTAAGTTGATTAGTGATGCCACATATTTCAATGTGTGTGAGTAATATAATGAATTTATTTGTAGCATTTAATATAAATATAGGAAGATTCAGGGGTATGGGAGGGACGAAAAAAAATCAGCATTTAGTTGTAAGAGGGCAAATAAGACCGATGGTTTCTATTCATTTCAATGTTGATTATCAGGAATTAAGGCAAATTTTGTGCATAGTTGTGGTGAAGTTATTGGGATAACTTGAACATCAACCCAAGGTGCAAGTCCCACCGAAACAACCTCCTTTTCCTCAGACACATATGGGTATTCTTTTCCCTTTGCATATGTGTGCCCCTTTGGTTAATCCAAACAATGATGGTTCAGAACCTGTCATTTCTGCACAACCTTTATGTTCATACTGGGTTTGTCTGAAGTTTCTCCACCCAATCCTCCTCTTGAAGCACACATGTCACATATGCAATCTTCTGCTTCTCGTATAGTACATACTCCTCCTGCAACACCCCAACCATTTGCACCTGCTACTGAACATTCTCCCACTGCTCATCAAACTTCTAAGAAAACTACAATATTAGCTGGCCCTATTGGCTAATCCTCCAAACATCTAGTTATTCCCTTACCTGTTGCCAATGAGCAAAGGAAAAATGATCAAGCCACCTCTTTTAGTTCTTCTGATGGTTCATAATATTTAGTGAACTTGCACCCACAACAAGAAAAATAATAAGAAGAGTCAACCCTTCTCATAGGCAGAGGAATTAGTCTTGGCATCGACATCACAATACATTTTTGGTACAAAGTACTTGGCATGATTTTTCAGCACTGTTGATATGTTTATGATTTGATTTTACTTCTTTTGTTTCGCCACTTGATGATACGCCTAAATTTATGATGAATCATCTTTTTGAAGGGGAAACATTATGGTTTCATTTATATATATGATGCGATTTATATTATTGTGGTACCACATTGGACACAAATGATTAATGGAGTAATAAGGAGGTTTGGAGGTACAAGGTTTTTGGGCGTACATGATGATATTTTGATGTGGTTATATGTTATATTGGCTGCATATAAACTTTATGGTTATGATTTGGTTATGGAATGCTTTATGATTATCAACATAATTGAGGATTTATGAGATGGACCAATTGTATGGCTCACACTTCTTATTTACTTATGCATTAAAAAAAAGAAATATAGAACCTAATTGAATAGGTAAATAGGGGGTCCCACCTATTAGAGTCAAAAATATTAATTAAAAATAGTCTTGTAAATAGCCTTTAGAACTATCTCCTCTTATTATCTAATCAAATTGTTTAGTGACATATCAAATTTGATCTTTTAAACTTGAAAACTTCCAAAACTGTTGGGGAACCTCTTTAAAAGAGGAGATATATATGAAGGTCAGGAAGGGAAATGTTCAGGGAGAGCCTTGTATGACCAAGGGGCGAAAAACCAGGTGACTCCTTTGAAATTCCCTAAAATTTAATAGGTATTTTGTATCTTTCTAATTCATTATTTGTTGTTTGAATATCTGACTATCTTTGCTAGTGCTAACAACTATTTATTTTTAGAAAACAAGCTTCCCACATCTTCACTCGCATGAAGGATTTCATTTCATTGTAATTATCTCTTGTTCTCAAATTATTATATATGGTAATATTAAATTGTAGTAGTTTGTGATAAGGATGGTAAAAAGCTTTCGCAGAAGCTTGCCTTTTTAGGATTTTGGTTGTACTTTGTTCAATTTAATAAAATAAACCTTTTATTTTCCAATAAAATTCTCTAAGTATCTCTTTGTATTTGAACTAAATTTGATTTCAACAATGCTTTTAATTGTTTCAACAACTTATGCTCTATAGGATTTAAGGAATCCGCCTAAGCTCTGATTAGCTCGCTGCCTGTTTCTAAAATATGATTTGAATTCCTTGGCTTCCTTTTTTGTTTACTTATTATTTCAGTATTAAACATTGTACCTTGATGTATATATTATTTTTCTATTTATTGATGTAAATATTTTCTTGTTTACGTCCATATTCATAAAATACAAAAAACCATATAAAACAAAAAAGCACAAACTTCATCTAGTTTCTTGAGCACACCGTCTCACTATATCATTGTGATAAATATTTTTGAGGAGTTGATTTGTTTAAATTTTTTCAATCTTAAAACAATCATCAACATATTTTTGGAAACTATATTGGGGAAATCGTTTCCTCAGTTTTTCTAAATTTCTGATCAATATATGACTATTCAATCATTCAAACAACCTAATATTTTCTTTTGTAACTATGATCAAACCAACATATCCCATTATCTACTTGATTTTATACTTCAAAATTAAATTCCATCATTTCCCAAGATATTGAGTTGGAAGAAAGGAGGTGGGATCTACGAAGTCAAATGTTCCAACGTGAGCACCTTAATCATCCTTATTCTATTGTCTCATAACTAGAAATTGCACCATATGTTGCAAAAGAAACGTCGTAAGGCAATAGCATAGGAAAGAGTAGCCTATAAGAAATAAGAAGGCAATAGCATAGGAAAGAGTAGCCTATAAGAAATAAGAAGACAATAGCATAGGAAAGAGTAGCCTATAATAAATAAGAAGGCAATAGCATAGGAAAGAGTAGCCTATAAGAAATAAGAAGACAATAGCATAGGAAATAGTAGCCTAGAAGAAATAAGATGTTGCAGAGAACAAGTCATCGTAAAGGAATGAAAGGAAAATTTTTCTTCCATGGAAGCAAGTCGTGGAGGTTTCAAAGATATTGATGATAAGAGTTATAAACCAAATTTTTTTGTTATAGATTTTGAAATAGGCAATTGCGGGTGAAAACATATATGTAAACCAACATAATATGTTCACATATATACAAATTTTGTTATAGATATTGAAATAGGAAATTGGGGGTGAAAATCCTTTGGTGATTAATAATCCAGCACGTAACTCAAATAAGATATTTTAAATACATTCAATTACAATCTATCTAGCATAGATGTAAATAAAGAGATTTTTTATTAACAAAAATATAGTTTACTTCAAATTCATCTACATATCTAAGAGCCAATTGCATGCTTATCAGAAATTGTATATGAAGAACAATAGTTCTTGTATACAAGAAAGTGAATGTCATTTTAATATGGAGACATTTTTGGAAGGAGATATTGTTATTTATGTTATGGTTCATTTTCTTAACTCCAAACTTGGTTTATTTTTTCTCTATATACATAAGAAAAAAATACAAAGTAAATTCACAAATTTAAGTTATAGTTTTATATTTCATTATTACAAATCTAGTTTCTTGTTAAAATATTTTACACATCCTAGGTTATTCTAAATTGATCAAGAGTATAGATTTATTAGGGTGGTGTTCTATGTGCACTAAAATTCCCATGAGGTCCATCAAAATGTATGGGGTTCATTGCAACCTTGGATATATTCTGTGAATTGTTGTGATTTTTTTCTTGTGGCTACAACTTAGTTTTGGTTTTCACCTAGTTATCATGATTCAAAACTTTGTTATCATCTTATATCCTTATAGCATTATATATATTATGTGAGCTAATGTGATGTTTTTTTTGTCACAATGATTCAAAAATCAATGATTATACCACAATATTGACTTTCTTGTTGTCTGTTTTGTTTATCTTATTAAAATATTTTACACATCCTAGGTTTTTCTAAATTGATCAAGAGTATAGAATTATTAGGGTGATGTTCTATGTGCACTAAAATTCCCATGAGGTCCATCACAATGTATGAGGTTCATTGTAACCTTGGATATATTATGTGAGTTGTTGAGATTTTTTGCTTGTGGCTACAACTTAGTTTTGGTTTTCACCTAGCTATCATGATTCAAATTTTTTTATCATCTTAGATCCTTATAGCATTATATATACTATGTGAGTTAATGTGATGTTTTGTTTGTAACTATGATTCAAAAATCAGTTATAATACCACAATATTGACTTTCTTGTTATCTGTTTTGTTTATGAACCCCTTAAAAAAACCAGAGGAACATTAGATTTTACAGTGTGATCTCCCCGACATGGGTGGGGGTTTCAAAAATTGGAGAGTAAATTGAGTGGTTATTGTTAGAAATTGTTGTATAAGATGGGAAATTTGGATGGTTTGTAGACAATATGGATGTCATAACATATATCTTTTTTGAATTTTTTAGTGTCTCTAGCCGCCATCCATCTAATAGGATTCATTTCAACTAAGAACGTCAATAAATCACTATGCGAATGATAACTTGTGACATCCCTAGCCATTTTATTTTATTATGGCTCAAGTTATAAACTAATAACTTGTGAAATCCCTAGCCATTTTCTTCGATTGTGGATCAAGTTATAAACTAAAATATACTCTCTTTAGAAGACTCTACATTAGATATTGGACGGAAGGAAAGGTTATGATAAAAATTGTACAAAAAAACCCCTTAAGGTTGTCTCAACTTACTCTATTGTTAATCATAGTGTCAATTTTGTAAAACAATAATCTACAATAAAGACTGAGTGGGCTTTTTCTTTTGTAAGTTTTGTTTGGAATTGAAAAATAAATAAATAAATTATAAAAGATAAAACTATGTAGCAGGAAACATTGTTTAAAATTTCAGAATAAAAAGTTGAGTAAGTTTGACATCATATAATATGAAAATTGTTTATGATTTAAAGTAAAAAATATGTAAGTTTTTTTAGCTAAAATTAGGTAATTAAAGATATGTATATAGTTTTTTTTTAGCGAAAGAAAGAGTATGTCTGTAGTTACAAACTATTATGTAGTTACAAAATATTACAATTAAGTAATTAAAGGTAAATTTAGTGTTATTTAGGAAATCATAATTATGAACATTCATCATTATTGCTCAAGATAAATCATGTCGTGTGAAATAATTTGGAAATTTAAAAAGATCACATATTTTAAAAAATTTCATTATTAATTTAATTTTTTATATATTAAGAAATATTACTCATGAATAATAAAACAATTGTAACATAAATAATATATAACCAAAAAAACCATGTATTTTTGGAATAAGAAAATAGTTGTAACAAAAATAATATAGAACAATAAAAACTATGTATATTTGGATGTATGAAAATTTAGATACATTTTATTAAGTGAAAATTTAAAAGAATAATGGTTATAAACATTTTAAAATAATTTTATTAAATAATTAGTTGGATCAATGAGGTTTGCATATCAAGACATTTGATCCCTCTTGACTCTTGGTAGATCCAGAGTTAGGCCATCTTAATTCCCCCCTTTAGATAAACCAAATTCCACATGAATACCATGAGTCAATACCATGGGTTATTTTTATAGTTTAGTAAATAATTTTATTAATTTTTTTTTCCTCGAGAAAAAAGCGTAATTTCATTATTGCAGGTGAGTACAAAATTACATTGTGAATCACATAAATGTGTGATCAAAGTAGACAAACCCAAGAGTTTGTAGGCAAAAACAGTTACAAAGAGAAAATCAATCCTAAGCAGAACCAGAATCTGGCTTTTACCCTTTTCCATTTGGAAGAAATGCTGATCATAATAAATATACAGAACTTCTGCTATCTACTATTAGCAGTCCAACAAGAATCCATTTAGCCAAAAAAAAAAAAAAAAAATTGCCCAGAAAAAATATTTCTAATGTTCTTCATGGAGCCAATCATAGCCCAGACAGTCAAAGGACCTTATGGATGCACCAACAGATAAAAACTCATCATAAAAACTGTAATGAAGCACCGCCCAGGGAAGAGTCCTTGTCAATGTGTGTCAATTAAATGTGTGTCCAGCCCGCTGTAACAGCCCTTCAGGCGAGAAATACCAAGCAATAAACCAGTGGTTTCACAGCCACCATCACAAATATGTTGAGAAACGCTCACCAAGTGTAAGCAGTTCGATGAATTTTAAATGTCATACCTGTTAGAAAGTTCCATCCCACTGCAGACAGCCCACCGAGCAAGAAAACCAAAATAAAATACAGTGATAAATCACAACCACCTTCACATAAACTGTTGAGAAAATGCACACCATGAGTATGCTTCCTGTTGGCAATTAGTTGTGAGGCCAACATAAGAAAACTGTAGCCTCTCAGTCAAATAAAGATGGATGTAAATATTCAGTGGTATCTCCATCCTGATGTTCTCTGATCCTCCAGATACCCACGTCTTGCTGAATCCCCCTCTTTGAAGCTCGATCAACCTCATCATTATTTTCTCGATATATATGCTGACAGGATAAAGATTCAAGTGAGAGGAGGATCTCCCTAATAGAGCGAAACAGATTTTGTAAATGGTGTACTCTGCATTACTGAATTCCTTTTATCCAATTTATCACATTCAATGAGTCCCCATAGAAATTTATCTTTCTACAACCTTTCTCCACAGCGAACATCAGAAGAATCTTGAGGCTTAGCAATTCAACATAATTATTTGTTCCTTCCCCAAGCCCAACAGAGATCTCAAACCAATGTGATTCAGAAAGAAATAGCAGGGCCCCTCCACCACAAACATTTTGCTGCATAGCCCCATCAAAAAAACCCCAAGGATTCCTCCTATCAATGTCCAACAGTAGGACCTCCCTCTGATTGGCAGCATGGATATGGATAGGAAAATCAGAGTGCAGTCCTATAGTCATGGCACCAATGATCTCTGGTGTACTGACCGTCCCATCAAATAGTAGGCGATTACGAGCCAACCAACATCCCCAGATGACAAGGAGAGGCAGAGCTTTTAGATTCTGCTCAGCATAAGACACCCACCACGAATCCCATGCATGAGACACAGTTAAGCCCTCCCATCTACAAAGGAGACCTAATAACCTGGAACATTCCAGCCAAACACCTTTAATGAAAGGACGACTGAGGAATAGATGGTTAACTGATTCCTCATTAGAGTTACACAGACAACACTAGACAGGGCCCTGAAAACATCTATGTTGCAGAACATCCCAGGTGGGGACTTTATTTTCAAGGACACACCACATAAAAAGGCGAGTCTTAGGAGGAAAATTTAGTTTCCATAGTTTCTTCCACCACCACCTCTCTCCACCCAAGACAGCCCCAGCACTAATTTTTGTGTAGCCATCCCAAGGAGAATAGATCCCCGAAGAATCAAAATCCCTTGCAATCTTATCCTCCCTCTCTTGAAGCAAAATATGAGCCTGTTTTAAAGCACGGATATAAACAGCCAAAGCCCTCTCATCATGAACATCCAGCCCCAAAGAAGAGGCCAAAATCCAAGGCTGAATGCCCAACCTTCTCCAAACCGGATCAACAAGATGGGAGAGAAAGGTAATCCCCCTCTGCCTTAAGGCCTCAACCGTGCACCTGGGAAGGAGGTGTTGTAGTACGCTTCCCATCCAAGGATCCTCACCAACCCGAAGCTTCCTGCCACTACCCACATCCCAAGCCAGACTTGTTTCTAGAATGTGAAAATATTTAACTAGAGTCTTCCAAATCACTGACCCACCCGCAAAAGGATTTTCTTGGATTCCTTATCCAATCTACAATAGAAAAAGGAGCAATATATTTTTGTGTGATCACCTGTGTCCAAATACTGTCAACATTGATGAGCCTCCACCCACCCTTTGCTGCAAGAGCCCGAGCAAAGAGAAAAATAATTTTCAGTTCCCATCCTCCCAACCCTTTAGGGACTGCAATTTTCTCCCACCGAACCCAAGGGGTCACCAACGATTCCTGTTTCCCACTCCAAAGGAATCTAAAGCAAATCCTCCTGGCTGCCTCCAAAATACCCTTTGGAATCCGAGAGAGGGACAACCAATATACCGGGACAACCTCCAAAACAGACTTAACTAAAGTCAAATGCCCAGCTCTAGAAAACCATTTATGACACCAAACTCTTAAGCGCTTTTCCAGCTTTTCCAGCAACCAGCTCCAATCATGTTTCCTATAATCATTGGGTTTTAAATGGAACCCCAAATAATTCAGCCCATCATCCAAACCAATAGAATTATAGGGAAAGATCCTCACGAACTCATTCCTCTCCTCATCCCTCAGAAAATTAGAAGTGATGGAAGACTTCCCAGCATTCACTTCCATTCCAGTGGCCTTGCTAAACAGGTCCAAAATCTCACCAATAGTGATTGCATCTCGCATCGATCCAGAGAAGAAGATTAAAACATCATCAACAAAAAGTAGATGAGTGATGAAAAAATTAGGAGCAACCTGAATGCCCTTCAGGGAACCCTGTCTCTTGGCCTCCTGAAGAGCTCTGCTCAAGCCCTCAGCAACCAATAAAAACAAAAGGGGAGAAAGGGGGAAGCCCTGGCGAAGACCCCTTTCAACATGAAAAAAGGAAGATGCAGCCCCATTAAGCAAAACAGAGAAAGAGACAGTTGTAATACAACTCATAATCCATCTTATGAAACCAATGCCAAAGCCAAGGTGAGTTAGAAGCATACGAATATATAACCAACTTACCCGGTCATATGCTTTGGAGAGATCTATTTTCAGCATAGTTCCTTTGAGGTTCTTGGTCTTCATGCTATGGAGAGCCTCTTGAGAAGTTCCGATTGCTTCATGTATTTGACGACCTTCCAGAAAGCCAAATTGTTCACCAGAGATATGAGTAGACAGAATGCATTTGAGTCTTCTCGCAACCACCTTGGCTACCACTTTATAAATACAGTTGCACAAAGATATAGGACGAAAATCAGCCAGAGAAAGAGGGTTATCCACTTTCGGAATTAAAGCTATGAAAGTGGAATTAAAACAAGCAGGAATCCTCCCTGAAATTCTGGTATACTCCACAACTTTCAGAAAATATGCCCCTAACACATCATATAGAGCCAAGAAAAATTCGATCAACCATCCATCTGGCCCATGACTTTTGTCTTTTTGGAAGCTATGAAGAACCTCCTTTAATTCCTTCTCAGAAACCTAAGTCATCAATGATCTGTTATCTACCTCCTCCACAAATCTCGGAAAAAGTTGAGCAACTCTTATCACTTCCGCAAGAGATGCATGAGCTGGAGCCTTAAATAGAGCCTTGAGATGTTCAACCCCCAGCTTAGCTTTAGCCTCAAAGGTAGAATGCTCAATGCCCTGACCATATCTTAAACTCCATATAGTATTAGCCGCCTTTCGACCATGAGCATATGCATGAAATTTTTTTGTATTATCATCCCCACATGCCAACCCTGTGGCCCTACTTTTCAACCTCCAAGATTCCTCCTTATCCATAAGTAGGGAGTTCCTTCTTTTTTCAAGTGAAACAAGAGTATCTTTATCTACTTGAGATTGAAACCCCCCTCCAATCCCCTCATAGATAAAGCGTATATCCTCTTCCACCTGCTTCAAATCCATATCCTCCCTTTGTCTCTTAGCAGCCGACCATACCTTCACAGCATCCTTGATACGTTTAAAATTTTCAGCAAATTGAAAAGCCGCAGAAAGAGTACTATCCGCCCTAAAAGGGATCCACCTAGCGAGAATAAGAGCTTTGAATGAATCATCCCTGAGCCAGATTTTGTTGAACTTTAAAGGGCTAGGAGGCTTCCTAGGCCCGATCTTAAACTCAAGAAAAATAGGAAAATGATCAGATGCACCCCCACATCCAATCCACTGCCTAATCTGAAAAGGCCTGTCCACAATCTGCTCAGCCACCAGGAAATAATCAAGTCTCTTCGCTACTCTTCCTTCAGCACATCTATTGTTCCTCCAGGTGGGTTTCATCTTTATGGGCTCAATATCGAGTAGAAGATTCTCCTCTAATTTTTGTGTGAAGTACCCAGTCAATAAATCAGTTTGTGCATGAGGACCCCATACCTTAGATTGGCCCAATGAAAAGTTCAGATCCCCTCCCAAAATCACCGAGTCCCCCTTGAGTAAAGAGTTACCCAGGAGTGAGACCCAGAAAGGGATCTATCTTGATATGGGCCATAAATATTAAAAATATTAAAAGCTTCACCTAGCTCCAACGCCATAAAATTTAAACCCAGGACCGACTCCATACCCCATAAGTTCAGAGGTTTGATTGTTCTTTCATTCCAGCGTACTGCCAAACCACCTGACCTTCCTCTAACATCCAGCGTCTCAAAAGTCCATCCTGGCAACCAACCTTCCAATCTAGCTTGGAGCACAATCCCTTCACCTAAAGTCTCTTGTAGCAGGATTATATCTGGACAGTCCAGAAATATAATCGTCTGGAAAGAAGATTTCTTAAGGGGACCGGCCAAGCCCCTGCAATTATAGGACATAATCTTCATTACACACCAGGCTTCAGGGATTGGCTTGCTCTAAGCGCCCTCTCAATTGAAATCTTCATCCCATCATGTACATCCATCATAGCTCTATCCTGAGCTCTCGCCAAAAAGGAGATCCTACCCCTGCCCCGAGCTGCTGGGGATTTCCCCCTCCCGAACCCACCTGCACCTTTTTTAGCACTAGATCTTAGATTATAGCCAATGACCAAAGGAGCAGAGTTTACCAAAGGAGCCAGCAGCCCTTCACCTGGATCGAAAACAATAGCCTTCTCTTGGGTAGCTGGCTGAGAAAAAAGAGTAGGAACAACAATAGGTAACATACCACAATCATCCTTCCGAACCGAGACTGAAATCGAGACCAAGTTAAGAGAAATATTGATGTTGGGGGAGAATGGGAAAGATCCCATGAGAGAAGATTTCAACAAATTTAACACTTCCTTCAACATGCCATCATCCCTCAACTGGAAATCCGCTCCATAATGACGACTATGGATCTTCACAGCAGATAACGATCCACAGTCAGAATTCTGAGAGAGCGACTCCTGCCCAGAAGAGTGACCAGACTCCGCTCCCAACGCCTGGAAACCCAAATCAAACGAAATGCTGGAACCATTGGCAGCAGGGTTCGAAACACATGAAAAGGTTGAAGTGGGAAATGGCTGCATATTGGAAGGGACATAGCCAGCCCCCTTCGAGATTGGTTCCACCTAAGAGCGACTAGACCACCAGCTTTTTACATGTCGAGAGAAAGAACCACATTCGGAGGAAGGATGGCCATAAGCATGGCACCGACGACATCTGAAAGGAACATTTTCATAATCAAGTAGCTGCTTAATGTCATATTGCCCCCACCGGATATTCAGAGATTCTGCAAGGCCTTCTCTGATGTTAATCATGACTAGTATTCTAGCAACACGCCTGTGATTTGTCTTAAAAAAAGAGAGATCAGCCTTTAGGAAGACCCCAAGCGTATTGCCAATACCTCGGAGATGTTCCTCTGTCCAGTAATGAAGAGGCAAGCCAGGTATACAAACCCACAATGGGATCAAGTCCACCCTCTCCCTACTTGCATCAAAAAGAGGGTGCCAAGGTTTTAGGAGCATTGGAGTATGGTCCAAAGCCCAACACCGATGCATCACCCACTGGATATGATCAGGATGTAGGAAGTTGAAAGCAAACCACCCCTTTGAGAGGGACACCACCTCAGGCACATATCCAAGGACAACTTTCCAATTCGCTTCACCCCATGCAACAACGGTTTTCCGAACGAAAAACCTCCCCATAGCCCTGCCAACCAGTGTTCTGCTAGCCATTTGTGAAACCTGCTCCTAGCCTATGTCTTCACCCAAAACATAGTTATACTCTACTCTTTTGACCTTGATCCATTTATTTTTTCTGCCCCCCTTCTTCGACTCTCCAGCCTCCCTTAATTTTCTTGCGCCCGTCTCTTTTGTGCCTTCAGAAACAGGAACCCCACACTGTTCTTCCAAGCTTATATGGATTGGGACAGCTCTCAAGCTATCCCTTTCACTGAAACCATCCACCCTTCTATTCGTGAGCACAAAAGGATACTAATCCTTTTCATACTCTGAAAAATACACTCTCTGATAATCACCCACATCTAGATCCCTCTCTTCCGCATTCAAGCACTGAGACAGTCCCTTCCCTTGCAGATCGAGACCCTTTACCAAGGGTGTCGCGCTCCTACTACCAGTCAAAATTCCTCCCGCCCTCCCATCTAGTCGGCCTTCGAAACCAAAAGACGATAGCCTTCCTTCGGTGGATAATGGGAGCTCCTCCTCTCCTTGAGAACGCAGCCC
>CM076574.1:105249570-105449237 GCA_034641835.2 Pinus albicaulis
ATACATGGATGATTGGATAATTTATAGTTTACTGAAAAATCATGCAACTTACTTGAGAATAATGTTTGACAGATGCAAAAAAATCCAAATTCCCCCCAACCTCAAGAAATTCATCTTTGCAGTACCTTTTGGGACGCTACTAGGACATGTTGTTTGTAAACAAGGTGTTTGTGTGGATCCAGCAAAAGTGGCAGTCATTGTTAAAATAGAAGCGCCAGAGACTGTGAAATAGTTAAGATCACTACTCAGACATAACGATTACTACAGAAGATTCATCTACAACTATGCAAAGATAACAACACCATTGGAAAAGCTATTGTGGAAGTCAGAGCATTTTACGTGGAATGAGAAATGTACTAGTGCCCTCAATACATTGAAAGAAAAGTTAGCAAGTGCACCCATATTGGTTCATCCTAACTGGGACAAACAGTTCCATGTCCACATTGATGCCTCCATCATTGCATTAGGAGCGGTGTTAGCTCAGCTAGAAGAAACATCTGTTGATCATCCAGTCTATTTTACAAGCAGGAAGTTGTATATTGCTGAAAGGAACTACACAACAACAGAATGAGAAGCTCTTGCGATGGTGTATTCTCTTCAAAATTTTCATCATTACCTACTAGGAGGTACGATCAAATTCTTCACAAACCACTCAGCATTGAAGTACCTGGTTAACAAGCCTTTGCTTGAAGGAAGGATCTGTAGATGGCTCCTACTGTTCCAGGAATTCACCTTCGAGGTGATAGTGAAACCAGGAAGGTTAAACGTGGGTCCTGACCATTTATCAAGGCTGGAAAATGGAGAGAATGGGGGATCCCTGGATGATCAGTTACTCGATGCTGATATTTTCATAGTAGAAGCCATCCCAGATTATCTGGAGAAGATAGCAGTATATCTGGAAACATGACAGTGCCCAACTGAATACACAACGACTCAGAGAAGAAATTTGGTAGTGAAAGAAGCTGAGTATCAACTGATAGCAGGACAACTATATAAGATGGGGTTGGACCAGGTCTTACGGAGATGTGTCAGGGACCATGAAAGAGAGGATATTTTGTGGGAGTGTCATTGCGGAGTATCGGGAGCCATGTCAGGGCAAAACACACTACAAGAAAAATATTACATGCAGGGTTGTGGTGGCCCACAATTCATAAATATAGTAAAGAATATGTAAAAAATTGTGATATCTGCCAAAGACATCACACCAATATGATTTTCCACTACAACCCGTAAGAGCACTACAACCATTTGAAAAATGGGTCGTTGATTTCGTAGGGCTAATTGCACCAGTGGCAAGACCTTCACAAGCAAGGTACATAATAACCGCAACAGATTATCTCACAAGATGGGTGGAGGCAGCACCAATGAAATATTGCTCAATAGAAACTACAGGCAGGTTCATTTTTGAAAATATAATTTGCAAATTTGGCTACCCCAAAATTCTAACCAATGATCAAGGTACACACTTCATCAATACAACAATCAAGTATCTGTTAGATTATTTTATGATGCAACATCATAAGAGTAGCTCATACCACCCTCAAGCGAATGGAATCGTTGAAGCATTCAATAAGATCTTAGAAAAGGACTAACCAAGATATGCAATGCAAATCGAGCTGACTGGGATGAGCAGATACCAACAACATTATGGGCATAAGGACAGCTGTAAAAAGATTGCACAATCAAACTCCTTTCCAGCTGGTGTACGGGAGAGAGGCGATGGTACCTGCTGAATTTATCATACCGATTTTATTAATTTCTTCAATAGTACATATAATAGAGGAAGACTCAATCACTGAATTCCTCCATGAGCTACAAGAGCTTGAAGAAGATATATTCCTGGAGGAATTCCATCAGACGGTTCAAAAGGAAAGACATGAGGCTTGGCATGACTGTCACATCAAGCGTAAGATGCTCACTATCAGAGGGAAAGTTATGTTGTACGAAAACAAATTTCAAAATTTCCTGGGCAAACTTAGAATGCAGTGGATGGGACCATACCATGTCATTGAAATTAAAGATTCAGGCATGGTTCGATTGGCGCAACTGGATGGCCAAGTATTGCAAGGATGGGTGAATGGCGCACGCCTGAAGCCTTATCACGAGTAAGTTTTATCATTTATTTTTCAAATAACTCTCGCAACTGAGAGGAGTCAGTAGGGTAGAATATAAATAGATTGAGTCAATAACTCTCTCGCACCCGGGATGAAAAATAGGATAGGAATCTCGATAAAAAACAACCACAATAAAGAAGAGAACAAATCCACCTATTGTAATGCGGAGACCACATCGCAACCGATTGTGGTTGTGGGGGGGGGGGGGGTAGCATCTAACGTTTTATCTATGTTAGAAATCCAAGCATGTCAAATATCATTCCATCATAATAACCCATCATACTGTTGTCAGTCCATAAGATCACCTAGATATGAGAATTAACTACCATAGTTAGTAACAACCATACCATAATAAAGTTTCCATATTAAGCCAAAATCATTACCCATCACATCTACCCAAATCCCGAAGACACAGCCATCAATGTCAGAAAATACTTCACCGCAGTAACTAATCGCATGATTATACCACGGGGGAGACAGAAAAAATTAATTAGTTATCGGGTCTTATCAACCTCATTCGTTTCGGTTACATTACTTAACCCGCATGAAAGGAAAAATCACGAGAATACCGGAAAGATCCAATTTAGAACAAGAAACAACTACAGCAGAAGGAAAATATTGACTCGAGACGAGTCAATAAAGTGTGGTTGGGGCCTGTTGGGGCATTTTTTTTTAAAAAGAAATAGTTTTTAGTTGCGGAGAACATGTGGCAGAGCGCAATCAAGGTAGACAGGGAGATGTCACGGTTGCGGATAGTCGAAATATAGGTGGTTTGGCAGTTGCAGAGAACAGCGTAGATGGCAGATATGGGAGACAAGGACAATCAACAGAACTCCCAATAATAAAAAAGAAGCGGCAATCATCAGAGTAGAAAAAGAGGAAAGACTAGCAGTCACATTGGTGGAAGAAAAAATGGGCAACCAACCAACACAGACAAGTTAGTTAGTCAGTGTAGCAGAGGCCACAGAGAGAGAAGAGCCGTAGGAGAGATCTGTGAGATCTCTGTTGTACTGAATCACATTGAAATAGACCCTACGGAGCCATGTATGCCATTTGATACTGATAATGAAATATGTTTATTGTTGTGTTTAATGTTCTGAGTTGAGTATTAATCAGTTGCTTACTATGAATGTATGCCCCGTTTTAAATTTTAATTCATCATCCTGAGTATGCTTGATGAGTAATAGCGTATCCTTAATAGTGATATTTGTCTATTGTTTCAAGTTCCTTTAGTTGTTCTTTATGGTTGTAATCATATGGTACATGATCTATCTCCTAATCTTACTAAGGTCACAACAAGCCTCGGGTGAGACGCTCTGCTCCTTGGAGTAGGGTGAAAATGCCGGTGTTGTGCTAGACTACTGTGGAAACCTTGTTGGCCTCTATCCTGAACCTGGGTCTTGCGCAGAGACCTCGTTTTTTTCCAACACCAACTATCCATCTTGGATATCTAATGTACTAAGGGGTTAACATCCCCTATGTTGCCATCCATAAAAACTTAATAGAAAAAAGGCACACTGCAACCATAAACATCAAAGATAACCAAGACCAAATATCTCTCAATCCCATGTTCAAAATCATGAAATCACATCCTAGTGGCACAATAATATCAATAGGAAGGCATGTGAATATTACACAACCATCATAGAGAAAATTATCATCTCATATCATAAATATGTACCACATATACTAAGATTTCCATTCAATAGAAAAACACATAAATATTACATATTTGATTAATATAATTTTCGTTTCATTAAATATGATTTACATTACAAATTTAAAGTCCATAAGGTCACTTATCTATGAAATGTAATTTTGTTCCTTTTTTCAAAAGTTGAATAAAATTATGGGTTTTTTCCCTTTGGAAAATATAACCACGATCAAATTTTTCCTATAACTGATGAAGGTTGAGCCATGTTCCACCCCACCATAAGATTAACTATCTATTACATCCTTTGCAACTAGCCACCCCTAACCTAGACCATGAAGCCATGAGAGAAATTCTCACTCCAAATTACAAGGTGGAGTCATAAAGACCATTATCCATCAAACCAAACTCATTAGCTCCTCTTGAAATACCACTAAACTTGGAGTTTACTCGACTGTAATGGGTGGTTCCTTAGCTGATTTTTATAGCAAGCATTCATAGAGTGATTACCTATTAGGTTATTATTGGTCTAAGGATGAAGGTTGTTCTCCATCTAGCCAAACTCATTAGTTCACTTGAAATTCTACTAAACTCAAAGTTTCCCCAAATATTATGGTAGTTTCTCAATTGTCCTACAAAATAAGCACCCAGAGATAAATTTTCTCTCAGACTATTAATGGCGTAAGGATGAAGTCCATTCTCCTTCAACTACATAGAAATCAATATGATGTCTTTCAACTTACTGATCCAAGGCCTATTATCATTCATAGTGTGGAAAAAATGGGCCTACACAACACAAATGGAGTCCTTATTTGATCTATTAGTCCCTTTGTACTTCCCCTTTCTTAGTGCTTTTCATGATTAATCAAAAAAATTTCTAAATAATTCCTAGCCCTCTAGGTTTGGTTAAAGTATTCAATATTGGCTTCTCTCACTAAATCGAGTGGATTATAGTCATGCATAGGTTGTTGTTTCTTACAATGCTCATGCGATTTATTTCTTTTCCATGTGGGAGCCTCCTTCTCTAATGCTCAATTTTTATCTGCTAGGTCATACCAAGAAAAATCAGAAAACCCCATGGCCCAATGTATAGGGCACTCATCAAACTTTTAAGAAGTCTAGAATTAAACAAGGCATCGATTGAGCCTTTCTTTCTCCTCTCCCTACTTTCTCTCTCTCAAATTATGAAACCCTACAAGGAATTTTATTATATGTCTCTAGTGTGATAAAATTTTGCAACATGCTTACGCGACTTGGGACCCAATCATCAAGTGAGTCCACTCTAAAGTGTTGTTTTCACGCTAATTATTCTCGCTTTTCAGCGATGAATAAATAGCTAAGTTTTTTTCACTCACATATCTCCAAATATGGAGTTTGGCTTGATTATTGGGCCTTGGGTCCATCCTAATGCCTAGAGTCGATGTATATTACCATACTAGGACATATTTAAAGCATCACAAAATTTGACTAGGTTTTATAGGATTTTTCAAAATATTAAAAATTCTCGCAGGATGGGATTTTTAATGAATTTCTATGTAAAATTGAGAATAATCAAGCCTAAGAGATGGTGGGAGTGTACAAGTACTCATTATTCATTCTATCCATCCCAAAATTCTCCTAAGGTACACTTTAAGGATCAAAAAATCATTAACACCCCCTCAAAACCCTTTTTTTCTAAGTTAGTGGCATTAAGTGGGAAGAAAATTAAAAAAATAATAGATGTTGAACACGTTTATTATTTTTTTCCAATCAAAAGGAAAAGAAAATATATTTGGAATTTAAACTCAATTCAAATTCAAGTGGGAAGGTTGATTCAGTAGCTAAGTCATCACATTGAAGTGGGGCCTCAAGAGGGCCAAGTTCACAGCTAGTTAAGAGGTCGAATTTGTTGAATCACCAAGTTGAGTTTGCTTCAAATTAGAAAATATTTGATTGATCATTTTGGGATTAGTTGACTTCACTTTCGGTAGGATTTTGTCTCCAAAAATAAATCCACCATTATCCAGTTGGACAAGCAACTAACACCTCAATTAATACTCCATATGCTGGCAGACTTCTCAAGTGCATACACAAGATCAGAACCAATCAGAACCAAGTGGATCCTATAATAGTTAAAGTATTAGTTGAGTGGAAAATTATTGAGTTGGAACAAAAATAATTTTTCCACATGGAAGACAACAAGCCACATATGCAGCTAGATAGGATCCACTATGCCATCTCGTAACATAGTCACTCCTATGCAGATCCTTTGGGTGCCACTTAGCAACATGTTACATCCAATCCTCTCTCCACTTGTAGCTCAACTTGGTCATTAGGATATTCACCCTTCTCCAGTTATAATTTATCATTTTCATTGGGATTTCCTCCCATTATTGTATAAAGAGACCCATTGGGCTCTCTCATTCTCATGGTTGGAAGCATAGTGCTTGGGAAAAATCTGCTCATTTGTATCCACATTATTTGAAAAATAATATAAATGCTTTGGAGGTATATTTAGTTGGGTTTTTGAGTCATGCTTAGCTTTGGGAGGTAACACTTTTATTGTTTCCAATGGTTGATATGCAATTGTGTTCATGATTTATTTATTTGATTGTAAGCTATTTGCTTTAGTAGCTTAGCCCATAGGGGAAATGTTTCCTAGGGGAGAGGAATCCAATCATTTGGATATCCTCTTTGAAATTTTTTCATATCATAGGATTAGCTTAGGATTATGTGTTATTGGTAGAAAAATAAGCCAATCCTTACCATCATATAATGAAAAAATTCTCAAGGGTTCACTAATCATTTGTTTTGCAAGTGTTGTGGTTTAAGTTTTACAGGTTGACTTGCATACTTGAAGTTGGCGAAGTTTTCAACTAAACCATCCATATCCAAGAAGGATAAGGAGACTATATATGAAGTTGATAAAGGCCATCCAAGTTTTCAAGAAGATAAACCAAAAGAGGGCTTTAAGTCCCTCAACGTTTTCTTCTCTCCATCCTATAAATCTCAAATAATTTCTTGGTTAATTTTTGTGTTTATCATTGAATATCAAAGTGTTAGGCTTAACATTAGACCATTGTTGAATAATGGTTATTTTTTCTCCAAATGGAACAAGCTTTCTTGTTCCCTTTGAGAATTTTTTTTGAAACAATTCTTATCTACCAAAGTCTCTTTATCTCTTTAAGTATGATGCTTTATTTTAATGTTAGGCCTCACAATTTATTTGGCTAACTAATACACCCATTTACGTTATCTCTTTGGCAGAAAATCAAGGCGACCTATGCTACCTTTTGAAGGATGAACATTAGCATTATTTTTCAAATTGGTGGATCGTTCCTTGAGCAGACCTCTAGGAGAATCATAAACAATTTTAGGATTTAATTTTAGTTAGACCTTATCTCACTTTAAGGGTTGATTTTTAGTTGAGTTTTGAAAAAACTTTAAGAACATTCTTTAAGGGAGTTACAACGAGTAGAAAAAGGTGTTTTGTCAATCCTTAAAACTAATTTCGAAGCAAAATTCAACCTTTTCTAAAGGAAAATTTTCATTTTATATTTGAGCAGAAATTTTTAAACCATCTCTTAAGGAAAATTTCACTGTCATAAAGGCCAGATTTTTTTTGCACAGTTTTTGACAGGAGGCATCGTGCAAAACTATTTGCATATACCTTTTTCAAGAATATTGAAGTGGGCCTTCATCCCCTCATTACTGTAACATCGGTTTCTTTCAAGGTTTATTTTTTCATGTGAAATCATTTCAAGGAGGTCTCTTAGTTTGTTAAAAAAACCCCCTTTTGTAATAGGTTCTACTCAAACTCATTGTAACTCACTAAGCATTTGGAGAAGGCATTTTGTCGTCTCAATGTATTTCATTGTAATCCTTTCTTCCATGCCATTCCTCATCCATAATTTTTTAAGAGGGATTCTAATAAAAATAATTTTTCATTTGGGAGATTGGGGATTTCTTGCCCTTGGAATCCCTTCTCCCCAATTAGGAAGGTGTCCTTTGAATGGTTGCTTGAGTGGCTAGTTTGTTTCTTTTATTTTCATGCATCTTAAGTTTCTCTAATTTTTCATCTCATTTTACATGTTATTCAAATTTAATATGTTTAATTATCTTGATTAACCTTGCTTGATAAATCCATTTGTCTCATTCATCTCTCTATTGCAATTTATTTCTACTTTCAATTTGTAGAATAACTTGCTTTTCATAATTCTTGCAATCTCATTTAGTTTAATTGTTACAAATTCATTAGTTGTTTTATTTTCAATTGTCATTTATTTTTAATCAAGCGCCTCTTTCATAGAAATCTGACACTAAAAAATAAGCCTCCAACATAATTTGGTTGAAGTATATGATAGTGACCCTCCATCTGCTATTGACTCCTCACTCTGAGATCAAGGCCTAGGCAAGTGTGAGATCAGGGGAAACATAGTTCTTTGAAATTTTATTAGAACTTTGGTAACTTAAAATAAACCAATATAACTCTCATCACTTTACAAGGAAGGTACCCCAAAAAGCAACATCATCTTTTTAATTTGTGATTTATGTGCTTACATTTGAAATTGGTCCCTTATCTTGGATATATATTATTTGTTGTCAAGTATTGCATTTATCACTTAAGAATTTTTTTCCAATTTGATGAGAATTTGTTTCATTTGTTGCACTTTCCAAAGTTGTTAGTTTGCAGTATTAATTTTGGAAACATCTATATTATGGCAATTTTTTCACTTTCCAAGTTGTTTTGAAAATTTGTACCTTCACTTGGAATATCCTTAGCAAGTAGTTGTATTTTGGCATTGGTATTATTTTTATATATTTGTGGATGCATGTTCTTACTCAAAATATAATTGTAATTGATGTTATACATTTTAAGTATATATTGATCACCCCTAGAAAACTAACTGTTAGGCGGATAAATCGTTCTTGCGGACAAGAAAAATCTCCCTAGTATCACAAGGATAGCTAGAAACAAACAGGACAAATGTAAACTACTTTCTCTAGATTATATGTAATTTAGAATTTTCTATGATGAAGAAAGGACATACCTGTGATCCAATGCTAATTGAATTCTTTTTTCCCGTCACTCCAAGAAGTCACCTCTTAGGATCTGAAAAGAAAGTCATGGAAGAGAATCAAAAGCACCTTTAACATATACTAATTCAGAAATCACAAATCTATCTTAATGATCAAGGAATTTAAGAAATAAGTCGTTCAAGTAAATACATAAACAACTTATTGAGAAAATAGGATCCAATTGTATTATCTTTAAATAAAATAAGGAGTCTTAAAACCGTGTTCGCCTTGATTATGTCCAGGTCCTTCCGGGGTCCAGAACAAGCATTTTCCTTTGGTCTGACAAGCCCTTCCACTCTTTGAACCAACCTAACTACGAGTATATATTCGTTCTCGCAACTAGAAAAAAAGAGTATGTTTCTTCAACAATTCCCTTCTCTCTCGTAGCTACCAAGTACAAAGAAAGTAATAAGTGTATACAAGATGCATAGAAAAGTTTTACATATGTGAGCATATACCCTTGAGACTGAACCAAAGATTCAATTTATAGGTGAAGGAAAGTGGTTACAGCTCCAAAATGGAAGGGATAGAGCCCCCTTATCAAGGGATTAAGTTCCAAAAACCAAGGATAGGCTCCTTTTATTAAGGAATGAATGTTCATGATAATGAAGGGAGTAAGGCTTTGACTGGATAATGCCTTCTAGAAGCTTCCAGCTGGGAGAATATTCGACCAGTTGGGCTTCTAGAATTTACTTTCGCCTTCAATTTACCTTTTACAGGGTCCGCACTTTTAATGAAGAAAACGTGGGGTCGGCTCTGCAGTTTTTGGAGCAAAAGGGTGTGGTGCCACATGTAAGGCTAAGGAAAAGTGCGATACAAGTGTTTTTATGATTTTTACAAGATTTTCTCCAAATTCAGGACTTGGTTTAGGAAATTTAGGGTTGTATACTTATAAGAGAGAATTATATAGGTATTGATGAACCCATATAGACAGTAAAATGTCATGGTGACAAAATAATGTGTAACAGATTCCCCCCTAAAGAGCGAAGTCTAAGATAATTTGAAGAGTGAAGTGCTTTATCATTCCAAGGGTTGGCTTGTGGACGTCGGTTGGAACCTTTAAAAAAATTCAATGCAAACATATATATATATATATATCATCACTAAGGTAGGCATTCCCATACTCAGAGCAAAAACTAACTAAATCAAAACTTAACTAAAATGTTCTGATATAGAAATGATTCTAATATTACATCAATAGTAGACACAGTATGGACGTAGCCATCTATCATGAATATTCTACTGCATAATTAATAATAAAACTCCTCGTAGCCTGGATGGTGGAAACTAGATCCAGGGTCTTGATTTCTGCTTCCTGAACTAGTACGATTCTATCCATGCGATTGATTGTGTCGAAGTCGAACATGGTAGAAACCAATTGATTAACAGTAAATGATGTGAACTGTTAAAAAGTGTGAGAGAAACCACCAATAATGAAAATGGTTCTCAAAGTACTCAGTACAATCCATGAAGTGTGAATAAATGATTTGAATTCGAACACTTCATAGAATCATCCGATCGGAGGTCAATGATGTGACTTGTCGTTGAAGGAAAGAAATATGCCACTAGGGCATGCAGATTCCAAGGTACTGATAGGATTCTAGATCAAATTTCTAGATGATGAGCTATCGTTGATAGAAAGTGACCCGTCGTAGGAAAGCCCACGACACGAAACCATTAGATCAAGTTTTGTAGAAATATTTTGCAAGGACTGATTCAGGGATGTTCAACTCAAATGGAGACATATGTTTGCAGATGAATGGTTTGTTTGAACTGTCCTATTGAACACATAATGACACTGCAGATGGTTTGGTGACAATTGACCTAAAGTTAATACCCAGAAAACGACTGAATACTTTCAATATGGTTTGATTAACTGATAGGAAAAGGATTTTCCCAACCCAAGTAGAAGTGTGACAAAAAGTGTCGTGTTCAAGAGTGGTATGCTGCTTTTAAACAAAGTATGACAACTGGATCCATTTTCTCTTTTTTTCCCCCACCATTTCTGGCAAGTACCTCTTTATTTTTGACAAGCTTGAGGAGGATAACATTTTCTTGTTATATAAGCTCATCCTTCGGATGAGTACAAATTAGCTTAAAATCGAACCCTAAGAAGGAGTGGTTCATTCCTGTTTGTAATTTACAGGTCCTTTATTGCTAAATTTTAACGAGTCCAGTATAGGAGAAACTTGATGTTTTTCTATTTTAGGGAGTCAAAATAAAAAATTAAGGAAACTTCGTGGGTATAATTTTTCGCAAATTTAGTCTCTCAAGCCCGAAAAAGGATAAAATAATACAGGAGATAACTCTATTGACCATGATTAGTCAACGCATACCTTTTTCGTAAATATTCCATTTCAGTCCGGAAAAGGGGTAAACTTATACTGAAAGGACGACTGTTCATTTCCTTTAACGAGTTCAAATAGTCAAGTACTCGGCAATCTTTTCATGTTTAAAGAGTCTGAAAAGGGCTTAAAGGAGAACTCAAGATTTCACTTTTTCGTAAGTTTTAACGAGTTCGAAAAAGGGATAAAAATGCACTCATGGTTTTCTCTTTTTTCATAAGTTTAACGAGTTCGAAAAAGGGATAAAAATGTACTCATAAGTTTCATTTTTCATAATTTTTACCGAGTTCAAAAAAGTGATAAAAAGTATACTCCTTTGTCAAAAATGATCATTTTACCCAAAACATCCTGTATCCTGCACAAAAAACTCAAAAATTAAACATACATGTTTATGATTAATAAAAATAATTCGGAAAACAACTTTTCAAAGTGGAAAATAAACAAAATTATATTTCATTTATTCAAAAAATCTTATAAAAAGATGTTTTTGTAAATCATTTTTACCAATTGATTCCAGAGTGAAAGTTGAGAGCTTTTGGTGAAAAACGTTCCAGAGGATATTACAGAAAATTCAACCGTTAGAATCGAAAATCGTCAGCTCCAGGTAATCCACATCATCCTCACCTTCATTTTTGTTCGTTCACTTTCTTAATTTAGGTCTTAAATTAATTTTTTAGGAGAAAAATATGTTCAAAATTTCGCCCACAGGGGTCCACAAGTAATACACATGACACCTGCAGACCCCGACAATTTTTCAAAGAGAAAATTGTCGTGGTCCCGCACTTTTTGTACAGGACGCACGCGGATCCTCATGTTGTTTCTGTGCAAAAGGTGTAGAGGCGCTGTGAAGAAAATAAAATGATTGATTCTCCCAAAATAAACCAAATTTTTTCACTCATATTGTCTCTAATATTCCAATTTGTCCATTGTAGAATATCTACAATGCTTGAGTGGAGGGAACGTGAACATGAAGAGGTTGATGAGGCTGCAATGGTAAATGCACCCACATTGCGTGTGTTGAGGGAATGTGGTTTATATAAATTCTAGGCTATTCAGGGTATGAGGGCCCAAGTAGACTTACTCACATGGCTAGTAAACAAATGGGATGTCCAGGAACAATGCTTCATAATTGGAGATCACCGGCTCGAAATTGAGTTGGAAGATATATATTTTCTTACTGGTTTATCAAAGAGAGACGAACCAATCTATTTTTTTGGGGCTAGGGCAGGTGGCCAATCTATCACTAGCCTTCAACAAGGGTTTTGCAATGAGGAAGTGAATCCCAAAGATAAACACATTGATATAAAAACAATCATTCGTCTTGAACTCAAAGTGGTTGCGTTTACTGTAACCCAGTTGTGTGGGAGCACAGGTCCACACGTTGCTACTAGATCCTAGATGAAGACTACTGTTGATTGTTTCAGAGGCACCATTTTCAATTGGTGTGAGGAAGTATTGGCCAATGTAAAAGGCCAATTGACTAGGGAAAAGAACTCAAAGTTGAAATTTTTTGGGTATGGAGCTATTGTTGTCACATTTTCTCTGGAGAGAATTCCTTCACTTGCCCCGCATCTTATCTCAGTTGATCATGGTAGAGTCAAGGAGCCTCGGATGGTCCGATGGGTTGCACTGATGGCCCTCATAGTGAGGGCGATGAGATTGTTCATTTCACTCCAGCTTATTTTCATTGGTTAGAGAACCAAATATTAGCCATAGAAGATTTCCCATATGCCGGGATAGACTTCCATGGTGATCGAGAGATGTCCCTTCCCCCAGGAACACAGTGGGATGACTCAGGTAAGAATCATTTTGACATGTTATAAATTATAATTTTTTTTTTCTTCTTAAATCGTTTGATACTGATGACAAGAAATTTTAAAATGCAGATGTTGGTCCATGCAGTCTAGCCACGCTCCGTCGCTTCGACAAGAAGCAAAGAGAGCCCGTTGCAGCACCACAGGATCAAACAACTAAGATTCTTACTGACCTAGAACAAAACCTAGAGCGGTTGACCTTGGATATCCCAGAGACTTCTATAGATGATGTCCCTCTCCGTCTTCAGAGACATGTTATTGGATTTCTTGGTCAGTTCAAGAGATTCCTGAATAGAATAGCACAAGTTGTCATGTATTATCATGATCACCACCACGGATAGTGGATGATTGTGAAAACTATGACATTTTTGTTTTTTTCATCACTATTTTTTCCGATTATAAGGTGTTTTAAACCTATAATCGAGGACGATGTAATAATTTTTGAAAACATTACTCTACTCTATGATATTATTACTATTTTCGGCTATCTGTTCAACATGTTTATTGAATGTTGCTTTGATTTACTGCTTTAATGTTGCAAATGTCTGTTTATAACAGTAGTAGCTAATGCATCAGCCAATGTGTTTAAATTTATCGGAATGTGTTGATATTCAATGTAATCAAACTCTAGTTCCAAGAGACGTACCTTCAAAAGTAATATCAATAATAATGGATTTTTAATTGCATATACTCGATTTAAATGTAATAAAATGAGTTCAGAATCTAACCTAATGATCAAATGTCGAATTCCAAATGAAATGGATTCAAATAATAACTCAATCACTGCGCTATATTCTGCAATATTATTCGTTGTTTGACTGAGGCTTACCCCATGCATAGATATTAACTCATCAGTGGGTGAATAAATAACCCAGGCTGCGGAAGAAATGTTTCGTGTCCTATGAAAAGCACCATCAGCAAAACCAATATACGCTTGAAGGGATGTCAACATCTGCAATATCAAGAGTAATCCAGATAAGCAGGGATAAAAACAAACTTAACCTAGGACTCTTCTAATCTAAGGCACACAAGCTACGAAAGGAACTAATATACAAATAAGATCTCCACACAATATTTAAGCATAATATCTCTTCAGATAAAGCCCATTTCTGGGTTTGTCTAAAGAGACCCCGTCATAATCAGTCAATTCATAGGCCCCTTTTGCAAGCACTCGCTTGAAAATATAAGGACCGTGCCACATGGGTTCGAATTTCCCAGCTCCTAGTTTATCATTAGCTTGGTCGTATACCAATACTAGGTCACCCTCTGAAAAAACACGAGGTGTAACACTCCTATCATACTGAGCTTTTATTTATTTTTTATGAGCCTCGGTAGCTAATGCAGTGGTGCGCCGAGTCTCATCTAATTGAGCTAAGTATAAAAAGAATTTTTCCTCTTCAGAAGTAGCTGGTAATAACTCTATGGCTAATTTGAGTGACGGTATCTCGCATTCAATCAGTAACACAACTTGTAAACTGTAAACTAGCTGAAAAGGAGTGAAACTTGTTACGGTTTTGCTGAGGTTCGATATGCCCAAAGTGCTGAGAAAAGCATAGTATGCCAATTCAATTTATGAATTCCGATTATCCTTTTAATCATAGTGATTAAAACTTTATTTATAGCTTCAACCTAACCATTACCCTGTGGGTAATATGGTGTAGAAATATCGTGGCACAGGCCAAGTTGGTTGGAAAGTTCGGTCATCATAATGTTTCAAAAATGGCTCCCATGATTAGTAATGATAGCTTGGGGTAGACCAAATCGAGCAATCACGTGATTGAATGCAAAATTAGCTGCATTTTTTCCATTTGTCGCAAATGTAGGCATAACCTCAGCCCATTTGGTAAAATAATCTATTGCGAGAATAGTATACCCATGCCTCCCACCCAAGTGAGGGTTACATGTAATGAAGTCAATTCCCCATTTTGCAAAAGGACCGACAACAATTATTGGGTGAAGAGGAGCTGGTGGTGCACGCATTTTACGATCAAAGATCTAACAATTGTGGAATTTTTGGACTGCTAGAATGCAATATTTAAATAACGAAGGCAAAAAATAACCAGCGTGCAATATATTTTGGGCTGTGGCATACCCAGACATATGTTCGCCACATGCTCAAGAGTTGCAATCATTTATAACTTTTTTAGCCTCTTCATGAGTAAGACATCACCGAAAAATAGAGTCTGCACCTTGATGATAAAGAGTGTCGCTGACAATATTATATTGTTGGGATTGGAAACAGATTTTTCATCTATGTGAATGTGAGAGTTCAATCCGAAAAGTTTGGGTTTGGAGATAAATGATGATATCTCCATACCATGGATCAATGGTACTAATAAGAAACAAAGATTCATCGTTGATCGGATGTTCTACCACAGTTTTTGTCTCAGTATTTGGGAAGCCACACATAAGTTCGACGAACACTAGTGATTTCTTTGATTTAGATTTTTCAAATTCTAAATAAAACTCTTGAGGGATTACTATCCATTTAGATTATTTTCCCCCTAGTAATTTTTTGGTCAAAATATACATCATAGGGTTACAATCAGAGATCACTATTGTTTTTCGTAACAGTATATAATGATGAAATATTTGGACAGCTTGAACTGCTGCCAAGGCCAATTTCTCCACATGTGAGTATTTGATTTTAGTCGGATTCAAATTGTGACTGAGATAGTAAATCACATGTTCATTGTGAAATTCATCTTCCTGAAATAATACCATTCTGATCATGGAATTATAGGCTACTAAGTATAAGAAGTAATCTAGGTTGTAATTAGGTGGATGCAATAACGGTGCATGGGTCAACGCGTGTTTTAGAGCATAAAAAGATCTATCATCGATCTCGTCCCAAATGAAAAGAATATTTTGTTTCAACAACCTGGTAAAACCTTTGGTTAACTCAACATATTTAGGAATGAATCTACTCAGAAAGTTTGCTTTCCCCTACAAACTTTGGAGTTGGCGAAGTGTGGAAGGAGGAGGTAGATTGATAATAGCCTCAACCTTCGAAGGATTGACATGAATGCCTTGTTTCAAAATGACAAATCCTAGTAATTGACCAGATTGTACACAAAAAACACATTTGTGCAGATTCAGGAAAATCTTATAATACCTACATCTCATAAAAAAAGCTCGTAAGTGACTTGGATGATCTTCTCTGTGTAAGGAATGAGCAGGTAGATCATCGAGATAAGGTTGCACAATGTGTTTAATGTCATGAAAAGCATAGGACATAGCCCTTTGAAAAGTTTCCCCGACATTCTTAAGTCCAAATGGTAATTTACAGTAAGCAAAAGTTCCCCATGGAAAAACGAATGCTGTCTTTGGTTTATCAGCAGGGAGTATGTTTATTTGATTATAATTGGAAAATCCATCCATAAATGAAAAAATTTCACTTCCAGCACAATCGTCAATGATTTGATCAATATAAGGGGTTGGATAATTGTCTTTTGGACAAGCTCTGTTTATATCCCTATAATCAATACATACTCTGATTGTTCCTTGTTTTTTATTAACAGGAACAATATTAGATACCCAATCTGTGAGAGGGATTGGATAAATAAATCCTTCTTGAAGTAATTTTTCAACTTCAGCTTTGATTGCAATAGCTTTTCATGTATGTATCTGATGTAATTTTTGTCTAATAGGCTTAGCATCCCGGTATGTTTTGATTTCATGAACAACAATTTTGGGATCGATTCCTAGCATTTCTTCATAAGACCAGGAAAAAAAGTTGCAAAATTATTTAAATAGGGCTTTGTATATATCAATTTCATCTTTTGTACAAGAAGCGCCTATATGAATGTTTTCAACAATTCCTGGTTTTACTGATATGTCAATAGGAATCGTGGAATAAATATTCCCCAAATTCACTTCAAAATATGAATTTGTGATCGATATCGGATTCTAGGGTTCCTTGACATAGTCAGTGGTGAAAATTGATGAAAAATTATCTTCGAATCTATCAAGCTCAGGTAAAAATGATGACCGATGATGGAGATCATCCTATGGTAAATCATCTATGGACAAAAATTCACGAATGTTCTCGTCAGTATAAAATAATTCTTTAAAAGGATATGGAATTGATGTTATAGCTAAGTTTGAAGGTGAAAATGATTTTTCATTGACCACATTCATAGGGTCAGAATCAGTTGATGGTGAATTGGAAAATGACTATATTGTTTGATATGCTAATTCAAACATACTCAAAGGCATCGTGCCTTCAAACGAATCCAGTTCTGACTCTAAAGGCATTATCCAAGCGTCATAAAATGGAATAGTGCTTGATGTAATCATATTGATATTGGCTATAGTACGCAGTACGTTAGGTGGAGGCAAAGAAAAAGTTCCCAAAAAATCGGAATCTTTAATTAAGCCTACTCCTACATCCTTATAAGGGATAGTTGTTTTTCCAACATGCTAAATAATATCCGTAGAAGCTAGATTGGACGAATAATATGAGAGTTGATCGACTTTCACAATCTTTCCTAGATGAGGAAACATGATTATTCGAAAGACGAAAGACACGACAACAGTAATATCATAAGACCAATTTCGACCCAGGAGAAGGTTGTAATCTAGAGGGGCATCAACTACTTCCACATCTAGATTAAAAAATTTTCCTTCGACCTCTATAGGTAGATCCTGTAAAATACCATACATATGGAATCCTCTTCCATCAAAAGCTTTGAGAATGGTCAGAGATCGGTTAAGCGTTCGAGAAGCAAGCAATTTCCAACAACTCAATGACATGATACACGTAGACGCCCCTTCATCAATCACAATACGAAAGAAATGTGTGTTTTTTACTAACACTAGAATTTGGAAAGCCATTTGATGGGGGAGGCAAGGTGTAAAATTTTATAGATTGAAGATCATAAGTTTCGAATCCTGTAGATATATGGCTCCTAAAATAGACAATAGTAATTTCTTTTGTGTTGGACATGATTGCAGCACTTCCAAAGCCGACATTTCCGAAGGGGAAATTTCCAAATCTTCGACAATGTTGTAATTCTGAGCAGCACTCGCATGTGGATTGAAAGTTTATTTATGAAGTAAATCTTTAGGAGGCGGTTTTATTACTAAATCAGGATTTGGTTTCTCGATGTGAATCGGATCGGAAATCGAAGTAGATGTAGCTAGTGTAGAATTAGAATTTTCTACTTCTTTACCAGTAACGGGATTTTTAATACCATAGTCCTACGATCAAGTCACAACCATCAAAATATCTGCTAATGTATTAGAAGAAGATCCAATCATTTTACTGTCTTGAATTGGAAAGGGATCCTTCAAGACAACAGGAGTGGGTGAACCTTTGACGAACTTAGAAACTCCTTCCCTAGTGGACATTCCTTAGTGAAATGATCCTCGTCACAGATAAGACAAAGATAACGAGGTTTCCATTTGTCATTAGTTTTTTCTTTATGAGGTGAGCTCTGTTTATTCTTTTTCTTCCCCTTTTTATCTTTTCCATATTTTGACTTAGTAGATGAGTCTACAATGTGAATATCGGCAGTAGTTTCCAAGGAAGATTCTCCTTTTGGTGAATCAGGTAAAGTTATTATAGGAGAAGTAATCTTTGAAGATTTCTTCTTATTCTTAGCTGTAGTAAACAAACTGATTACACCATCAGCGGCATTAGAGCCTAAAGGAGTTGTAGTTCACTGACCAAGTCGTGGTAAATCAGGAATTTTCTCGTACAAAGTTCCGAACTGGGTATATACCAAGTCTAGATATTGAGCTTGAGCAATAACTTGTTCTTCCGTAACAACTCCTTCTTTGGCTACATCTTTAGAGATTTTTGGTAGCAATGATTTAACAAACCATTCTGCCAATACTTTATCTGGGATAAAAAAATTTACCAAACGTCTTCTACGTCTCCATTCATGAATATGATCTAATATATATATATAGACGTAGATTGTTTTTGTGAAGTTAATAATTTCGTGTCATTGTTGTATCTGATTGGCAACTGAAAATGAGTTAATAAGGCATTTTCTAGGGCGTTGAAATTGTTAAAAGAGCCTCGTGGCAGTTCAATGTACCACTTAGCAACTAATCCTATTAATGTTCTCTGAAAAAGTCTAAGTCGAACAAAATCGTCAATTAATGAGTTAGATTCACACCAAAGGTGGTAAGTCATAATATGGTTGGAAGGATCCTCTCCTGTTTTTCCTTCAAATTTTGGGATATCACTGGGCAACTTATGAGGCATTTGTGGCCAATATGGATGATAGTAGATGGGATCATTCATAAGGCAAGATAAATCTGGTAAATCTAAAGTTGCTATGAACGAAAATCGACGGGTAGGGTCTTGTGCATAACCTTGTGAAACTAAACCAGTCCCTGGAGGAGGATATCTAGGATAACCTGGAATAGGATGTGCATTTGGAATCATATTACCCCCTGGATAACTAGGAATAACCGGACCATACTGAGGTTGAACATGTGTTTGATATGTATATCCAAGGTACGGTTGTTGCGGATAGACTAGAGTTTGTGGAATAGGTCCATATTGGTATGACCCCTGATATGGTTGATAAGTATATTGAGTTTGAATTGTTATTACTGTACTTGTACCAGTTGGTCTTATGGGTATCTGAACAGTAGTCTGAATTTTCGGTCCAGACTGCAGAATAGAAACTTAAGGAATTTGTATCTATGTTTGAGGGGCAGATGTAACAGGAACTGTAGACACTGCAGGAATAGGTGTGACAGGTTGAACAGAAGTCTGAACAGTTGTCTGTGGTGGAGTACTAGGTGAAATCAGACCAGGTTGCTGAACAAAACCAGATGTAGGTGTTGGAATTGATGGCTAGACTGGATTTTGGGATTGATTATAACCAATAGGTTTTCCTGCTTGATAATAAGGTACTTTCATATTTGGTTGTAAATTATGTTGAACATGGGATGGATCCCACACCATTCCAGGATATGAGGGTCCCATTGAAGGTTGTACATAAGACGACCCATAAATGGGTTGAACAGATGGATGATAATTAACTGGATAATTTCCACCTCCTTGTAACATTTGTTGTTCTGAATAGAACTGCTATGCTAAAGGAGGTTGCAATCCTTGAGAAGGATATTGCCCTTGAGGTTGATATTGACCTTGAGGCATGTACTGACTTTGGGGTTGATATTGACCTTGAGGTATGTACTGTCCCAGGGGTTGAGATTGACCTTGAGGTATGTACTGTCCCTGGGGTTGATATTGACCTTGAGGTATGTACTGTCCCTGAGGTTGAGATTGACCTTGAGGTATGTACTGTCCCTAGGGTTGATATTGATCCCGAGGTATGCATTGTCCTTGGGGTTGCCCCTCAGGCTGTATTTGGCTATTTTGAGGTTGCCCCCTAGGCTGTATATTACTACCTTGAGATGTGGGGTTCGAAATATTTCCAGACATCATATAAACTTGCTCATTGTTCAAAGTTCTAGTATTCGATTCATTCAGACCAGATGATGACATTGGTTTTCTTGGAAAAGGAGATGCTTATGAGAACGTACCAGAGAGCGACTGATAGCCTCTAGGAATAGACAGGCCACCATAGAGGAATGTTTCTGGCGATTCAGAAAACATAGATGACTCACCTAACATGTTGATCTGAGGTCTATAACCTATTGGTGTAGAGTAAAAAGGTATTCGGGGTGGTGAATACTGAAGACCTATGTTTTGCAGAAAATCTGTCAATGAAGAATACCAAGCGTCTTGTCTAAAAGGATTGTAAAAAATTGATTCACGTTGTCCAAGTTCTAAATTTTCCTGAGTTAAAGGGAGAATGACTTCTTCTTTTGTATTAGTGATTTATTCAATACTAATAAGACCAGGAGGAAGACCTTCTATGATCCGATTCTTCACTATGGGTGAATGAGGATAATCAGGAATTGGAGTAGTAAATTCTAAAGTAGTTTATGATGTAGCAGGTTCAGTTTTCGGTTCAGAAATTTCAGGTTCTTCAGGTGATAATTCACTTATTGTAGAAGCAACTTCTATTAATTCGGAAATTGAATCTGTTTGTGGGGTATGTTCTGCTACTTGCGATTGATCTACTTCAAAAACAGGATGAGGGATTATAGATGATTCTCCTTGTTCCGTTAATCCAGTTCTACTGATAACATTTGGTATCAGAGATTTAAGTCCTTCTAATTGGCTTGGTGTGTACTCAGGGGGTTTCCCATGAGTTCTGCGTCATCGTCTCGGCAATTCAGCCACGATTAAAAATCTTAACACACGCAATCAAAGAAAATTTCAATAAAAAATTCCTAAAGTTTCTAAGAAACAAACAAATGATCATACGCCTATAAAATCTAAGAGATCAAACCACACAAAAACAATAGATTCCTCCACTAAAAACACTAATTGGTGATGAAATCCAACATCATAGTATTTTAATGCAGAAATGGCAGTTGGAATAGTTACCCTGACATCCTACTTAATGAAACAGATTGGTGCAAGTTTCTCCACTTAAACCATCTCGAGTGAAGATAACCCTCCGGAGAGTCCAAGTAAGTCTAGTCGATGTATTCTCTAGGTATAGTGGGATCTTCCCTCCACCATCACCTTGGGAAAGAATCCTAGAGTTTATGGCTACTAAGGTCACCAACAAGAACAAATATACTTGGGGGAACAGTCTATGATCCGATACACATGCAAGGGCAGAGTAAAAAAGCTCAATACCCTTGAAGGATCCTTGACATAATCCAAGGTTTACTGACAAGTGACCACAGGCTCCTCGAAAATGGTCAATCTGAGGTTTACTGCTGTTAATAAGTGTATATCTTCTATTGTTCCCAATGAGGAAGAATTGATTACCTCACTGGTTCGGATATGATCTCATGCTTGACTCCTTTAAGAGGAGCTTCCCAGAGCATACATGCTACTATTGGAATTTCCCTACCGCTAGATCTACTACTTGTTTGTTTTACTGTCTTGGAGAGTTAACTAAAACCTATTCCAAGACACTAGCCTAAGCTATGTTGGTGGAAAGAGCCCTAGAAAAATAAAAATTTTCTAGATGGATTTTAGTTAAGCGTTAATTTTAGTTGGTTGTTTCTTAGGACAATGGGCATGAAAGTGAAAATTCAATGGTGTATAGTGACCCGACTCAAAAAAAAATTAAAATGCATCTATATGAGAAAAAATTCTTTCCTTTTCAATGAAACCTATCTAAAAGAAAGATTTGAGGGATGCAATTGCTTTTAAAACATCAATCATTTCTTTTAAAATAAGAATATATGAAAATAAATATTTTTCACGAGAACCCAACGATTAATTGCTAAAAAAGAAATCCCTTTTAATCATTCAAGTCTTAAATTACAAATAAACAGTTTCCAAAAGAAAAGTATGATTACTTAGAAATCAAAATTCAAAACTAAAAAAACTAATTTTGAACTCTAAAAACTCTAAAGATTTAAATTTTAAGACTAAAAACTCTCAAATTTTTGAGGATGTTTTGCTCAGTTTGTAATCTAACCAAGAAATCCTTTGCTTATCCCAGAAAGAAATCAAAATCATCCAATGGTGGTTTTGAAGTGAAATTCAAGGCTTATTGAACTAAAAGTCTCTTAATATTTGCAAATAAAAAATTAAATCTAATTTTCATAGAAGCAAGTTCTGCTATAAAGTCAAAGGCTCAACAAGAAAACAATGAAATACCAGTTATCTAAGGTATATAAAGGTTTCTGATCTTTGAGCAACAAAGACAAAGCAAAAAATCACTTATAAAATGCAAATATTTAGAAAATCACTCAAAACTTAGGAATGCTAGAAGAAAATTTCACAAGAGGCTTTTGACAGTGAATATAAGTCTGGGTAATCACAAAGAATCTTGCAAGCTGGTACCAGAAAAGAGAATTTTGAGTTTTCCAAAAAAATTCTCAAGGTCCGTAGGTTTCAGTGTAAAAAGGTGCGGTACCGCACTGTTTACACAGAGAAACTGCGGAGGTGACCGCACTATTTTCAAAGAAAAAGTGCGGAGACCGGAAAACATAAAGAAAAATAAAAATTATAAATCTACTTTTCAGGGATTCTAAGGCTAATTTACCCAAACGAGTGAAGAATAATCAAAATGAGAAAAATTCTGTCAAAAGTCAAACTCAAAGAAAACTAAGTTCAAAACAAAAGTCCTTAGCGGAGTCACCATTTTGTTAGGCAGATAAATTGTTCTTGCGGACAAGAACGATCTCCCTAGTATCAAAAGGATAGCTAGAAACAAATAGGACAAATGTAAACTACTTTCTCTAGATTATATGTAATTTAGAATTTTCTATGATAAAGAAAGGACCTACCTATGATCCAATTCTAATTGAATTCTTCTTTCTTGTCGCTCCAAGAAGTCACCTCTTAAGATCTGCAAACAAAGACATGGAAGATAATCAAAAGCACCTGAAACATTTACTAACTTAGAAATCACAAATCTATCTTAATGATCAAGGAATTTAAGAAATAAGTCATTCAAGTAAATACATAAACAACTTATTGAGAAAATAGGATCCAATTGTATTATCTTTAAATAAAAGAAGGAGTCTTACAACCGCGTTCGCCTTGATGTCGTACAAGTCCTTCCAGGGTCTCGAACAAGCGTTTTCCTTTGGTCCGACAAGCCCTTCCACTCTATTAACCAGCCTAACTATGAGTATGTAATCGTTCTCGTAGCTAGCAAAAAAGAGTATGTTTCTTCAACAATGCCCTTCTCTATCGTAGCTACCAAGTATAAAGCAAGTACCAAGTGTATACAAAATGCATAGAGAAGTTTTACATATGTGAGCATGTACCCTTGGGACTGAACCAAAGCTTCAATTTATAGGAGAAGGAAAGTGGTTACAACTCCAAAATGGAAGGGATAGAGCCCCCTTATCAAGGGATTAAGTTCAAAACCAAGGAATAGGCTCCTTTTATTAAGGAATTAATGTTCACGATAATGGAGGGAGTAAGGCTTCGACTGGATAACACCTTCTAGAAGCTTCCAGCTGGGAGAATATTCGACTAGCTGGGCTTCTAGAATTTACTTTTGCCTTCAATTTACCTTTTACCTACAACACTGCACCCTTTTTCTCCAAAAAATATGGAGCTGACTGCATGTTTTCTTAATTAAAAGTGCGGACCCCTGTAAAATTTAAATTGAAGGCGAAAGTAAATTCTAGAAGCCCAGCTAATCGAATATTCTTCCAACTGGAAGCTTCTAGAAAGCATTATCTAGTCAAAGCCTTACTCCCTCCATTATCATGAACATTCATTCCTTCATAAAGGAGCCTATTCCTTGGTTTTTGGAACTTAATCCCTTGATAAGGGGGCTCTATCCCTTCCATTTTGGAGTTGTAACCACTTTCCTTCTCCTATAAATTGAAGCTTTGGTTCAGTCTCAAGGGTACATGCTCACATATGTAAAAATTCTCTATGCATTTTGTATACACTTAGTACTTTCTTTGTACTTGGTAGCTACGATAGAGAAGGGAATTTCTGAAAAAACATACTCTTTTTTGCTAGTTGCGAGAACGATTACATACTCGTAGTTAGGCTAGTTCAAAGAGTGGAAGGGCTTTTCAGACCAAAGGAAAACACTTGTTCCAGACCTCGAAAGGACCTGTACGACATCAAGGTGAACACGGTTGTAAGAATCCTTTTATTTAAAGATAATACAATTGGATCCTGTTTTCTCAATAAGTTGTTTATGTATTTACTTGAACGACTTATTTCTTAAATTCCTTGATCATTAAGATAGATTTGTGATTTCTAAATTAGTATATGTTGTAGGTGTTTTTTATTCTCTTCCATGTCTTTGTTTGCAGATCTTAAGAGGTGACTTCTTGGAGCGATGGGAAAGAAGAATTCAATTAGCATTGGATCACATGTAGGTCCTTTATTCATCATAGAAAATTCTAAATTACATATAATCTATATAAAGTAGTTTACATTTGTCCTGTGTGTTTCTAGCTATCCTTGTGATACTAGGGAGATCGTTCTTTTCCACAAGAACGATTTATCCGCCTAACACTAACTTGCTATCTTTGAACTAGCTAAACCTTATGCATCTCTTAGGGTCCACCTCCCATGGATTCACTATGAGTAAGCCTAAACAGAGGAGTTAAGAATTGAGTGATAGCCTCAACTAGAAATTCCCCCCCGAGACCCCTGCCACACCAAGTGGAGTTACGAACTTTCTCCATGATAATCCTAGGTGTGGATTAAGGCGAAAACATTTTTGGCATTGTTGTTGAGGATGTGTCTTTTTAGACCTGGAATATGATATTCTCACTTGATTTAATCTTAGAAGCTATTTTGTGTCCAAGAGGTGACACCAATGTATCTAAATACTAAAAGTTATTCTACTAGGATACATCCAAGTAGCTTGCTTAACCCCATCCTTGAAACTGAAAGGGATTATAGGAAGAGGTTACCTGAGCTCTCTTTTAATAACTTCCTTTATAATCTTGGACATGAACCACTTTTTGACATACATCTCTTGTTTGAATATAATATTGACCAAGTAGCCGTAGAAATGGATGATTTATCTAATATTATTTAATTTTATAACATCCAAGGTTATCCTCGTGCCTTTCCCGACAAGGCCATTGAGAATTTGGTTACTTTCCAAGGAAACAATTCCACAATTTCCAAGACACTTATAAGGAAACTCAAAATTTGTGTGGCCAAGTGGTTTAGCGGAAAAAATTTCAACCATGAAGATGTAAAGATTAAGCTATTTTTTCTTTCATTGGAGGAGGATTCCATGGATTGTTTCTTGTAACACAATGCCAATACTTTCACAATGCTTGATGGAGTGATAATTTCGTTCAACAAAAAGTAGGGGGAAAGGAGATATGATCTCCACCTCTTGGATGAATTAGCGGAATTAAAAAGAATGAGAATGAAACAATGGTTTCCAGTTCAACAAAATATTCATTGATGTAGTCAAGAGCTTTCCCCAATACATCAACCCCCATGGGAAGAATATCATCATCTCCTATATAGTGGTTGTTAACACTAAATATCAATATGAGCTATATGGTAAGGACCCTTCTACCATAATGGAAACTGAAGATATAACATAAAATATAGAGAAATTCAAAAGAGATTCTAGAAATTCGTACATCTCATAAATCACAAGAGGAAAATATTCAGAGTCAAGGGGGAAGGCATAAGTTAAGGAGGCTGCTGGTGGCCCAATCAAGGAGCTCACTCAATTAATTAAATCTATGGAAATTAATGATGCCAACTAGATGAATTCCATACAAAATAGACTAGTTTCTATGGAAAGGTCACAAGTAAAAAAAAATTAGCCTAAACCCAATTATATATGGCAAAAGAATAAGGGTCGGTCACAGGATCATGGGCCTCCTAATCCATTTGAATATACTAACATAGTATATTAGACACCTCCTTATTGCAAGCCATGTGACGAGTTTCATGATGGGTCCACATGCCCTATATTTATAAGAATTACTGTGAGTGGAATGATAGGGACAAGTGATCAGATTAATGTGGTTGGCAAGAAACATGATTTTTCCATGGAAAAATGGATAGAAACCATTGAGAAAACTCAGAATTTGAAGAATCTATCAACACATAGTGTGAAAAACACCTTTGATGAAAATCGTAAATTTAGAGAATTGTTTGGATAAAATCCCACACCTAATAAAATTCTTGAGATGTAAAGGGATACGTATATGACTTATCAAAGAAGAGATAAGGACCAAGAAAAGAGGAAAATTTATCCTAGTGTATTTGCCCCTCCTACTTCAAATATCAATGTGGACTTATGAGGTTGGATTAGTGATGTTAAGATTTTGGTGTCAGTAATTGAGATCCTTAAGATTCCTTCCCAAAGGTCCAAATTTTTAAAGGCCATTGAAGCTCCCCACAGAAAGGAGATTGAAATTTTTTCCAAGGAAAAAAATGAAGATGCCACAATAATTTAATAAAGTGTGGATAGAGGTAAAGGTAATAAATATAGTCAACCATTTTTAATCACCTTATTGGTTAATAGTCATCTTATACATAATTGTATGTTGGACTCAGGGGCTTCCTCTAGTGTTATGACTAAAAAGTTAATGGAGCAGCTAAATTTGAGGGTATCTAGGCCTTACCAAAAAATGTGTTCCATGGAGTCCAACAGGATTGAAGTGTGTGGTTTAATAAAGTATCTCCAAGTCCACTTGGTAGCATACCCAAATATTATTATCACCATGGAAATTATGGTGATCGATGTACCTGATGCATGGGGAATTCATTTATCAATGAAGTAGGCAGTTGATTTGGGTGGTAGCTTACAAATTAACTTGACATATGCCAATATTCCTAGCATCGAGGGAACCATGGTTAGACTAGACAAAGAACTGGAAAGGAAATTCCATGTAGAGGATCCTAAAAATCCAAATAATGAAATTGTGTCTGATTCAGATGAGATGGGAAATTATGTTATATTTTCAAATTTCTTGATTCCCATGAATGATTGAGATAAGAAAGTCAAGTCCAATAAGGCATGGTGCATACATTTTGATGGGGCTTGCTCTAAGTTTAGTAAGGGTGTTGGGGAGGTTTTCACTTCCGCTTTAGGAGAAAAATATTATTTCTCTTATAGGCTTGAGTTTGAAGTGACCAACAACATAGCAGATTATGAGGCACTTATTTTGGTTCTATAATTGGAATATAATATGCGGATTAAGTTTTTAGGCATCGAAGGAGATTCAAAATTGGTCATCCTCCAGGTTAAAAACAAATTTACTTGTAAAAGTGAAAGGCTGAAGAGATTTACGAATGTTATATAGGATACAATGGAATTCTATGATGCATTAGACTTGGTAGAAATTCCCAAAGAAGAGAATAAATGATTTTATTTTTTGGAAATGGCTTCCTTAAGGTTTCAACTTCAAGAAGAATTGATAACGCTCCGATAAAAAAATGGAAGTCAATTTCAAGCCATCAATACCAGACAATCTTGATCATTAGCATGTTTTCAATGATGGAAAACAAATCATAAGGTTTATCAACATATGAATGAGGTTTTTGACTTTCAAGTTATTTACAAAGAGGAATGGATTAATGTTGTAGCCGCTACAACACCACCCAAAATTTTGGGTATATTTAAAATTTCGTGTCCCCCTCTGCTCGCTTAGTCGTTAGGGTCTTTCACTGAACCTGCAATCAGTGACATCCCAGCGACCTATCCCCAACCCCTCATGAGTTGTCTCACCCTCATGATCAGGTGTTTTTTTTGCAATCACGCCATGTGCGAAGGATCGCCATGCATACATTCTAAAGGAAACTTGTGTGTATTTACATTAAGAGCGCTTGCATCATGGATTGTCCAGGCACTTTGTTTTAGCACTTCGTCGAGCTCATAGTCTAATATTTATTATTTTGGGGGCACCGTTCTCTAAAATGTAACTGTAAACTAATTAGTGTATAATGTTACGTGCAGGCGATACCGCAGATGATATACTGAAGAATATCACCATCGCGTTGGGAGAAAGAGATTGGAACCCAACTAACAAGAGCACAATGGTTAGGGAAGTTGTCAATCACGAAGAAGAAGACTCTCTTACAAGCATACAAACAAGTGGAAAAGCTAATTTTTTCTTGGACATGCAGTCTAGGGAAAATGATGACGCTCTTGAAGATGCATATAAGGCTATCATTAGATTCCAAAGTGAGCGACAGTCACGGATGCTTAAGAAGGACAAATACACTTTATCAGATGGAGAAGATGACATTATTACTCATCATGGTGTTGCTCTATCAACTCTTGACGACCTTGAGGATGAGATTGTTTGAGGATGAAAATGATGATGACACATTACGAGGAAGTTGCATTTTGGTGGGGGTGCTGATCAAGAAACAATCCCAATTGCTGCTATTTTAGAAGGAGACAAAATAAGCATAAATTCAAAAAGGAAGTTTTGAATATCCTGCACAATGTCAGCTCCATGCTGAGGCCTGCACACAAAGGAACGTATTTCACCACTTAGACAAGTCTGGCATGAAGTATAGCCCGGTGAACAAAGCGAACTCAGAAGATTTCTCTAGAGAATGACAATCTCATTCAAGGCGTTCTCGTGCCGGGCAGCAGTGCGAAAGCACACATGTTGGTGTGGCAAGCCAACAGCGTAGTTTCAAATATGTGAACGCTCCTTTGAGAAGCAACATTTATCAATCCTGAGCTACATAGTGTGGAGTTATTTATGCTGCAAGGTGTACAATGTGGAGGAATGAAAAGGCCTCAACACCCTAGTCTCCTTTGCTCTTAAAGTTGTCTATGCGAGACCATAAGAGATGGGGAACTTCAAATTGAACCTAAAAGGTCATGTTTTAATGCATACACCTTTTGTTAGCCGGGCACATGGATGTATATGCAAAGAGAGTCGCTAGAACCACATGATAGAAAGGGTTAATATTAAAAGCGGCCATCAATGTGGCTTGAGTAGCAGATTTCAACTCTCGACCTTTCAAAACAAGAAGCATTCATATTATGAGGTGGTGGCCTTGGCATAAAAATTGTTATTTATTTGCGCTAAAAATCAGAGGAAAATCGAATGGTCAATGTTGTATAATTAAAGCTAAGGCGCGAAAGGGATAAAGCAATATTTTCTTCAAACCACGTGAGATGGTGCAATGAAACTACATGGACACGTGACATGAAGCCCAACGTTCGATGGCGGGTTTTTGTTTGAGAGCAAATATATACATACAACAGTCAACGTTATAATTAAAACACGGTAAGAGCTATAGGAAAATACATTGCGAGTGGACGCAAACATTTCTATGGGAGAGTTTCAACCTGTGGAGCAAGTATTACAATGATAAAAAATTATGTTTAAAACATGGCAGTGAATATTATAATAACTATGGTGCAATGTATGACAATCTACAACCATGTTTGAGCGGTGCAAGAACACACAAGATGGTGCAACTAAACCACATGGACACGTGACATGGAGCCCAATGTTCAATGGCAGGAGCAATATATATACATAGCGGTCAATCTTTCAACGTGGAGCAGAACTACATCACCACATACAAATGGACGCCAGCATGTCGACAATGGAGTTCGAACTACATTGAAACATGGATCAGGATATAATAATGGTCAAAACTCATAACGCGAAACCTTATAATACACCTACGACAGCAACGTTACAACAACCATCGTACAGTCATAATCAAAAGAAACGCAGAACTACATGAACACATTTCCAAGTGGTGCGAATGATTCTGCGCTGGAGTTTTAAATATGGAACGTATATATATAATGGCCCAATTCATGTTTAAACATGGAGCGAAATGTTATAACGAACCTATAGTGGAAATGTTCTAATAACTATGGTGTGATTTATGACAGTATATAACCATGTTTAAATAGTGCAGAGTATAGTTTCAAACCGGATGGAGATTAGTGATACAGGTTTGTTCACCACCGGAGAAGATGAGTCAGCATGCCAAGCGCCATTGCACAGCCGAGTGCCAGCATATGGGTAAATCAAGTTCCTGTTTTGTGGAAAGATTTTTGAACATTGCTAGTGCCCATTTAGATAAAATCAAATCCGCTCCAATCCCTGTGCTAACGCAACCACGATATTTGGCATGAGAGTTACATGCATTCATAGTGGTAGTTTCCTGTCAGATTACACGAAAATGGAGGGAGGCATACTGCCCGTAGAGGCATATGATCCGCCGTTTTAGTAAGCATTTTGAAAATATCTTATAACGCTGGTTTTAATGTACGCTTGAAGTTTTAGCCCACGATACACAGCGTCTCCGCAGTGCTACCCATCACGAAGAGGAAAGCATGAACGCTGCAACGCACGATGTAGCCACAGCAGAAGGTAGTCAACTTGGTGGTAATGGAAACTTGGGGTCGGAGGGAAAGCGCAGATGAAGACGGTCGAATCATTGAATGTTGCTGATCATCAGGTCGTAGATCAACCTCCCACGCTGTGTGCCTTAGAAAAAATGCGACTATGCGACCATGGGGAGGTCGCAGCTCAGCCCAGGTCACTGAGTCGCAGCATGCCCGAAAACAATGAAGTGCGACCTGCCAGAGAGTGTGACTATGTAACCCCATCGAGTCACAAGTGCATTCTGAGTCGTTGAGTCGCAGATCCACGAGGAGAAGACAAAGTGCGACCCTGTGACCCATTTGAGATTGCAACCCACGTAAAGATAAGGACGCACGACCCCTCTAGGTCGTTGAGTCGCTGATTTATGGGACAAATAGAAGCTGCGACTTGTAATAAAGGGTGCACATGATGCTTTGATAACCTAATCGAGTCCAGCAGCCTACCTTTTAATGCCCCCACCAGAAGCATTCGCCTGGATTTACAGGATCGGAGGTAGGGATTAGAGTGATTCGCCCCATTTTTTCACTGGTTCGGAGAGGTGGCTGGGCTTTGAAGTTTGTGCACACCGATCTTTTAGCTGTTTTGCTGGCTGAGCGAGGCCAACCCTCTTTGGGCCGTCCCTCTCTGGTCAATTAGGGCCTCCCATAGTTCGTATAAAGCAGAGAATCTAGATACACTTTGAAAGAGAAAGAGATGGTGTTGTGGGAGATTAGCCTGCGCATGTACAACCTCGCTTTCAGACTCCAACGCCGATTAATAAGACAGAGGCACCGCGCTTTTCGCCATTTTGTTCAACGGTATGCACCTTCCTTCCCTTTCTTGATTTCAAGATCTCTGTAGACTGCTTCAAGATGATTTTGATGCGTTGGTAATTATTTCTGAAACTTTCAGAAAAATGTATTTCAAAATTACGATGTCTTTTGTACAATATGATATCATGTGAATGCAATTTTTTCTTATGAACTGTTTTCATAAAAGGGAACACAAGTGGTTTAATACACTTCAAGCTTCGATGTGTCCCTATTTTATCATGATCAAACACAGACAGTTTCATTGTGCCGACAATCATTACATGGTTGCATTGGCTCACTGGTTTCTTGCACAGTCAAAATGAGCTACTGTCTACAAGCATCTACCCAAAACTGTGTCAATCTGATTTTACAGCAAGAACATCTGGTCATGTGTTTTCAAAATGTCCCAATAAACCGATCCATCCACAATTCTATTCGTGGATCTTCAAGTACATGAATAGAATGCACTAATGGTTGTGATGAGTTAGGGTGACTATGCTCTTGAGGATACAATTGTGATAAACTTGTCTTTCTTGATCAGAGATTGGGGCATTGCATTGTGGGCAGGCCTGGAATCAACATGGATAGATTTGGTCGCTGCGTTATAGAACATCCCAATCGTGTCAAGTCAGTTTTTCAGTTACAATTCAGGCCTCTGGATTTTCACTGTTCGATCTACTTGTATTTACATAATTATCATTAGGGCTAAACTTCAAGACCACTATCCGTTTCTAAATACAGTTAGTGAAGATAGTGGATGCTTAAAAGTGGGTTCTCGATTGTGCTACACATCCTCAAGGTTTTAATAATCTACTATGGGAAGCTACATTATACAACCATCAGCAAAGAACGTGTTGGGAATACTTGATCTAGTAGAATGTCTGAATTCATCAATAACGGCGTGGAGTATTTGCAGCTTGAATTCAAATAAAGAGAGCTATAGTGGAAAACATGTATTACATTTCAGGATCTGGTCAATATCACCATTTAGAAATACAAGTTGTAGTTCAAAGCGAGAAGCTTGGAAGGTAATCTGTGCGTTAAATACAGAAGCAAATTCTGACTAAAGTGGTGGCACTTTCAATGAAGAGATACCAGGACATCAAGGCTTGGTAACAGTCTCTTGGGTAGAGTAGTTCGTGCAAGTGCAAGTCAACTAGAGTGAAGAAGGAGTCATAACATGTCAGCGCGAAAGTGTAGAATTACTTGCGTGATATTAGTGTTTGAGGAACGCTAACCTATGATTTTCAAATTTAGTTCAAGCTTGAGTGACTTTTTCGAATGCAATCAAAATTAGGTGGTTTTTTGGTAATTTGAACTAGATGCAGTTACATGGCATTTCATGCTTCTGAAATACACTCCTATTGTTAACTGACTTGCAGCTTTACATTCAAACTTTTGCATCTCTTTAGGAAAATCTCACATTGTACAATATTTTAATGGTTTTTTGTTCTCCCTTACCTTGTAAGGTTGAGACTGGTTATATGTTACACTTTCGATGTGTCCCTATTTTATCATGATCAAACACAGACAGTTTCATTGTGCTGACAATCATTACATGGTTGCATTGGCTCACTGGTTTCTTGCACAACTTTCATTTTGATGGGATTCAACTCTCAAGGGTTCTCATGTGGTTCCAAGGACACTTGGAGCCAAATGTTAGCCACCATTTTGGCATGTGGGAAGCTTGCTCGGTAGGGGTGGAGAAACACGGTAGATCCAACAAGCAGCATAAGGACATGCACTGTTAGTACAATGTTCATATGAGCTTTCTAAGTTTTTATTAATTGCCATGGTATCCAAAGGAGATGATACTGATTTTTCCCTGGAGGACATTAACACTGTACAGCAATAGATCAAAAAACTAAGTCAAAATGAGCTACAAGCATCTACCCAAAACTGTGTCAATCTGATTTTACAGCAAGAACATCTGGTCATGTGTTTTCAAATGTCCCAACAAATCAATCCATCCACAATTCTATTCGTGGATCTTCAAGTACATGAACAGAATGCACCAATGGTTGTGATGAGTTAGGGTGACTATTCTCTTGAGGATACAATTGTGATAAACTTGTCTTTCTTGATCAGAGATTGGGGCATTGCATTGTGAATGAAAAAAACCCTACACAACAAGGGGATCTCAAGGGGATCATGTACCATTTCATTAGAAACCGATTTCAAAAGGGAGCACTAGCTCTTCAATATATTCCTACAGATCATCAAGTTGCAAGTATCTTGATCAAACTGGCAAAGAGGGAATTTCAAGATGTTCTGAGAGAGGCTTGGTGTTGTGGAGATGCTTAACTCAATGAGAGGAATTGTTAAATTTTCCTGTGTGTAGCTACTATCATGCTCTAGTTATAACACCTTTCTTCTTCCAACAAAATAGAGAACGCTGCAATGGACCTCCTTTAACAGGGCCATACAATAGGGATGAGGGTGCAAGAGCATTTATGGAGGACAAAGAGGTGGGGGGTACTACATGCATGTGAAAAACCCAAGTCCAATTTAGGTGGTTTTCCTTATTTAGTGGTTCAGTTCCAAAATCTATGTTTTTGTTGTATTTGAAAAGTCCTTGTTAAGCAAGGTGTTCATGCATGCATTAGCCATCCTTAATTCAAATCCAGTTCATTTCCTTACATACATGCATGTTTTTCCTTATTTAGCGGTTCAGTTCTAAATCTAAGTTTTGTTGTATGTTGTAGTTGCATGCACATTGAAATGGAGGGCAGAGTCCTAGTTAAGCAAGGTGCTCATGCATGTGGATCTCTAGGAAGATGCATGCTTGCATGCCTCAAATCATCTCTGATGGAGGTGCACTTCACTTGGCTCATTTATCCATGCAATCCACAATTCTATTCGTGGATCTTCAAGTACATGAACATAATGCACCAATGGTTGTGATGAGTTAGGGTGGCTATGCTCTTGAGGATAAAATTGTGATAAACTTGTCTTTCTTGATCAGAGATTGGGGCATTGCATTGTGGGCAGCCCTAGAATCAACATGGATAGATTTGGTCGCTGTGTTATAAAACATCCCAATCGTGTCAAGTCAGTTTTTCAGTTACAATTCAGGCCTCTGGATTTTCACTGTTCGATCTACTTGTATTTACATAATTATCATTAGGGCTAAACTTCAAGACCATTATCTGTTTCTAAATACAGTTAGTGAAGATAGTGGATGCTTAAAAGTGGGTTCTCGATTGTGCTACACATCCTCAAGGTTTTAATAATCTACTATGGGAAGCTACATTATACAACCATCAGCAAAGAACGTGTTGGGAATACTTGATCTAGTAGAATGTCTGAATTCATCAATAACGGTGTGGAGTATTTGCAGCTTGAATTCAAATAAAGCGAGCTATAGTGGAAAACGTGTATTACATTTCAGGATCTGGTCAATATCACCATTTAGAAATACAAGTTGCAGTTCAAAGCGAGAAGCTTGGAAGGTAATCTGTGCGTTAAATACGAAAGCAAATTCTGACTAAAGTGGTGGCACTTTCAATGAAGAGATACCAGGACATCAAGGCTTGGTAACAGTCTCTTGGGTAGAGTAGTTCGTGCAAGTGCAAGTCAACTCTTAGAGAAAATTAATGGAGCTTGAAGCAATTTTCCAGTGAAAAATTTCCTCCTGCTCTAGGTTATTAACTTATTATACAGCAAATGCATTAGCTACAATCATTGGGAAAACAGGTGATTGGGATGTTTTAGTAGTTGGTATTGTATTTGCTGCAATTGAGGGAATTGGCATTGTTGTGTATAGAAACCCCATACCCATAGCCAAGCTATAGTCTCTAGTTACAGAAAACTTCTAGAAAGCGGGAGTCTACTTAGGTCTTTTTTTAGATGCCTTCAAACTTGGAAGCTACAGATTATAACACAAGTGACCAAAGCTGCAGATGGATGCTATTTTTCAATTCTGAAATTTGCATAAGTAAATAGAACATTTGATATTCATTCCAGTGCCACAATTTCATACACCACTAATATTTAAATGGGATGTCACTTATCTCCTGTACAGTTATAGCCAGTGCAAGCTATTGCAAGGGCCTTCTATCCCTACACATGGAGTTTAATTATAAAGCACATGATGGATTCCACTTTTTCAACATCTTTGTTTATTAATAAACAGATCCAGGGTAATTTTGGGAAAGAGCTTGAGGGTTTGATTCTTTTTAGACACGGACAGAAAATGAAGAGACCACTCAGGTTGAATTCAAAGGGGGCAAATTTGGTGGTCTACTGAAACATGCAGAGTGGCATCATGTGGCAGGAAACCATCGGAAAGGACATCATGCCAGATGTTGTGTATATGTATCAATTGTGGAGAAGAATAACAATGGGAACAATAATTCAAATCCTCAAGTTCATGATGATGAGAAGATTTAAAGTAATTTGTTTGTGGAAAATGGTAGAAAGAACAGTCAATCTGTTTCAGAGCATGCGGCATGTCTTGATGAGGCAAAAAAAGTCTTATAAAAGTTTTGATAGAGGTAAGAGAACTCAAGGAAAACAATGAAGGTTGGGTTGATGAGTTGTGCAAAAATTTACTGTATTGGTCATTCTCTAGAGAGGGAATTAAGGCATTCCAAAAAAAAATATCCCCCACTCTCTTGTTTTACTTATGAGTAATGAGAAGCACCATTGGCATGGGGAAGGAGGGAACTTGTTAGATTTTATATCAAATGTTATCACAAATACAAGCGCTTTTGGTGCTTCCTGGAAGAGCAATACATTCACCCTATTGTTGAAAAATTCATGTGTGATATTAATGTATTTGATCAAACTCTCTCAGACCAAAGCAACTTAAAAGCCCAAAAATAATTATGTGCATTGGGTCTGATAACCATACCAATGCTCATTTAGCACCTAAAACAAGCCCTGAACCTAAAGTTGTTGGTGAAAGTATAATGGTAGCAGAAAAGAAACATCGACTCTCCTCAGAGGGGAGGGTGTTTTGCATGTCATTCAGGTATAATGGTAGCAGAAAAGAAACATTCTCAGAAGTAAATAAGGTAAGGGTAGGCTGACCTGCATATGATCATAAGCCAATTTGTTTGATGTCAATTAGAAGACGGAAACCTGGAAGAGAATATCCAATCAAACGTTACCCTTTGATATTCATGGGTAATCTATCAATTCATCTCAGTCAGTCCTCCTATATACTTTATAATGCTTTCTTATGCATGTACAAATGAGAGTTGCCTCACAAGTTGCTGCATGCTATTCAACGATGTGCATCCTTTAGAAGAATTGCAAACTAAAAATGTTTTCTGGGTGTTGAGAAATGATGGACAAGTTTTCCATCCCACATCATCCCGAATTTCTATTGTTTGATAAGGTGCATAAATATGGATATTGCTGTGAGTTTGCTAAGGAAGACATGAAAGAACTATAGAGGCAGTTCCTTTCTCAACAACAATTAAACAATAATGGCAATGAATTTAATGTGTCAAAATCAAAATTATAGCACCTAGAGAAGGTATTGAAGGAGGTTGCTGAAAGTGTTTCAGATTTGCAGATAGACCTTAGCAGGTTTTAGTTATAGCCCTTTCCCCATTTTTAGTATGTTGGAGATCACATGCATATTAGGAAGAATCGAATGAAGAGTTATTGGAAATGACATGATGGATTTATTTTGGATATCACATAGATTCAGAAGTCAAAGAAAACTTTATCTGACGCTGGTCTAGAGATGTTGACCAATGTGCCTATTATGCATGGCCACAAGCATTTGGTCTCGTCCTGCAAACTTCTAGTAGAAAGAGCTTTGAATGTGAGTTTGTAAAAAGGCTGAAGTCATAGGTATATAGTTTGGTGAATAAGGTATGAAATCAATTCTTCCAACAACAACATTGGATGTATATCAGCACATACAGGCTTTAAAGATTCATTTTTATAAATCGTTTTGCCCCCATCAATTAAAGCACTACCATCTACGGCAATACAACACCATTTTGCAAGAAGGATGAGAATAGTCCTTGCAGGATTTCAGGATGAATACATGTCATTTATTGAACCTGTGGATTACGCATCGCTTGCCTCCCATACCACAAACAAATCCAGATAGTTTTAAAAAAGTAATTGCAATAGCATTTGAAAAAATATTGTGTCCTCTAAGTAAGCCGCAGAGGAGAATTTCTAGAGCTGGTTGGAGAAGACATTTATGGTGTCACAGAGTTTAAAAAAGTTCTTTTGGGGATGGATAAACATATCATGTTGTAAAGCACGTCCAAGGTTGTAACCTCTTGCTAAGATATTTCAATTGCAATGGATTAAAACCTGTGGATTTGAATTTTAGAGATGGATGGATAGCAGAGTTTGTTTCTGGAAGAGGGGGTGCTTCTAATGGATTTATGCAAGAATGGATTAGATTTTTCATGGTTATTTCTGTGTTCAGTAGATAAAAGGTTTTGGAAAATTTTATTGGATGAATCGGTGATTTGAAGCATGTAAATTATTATTATTACTATCCAATTTTAAGATCACGACTAAGCCAGTTACCAAATTGGTGTATGAGACTTCTTTGTTTGTGGGACAAGAGACCCACATCTGCATAGCGATTTGACTGCTAAGTCTACAAAGGCGTACATACTCTGCCCCCCTCTGGTTTTGAACCTGTGACCTCATAGGAGGAAACACATGCTCTTATCCATTAGGCCCACTCAAGTTGTCAAACTAATAGTGTCAGGAAGAAGGATCACAGTTTGTCAAAATGGTCAACAATTGGTCTTCCTGATTTTCTATGAGGACCTCAATTCTCTGATTTATGTGCCAAATTCTTCTATGGATTTGATTGTACACTCATTGCCTACAATGTTGTCATAATTTACTTTGATACAAAATATCTTGGAATGACAGTAGCCCTATGAAATGAAAATTTAATCTACAAAATTGAGGTGTTTTTCATCTTCAGTTTATTTTGAAGTTGGAAAGATTTTTTGCAGCATTCTAACCTCGCTTACAAGACTTCAAGGTGGACGGTATATACACCTAGTCCTAACTTAATTGCTTCCAAGAATTTAGTTGATACTTCAAAGGAACTTCAAGGTCCATTGCATCACTCTACAGTGGTAGGTCTGCATGAGGTCAGGCTAATAAGGCTCAAGTGTCAACTATAAATGGAAATGGAGGTGGCTTCTTGGGGTTTGGACCAGTTAAGCATACCTTGGAAAGGTGGTTCTATTGATATTTCCAAAGTCGATACGAGAATTCATTTTGATCCTGTTAAATTGTTGTTGCAGCCATGTATAATTCAAAGGATGATTTATTTAGTCAGCTACGTTCATATAGTCTTGCTCTCTCCAAGACTACGTGACAATCAACACATCCTCAGGTCGATAATCAGAGAAAGGTTGCATACTTATGAAGATGCAGTTAAAATTAGTAACAATGCCTTTCTTGGATGATGATTAAGCAGATTACCTTCAATAGTACACATGCCTTTCTTGGATGATGATTAGGCATATTACCTTCAATAGTACAATGTGTGTAGGAGCTTTATATCAACAATTAAGGAGAAACAAATATCTTTCACTCAAGTATGTTCTAGGACAAACACGTGCAAGCTTGTAAGGTGTCTATTGCAAATGAGTTTCCACCATTGAAAAGAGTTCTTGGGTATCTGAGTTAGTCTGGAATACTGAAAATTTACAGGATTAAGGACAGGACAAACAATGCATCGAGGTTTTGCAACCTAAATGTAGGATTGAAAATCAAGGAAACAAAAGTAACATTATATGCACTAGTAACTTCGTTGAGGAAAGCCTTAAATTCCAGTTGTGGTTGCTCATTGAATGTGGTGTTACCTTGAGAGTTAACCTCTTGTTGCTAATTGCCTGTTATATGGTGGATTCTCTGTTCCAGAAAGAACAATGACAGGGCTCTTAGGTGTACAATGTGCCATACTCATTTACTAAAGTTTTATCTTGTGAATATCTATTGTTATTAACTGTATATTATATAGGGCATGATAAAGACCTCTGAATTCGGTTAGTGCACCGAGAATTGAGGATGCGCTTAAATAAAGACATCATTGTAGAATATGAATAGTGTGCCTGCAATATGCTAACTGCAAGTATGAATGCATGGAGGATAGGTCATATGTGATAGCAGTTCTTGCAAGATCCGACTATAATTGAATGCACTGAGGACAGTGAAAAAATAAGGGGGGAGGATGTAACACCCCCTATTCGACCCTTGTGTGTTGTAATCGCCATGTACATGTGGAGTAAGTTGGTGAGCCTAAAACTAATTGAGGTTGGCATGTCTCTGTGTGTATATAAATGTTAGGCTAGTGGGATGAGTTACGAATATGGTTAAGGCTAGTGTGTCTGTGTAATGGGTCTAAGGACTGTGATTATTAGGCTAGTGGGGCGGGGCATAATTAATTAGGTTGGTGAGCCGAGAGTTGCTTATGGGGCGTTATGCCAGTGTGTCTGTGTTTATGAGTTGGGGCTGGTGTGCCCGCGTGTATGTGATTCTTATGCTATGAGGATGGAAAGCCAGATGCAGTAAACATGTATAATGTATGCATATTAATAAACCCATAGTGGCTACAGGCGAACCTAGACAAAAGAGTATGGTGCCATGACTTCATTGCTAGAAAAGGTAGGGCTTTTAGATGGATTATTCAACAATCAACTATGAATAGTTATGGACTAGTTAGTGAGCCCGTGCAAGTGTTTTATAATTGATTGGAGGATTTTAATCAATGAGTCATGTGCTTGGATTCTGGAGGTGACAACAATTATGGCGACCCGTCGGTGGGCCTTCGAAGGTGGGCATCACAAAGGGATTGACCATCCCAGGGAATAGTGTGCCCCTTGGGTTCTGGAACTGACCAGTGAGCCAATTTGGTTATGGCCTGGGGCCTTGGAACAACATGACTGTTGGGTTGGCATCTTGGTAGTTAGATTGGAGGGTTCGTAGAGCCCTGGAGTAGCACGACTATTGGGTTGACACAATGGTCGTGGAGGTACAATTATTATCAGTTACCATTGCCTATGAAGTTGGAGCCCTAGCTTGCAGGTGACTTGCGGTTGAGAGGTGTGAACCGTAAGGTCTATGGTTGGGAGGAACGTCAGACGTTCGCAGTCATCCAACAACTTTCACATATGTGTATTTGAGAAGTGGTTTTATGTTTATTCTAGTGCCTTTACATATGGTAGTTAAATTATGCTTACATTTCTGGTTATGCTTGGGAGCAATGAAATATGGTAAATGTATTTGGTCAATTTATATAGATATTTATGTTTTAATTTTTGGCTAGGATATCGACTAAAAAGCTCAAGTTCCAAGGTTTGTTTGAGTGGCATTGCTTGGGGGTGGTTGGGGACGTTACAAGGGTGCCATGCAGGGACTGAGTTGGCCATCCCACATGGGGATGACAAATCAACAAGGGCCGATGTAGCCAGGCATGCTCACGTGGAGGTTGATAGGTGTGACATGAACTCGGGTGCCGAGGTGGCTGGGCCATGTAGGCAACATGTGTGTCTGCAGGTGTTGATGTGGTCGGTGAGGTGGAGCGCCACGTTAGCCATGTTGAAGTCAACCCACATGAGGATGTTAGGCTAAAATCATGATGATGTGGCCTATGACATTATGAGTGAGGGTAGTGGAGAAATTTGAGTGCAATCGATAATTTTGAGTGCGGATGAGCGCCAAATTTCAGAACAAGTAGGGCTTAAAACAACAAAAAAATTGGGAAAAGAAAGGCCAAACTTTACAGGGCCATATCTTTTCTCCTGTGAGTCAAAATTCAGCCCGTGAATAGTCAAAAGAAAGTAATTTCGAGAAAAACACAACTATCAAACCATAATTTTGAATTGAGGATGAAATTCTGCTTAAATTCTAGAGAGAAGTTATAGATAACCAGAAGGGAAAAATGTGGCTTAATAGGCTAAGCTTGCTGAGATAGTGACTTTTAGCTCAAACATCAAAATTGGATGAGTGAGCAGTCAAAAGAAAGTTGTTTCCAAATAGAATACAACTACCAACCCATAATTTTGCTTGGAGGAAAAAATTCCACTAAATCCATAGAGAAAGCTATAAGAAAACATGAGTGAATTGTGCTTACCAATCTTAACTTCCAGAAGGCATGATTTTTAGCCCAAGTATTGGAATTTGATAAATGGATAGTGAATAGAAAGCTATTGATGGACAAAACACACTAGTGAACCTAGAATTTTAAGCTTGGTAGGAATTTTGAAGAAATATTTTCCTGGAAGCTACAAGGTTTAGAGGCTTAAAGTGATTGTTGATTGAGGGAAGATTAGTGAAATTTGGGACAAATCCCTTGAATTCTAATTCTGAGTCGTATCCAAAGGAGATGATACTGATTTTTCCCTGGAGGACATTAACACTATACAGCAATAGATCAAAAAACTAAGTCAAAATGAGCTACAAGCAATTTCCAAAGCTTAAAAAAATGAAAACTTAAAAAACCCATTAAAGTAACAATGCTTTACCATGAAACAACAATACTCAGAATCTCTACTCTGCAGAACTTGAATGGCAAGGAATACATTTCCTTTGATTGCAGATTAAACTTTTCCTCTATATTTGAAGAAATACTCATACATCTAATTCTTTTCTTTAAAGTGTATGTTAGGATTACAAGGTGAATATTATTTTTAAAACCGGGAAACTCTTACTTTTATTCTGTTTCTTTTTATAGAGTCCCCTCATTTAAAAATAATTTTGGATCTTGAACACTATCTTCATAGACTAGTTAAATTTTCTGCATGTTCTTATTTCTCGAACTAGCTCGTAAATATCTCAAATCTTGCAACTATACTTATCAGAGTCATAAGCCTATAACTTGACCGTTCACAACCCTGACTGATTCGTAGTACATTATTAAGGTCGTTCTTTGATTCCTTTTAAGTAAATGCATTTGCTTTGGTCCTGCTCTGAACTCTAGCTTGTTCTTCTGTCATGAAGAAGAAATCAATCCTACTCTGAGACCAAAAATGCTAGCTGAGACTGAAAAAAAGCTAGTTTTCTGAATACTCAACTTTAATGGAGTAAGAAGGGCATGCAAGACTCTAAGATTTCAGATCTTGCAATGGTACAGAGCCTGAAAGCCATTTTAGACATATGAATTAAATTTTTAAGATAAACATGCTAAGCAGTTCATTATGTAATCAAAATTTAAAATTCCCCATACTGTTACAATCAGAATATGAGCTTGCCAATGTAGATAGTGTATCAAAATTATTGTTTCGCATAAGAAAATTAAACTATCCAGTATGCTTAGAATGGTATAATTAGCATTGGAAGAGAAAAGGTTATTGAATCTGTCAAAAGATGAATTGTCCAATGCAACATCCAACAATGTAAATTAGCTGTATCCTTTGAATATGTGCTGGTTCCAATAGCCTTACCCTGCGGTCATGACCGAGTGTAGAAGGCTTGAGGCCAAAAGATAAATGAATTCCATAATACCCATAAATAAGCCTGGATTGATTAATTGATGAAGTTGAACCGATGGTTCTTTACAAGTAAAATTACTCCCCTATTGCTTAATGTAAGGTCCAATTCTGTGCAGGCCTACCAATACTAATTTCTTATTCACATTGCTAACTACAATTTTTGACCATTCAGTCCTTGATTCTAATATTTTTCACTTCTACGCTGCTTGTCTCCATACACTTCAATAATATGTATATGAGAGATGGGTATGTTTAAGAACAAGTCCGTTAGTGGAAATTGGATTTGGTCTAAGTACTGGTTTCAAAATTCAAAGTGCAATAGACATAATCTGGTAGTACTTTAGGTCCATGTCTCTTTTTAACAAGGCAACCCTTTAATAGTGGCAAGATTATTAACAAGTAGACTATGCAGTGCTGGTTAGTTATCCATTTGTGCTCATTTTGAGATCCTATTGACACTGATATACTTTAAAAGAGGTGTGATCTACATTGAAGTGAGATTTTTAGTATTTTTGACCTGTCTTTTGACCAATATAACTTGGAAACTATTTCTATATTTGAGATACCTTTGGATATTGGAAACTGTTTTTGGAATGTTTTTTTTTGTTCTCTATTCCTTGCCAATGTAAGATGGTGCTTGTATAAGTAAATGGTATTGCCTGCAAGAAACTAGGCTTTTATGACTAATGAGTAACATATATATGTTACTTGTGTTGTTGTCTAACGACAATCTGGAGTGTCTTCAGTGGGAATGACCTAGGTTCAAAGTTCCTCTTGCTTGCTCCCCCTTGTGTGGTGGATGACATGTGTGGCTTTTAGTGGTCTAGCCACTGATGATATTTCTAGTATGTGCGATGTTAATGACCAGCTTTCGGTCATGGATGTATCTGCAATCTGTTGCAATGAATAAGCCTTTGAGTTGTCCAAATATGACTTTTCCCTATGGTGTAGTGTAACTAGATATTTTTGTTTCATGGTTGGAATTCAACAATACAATTTTTGATAAGATTATGAATTTTAGTTGTTTAAAATATGATTTTAAACATATAAATGAATCTAAAAGTAAATCATTTTTGGAGCACTCAAATTTTGTAAATTACACAACTAAGACTTATGATTCCAAGAATTTTCTGAGCCTGTATTTTAGATAAAATGAACCAGAAAATATACCAAAGAGAAACAAAAACATTTTTAGTCAATTCGCAGATAGACCTAAATGATTGTTTGAGTTGTCACTCTTTGGAAGATGCGATGTATACGACCGAACATGAATGCGATGTATACGACTGAACATGAATATATGCAGGAATGGTTGCAAGGAACGTGGGGGAAGAAATACAGAACTCTAAGCTGAGAAACAAAATAATTCTGTAGCATTGTAATGTCATTACATGATAGTATCTTCTAGCATATTATAGAGTAGATTCGGATAATAAGCAGACCCCCAATTGACAACACCCATGTTTTTTTTAGTTAAATATGAGTATTCATGCTTGCTATATAAGTCTTTTAACTCTTTTTTTCCGCCAGTGGAAAATGTCCAAAGCTGCCGTATTAAACGAATGATTGAAGACTTACTTATCATGGAAGTCCACCTAAGTCCCTAGGAAGGCTGGGAACGCAGAGGAAGTGTCACTGTGAAACATGGTAGATATATTGCATTATCAGACAATCGTATTCAATGTAGATATTAGAACTTTGGTAGATTTTCATGCCCTTATGAGTCTCCAAAAAACTAAGTCAAAATGAGCTACAAAAATCCAACTTCCAAAATAATTAAAACCACTAACCCATATCTCCAAAATAAAAATGGAGAAAACCTATTACCAATAGAAGAATGGACATAACAGAGAACACCAAAAAATGAAACCACTAAATTAATAAGGAATCCAAATAGCCACATTTCTAGAAATTTAAATGGTAAAAATTGTAGATGGTAAAGAGAAATCTATTGTCAAATGGAAATCTTTGGAGGAATGCCGACATAGCCAATGTGTGGAAGAATACAAAAAATATTTAATAAATAAGAAGAAACTTGAGGCAAGTGGAGGAACCATCATATCTCAATTTGAAAAGACGATGGAAAGAAGTTTGTTATCCAAGACGATACAATTGAGCACTGTATTTCACATCTTATGTAAAGGTCGTCCTATGACAGATTATCCAGATCAGATGAAATTTCTATATTTTCTTCACGTGCCAAACTTTCCATCTTCTCATTGGTCCGTAACTAGTGGTTGGGAATGGGCAAGATATCTAGCTCAAGTAGAAATTGATGATTTGAAACAGGAGATTGAAAATGCTAGGTTTTTGGCATTGTCTTTGGATGAGGTTACAACTATTGATAATACTTCATGGATTTGCATGAGCATTTATATGGTTAATGACCATATTAGGCATTCCTATCTACTTGGGATTAAAAAGATGAGAGATACTTCTACAGCTGAAAATATTTATGAACTTGTTCTTAATACTTTGAAGGAAAGTGGTATGGATCATTTAATGATTGCAAAAAAGTTGGTATGTGTTGGAGCAGATGGAGCATCGGTAATGCAAGGACAAAGGAATGGTCTTTGTGTTCGACTACAACTATCAGCTTCGCCATATATGATTAATATTCATTATATGGCTCATAGGATGAATCTTGCATTTAAAATAGTAAGCAAGTTTCCATTAGTTTCAAAAGTTGAAGATCTTGTACGTGAGACTCATGCATACTTTTCTCGTAGTCCCAAACGATATTTAGAGTTTCAAAAATTTGCAGATGGTGTTACGGATGGAAAAAAACTACTGAAAGATGTTGATACAAGATGGATCTCATTAAATGGACCAGCTCAAAGACTATTTAGTGAGTTCAAATCTTTGGTAGGGTTGATGTATGAAAATTGCTACAATGTAGACAAAGCTCAAGATCTTCTTTTTCGACTAACTGATATAGAAACATTATTGACATTGGCTGGAATTCTTCCTATGCTACATGAAATGAATGTCCTCGTGAAAATGTCTCAGAATCACACAATGTATATTTCCGAATACACAAATGCGAGAAAGTCAGCATGCCTTGCATTGGATAATTTGTATATGATGCCGGACTCTTTTACTGGTCCAGAGTTTACAAGTTGGACTAAGATCATCAATATAGAAAATACTGAAAAAATTTTGACGTTTGATGAAAAAGGGATACTATGTATCACAGTGCATGGGTATATGGTCCCCTTTCATTATATTAGTAAGACAGGACGAATCACCAAAGATTGCCCCGTGTCAAGAGACCAATTTGATAATATTGTTATCTCAGTGAGACAAAATTTGATAGAAATTGCAAGATCACTATCATCAAAGATAAGAGAACGATTTCCTCGAGATGAATTGTTGGAGGCCATGTGTGTGGTATACCCTCAATATTGGAACAATTGTCAATTTTCAAGAAATTTAAAAGCCGATTTTCAAAAGAGATTAAAATGTTTAGTAGACCACTTTTGCAAGAAAGTCTCGATACATGGAGAACAGATTGAAGGTATTTTAGATTCATCAAAATTGTATCAACAAGGTGGACACTTTGCTGAAACAATGTGGAAGCAATATCCTTTTTTGGAGAATCCTAATGAAAACGGTGCTATAACAAGATTATGGAATACTTTAAGTGCTAGCCAATACCTGCAAGAAAACATATCAGAATATTTTAAATTAGCAGAGTTGTGTCAAACCATGATTTTGGGATCAGTGGAGGATGAGAGAATGTTTAGTGCACTATCATTTTTGAAGTCAAAGTTGAGGAACAAGCTTGATAAACATGTGGATACATGTTTAAGATTATATGTAACAAAGTATGACGTTGACAATTTTCCATATGAAAGAGCACTATCGCTTTGGCGATCAGATTGTAATAGAAGGGGAGAAAACAATATAACAAATTTATCTAATGAACTTGATACATAACATAATGTTTTGGAGGCTCATAATGACGGTACATCTGGAGAAGATCATGTTCACAATGTAGAAAATGATGACCAAGATGAGAATTGGGAAATTGAAATACCCTAGGACTCTTATTTTGGTATACATGTTCCGTTGATCATGCAAGATTACTACATGTCAAATTTAGGTAAAAATGGGTTCTATATTTTGTATTTTTCATTGTAACATTGCAGCTACATTTCTTTCATGTGTGTTATTTTAAGATTGATGTTTCATATTTAATCCTTACATTGTTTGCTTCTTATTTGTGACAGGAAATGAAGCTGGATTTGATGATTTTGGGACCTGTTTTCACATAGATAGCGTTTGACTAGTATTAAATGATAAATAACTAATTTAACAAGACTAATGCAAAGCATCAATGGGCTCATTCAAGTACATGAAACTACCTTGATGTCTAGCTTTGACATCTTAGAAAATTTTAATGGTATATATGTTGCTTGTGTTTGGGGAATTTTGCTGAGTTTCAAGTTTTATATTTTCTTGGAAAATAATTATTGATATTTGGAAAATGTGTGATTTTATATTGGTATTGGAAACGAAGCTAGTTTTGATCTTTGATTGGAAATGAAATCAGATTTGATGAAGTTGGGACCTATTTCTTTTCACATAGATAGTGTCATAGTATTAAATGATAAAGAACTAATTTAAGAAGTCTAACGCTAAACAACAATGGGCTTATTCAAGTACATGAAATTGTGTTAATGTCTAGCCTTGATATCTTTGAAAATTTTAGTGGTTTGTTTGTTGCTTGTTTAGAGGATTTTGTTGAGTTTGAAATTAGTCTCTTGAATGCTTATGGTTCTCATATCATGCATATATCGATAGATCGATAGATCGATAGATCCAGTTCTATTATTATAATCATTATTGTTTTCTTTATATATTTGGTGGTTTGAGGAAAGATATTTTATTTCCTTTCACTTTGTGGCATGATTTCGACATCTTCACCTTTTAGAATATAGTAAAATATTTTTCTTATTATAGATTTTTCTTGGAAAATAATTATTGAGAGTTAGGTGCAAATGCACAATTTTGTGTAGCATTAGTGTGATAAATATGGGATAGTGCAAAGCATAGTTTTTAAGATTAGTCTAAGTTGACTCGTACCTAATCAACTCGATCAAGTTGATTGTTGGTTGAACGGCTAATTGTTGGTTCAATGGACAGAAGGTCTTGCAGGCACAAATACCAAAGGGAAAAATGGAGCCCATCATGGGGTACTCTTTGTAATTCTCCACCACTGCTACCTTTCCTAAAACTCCTCTCCAACCTCAATATCAGTGCTAGTAGTAGCATGACAAACAACACTACGCTTAGCAGAACTAGAAGAACGTGTTTTCCAAACTACACGAGAACTACTTCCCTCACGAGTCACCATGTGCCATGCTTGGTCTTGGTGGTTCTCTTCCTTCTACTCCTGGTTCAATTACCATATCTTCATTGGAACCAACACTCTGAACTCCACTAGACAACGATTCACCATTTTGTAGTAGTGATTCGCCATTTGTACTGGTGATTCGCCATGATTTTACGGGATAATATAATCTCGTGAGAGATTCGCCAAAAAATTATATATACATATTATATTATTAATAAAATCGCCTTCCATTTTTCCTATGTATCATGGGGATTCGCCTATTTTTTATATATAAAAATTTAGGGGGGTTCTTAAAATTATCACAGTGCCGATGCAGGTGCCCAGGTTGCGGATCCATGAGGAGAAGCCGAAGTGCGACCCTGCGACCCTTTTGAGATTGCGACCCACGTAAAGATAAAGTCGCGCGACCCCTCCAGGTCGCTAAGTTGTTGATCTATGGGACAAATAGAAGTTGTGACTTGTATTAAAGAGTGCACATGATGCTTCGATAATCTAATCGAGTCCAGTAGCCTGCCTTTTAATGTCCCCACCAGAAAAGAGAGGCTTCTCTAAGACCATGACTTACTCAACAAGGATCAAAGAAATGAGTTATTGCCATACGCACGCCAAAGTCATAGTAAAGAGAAGACCAAAGGATGATTATGTGTTATGAAGCGTGTTGAAGGTTATGGGCTAACGTAAGCATAAGCCCAACTCCACAACTGCACACCTAATTCCATGAACCGCCAAAAAATGTAAACATATATGGGTCGTGAAGCCTCCCAATTGGGATAAGTTTGGATGCATGTGGCAACGATATCGGGTTCCTATCACGAAAAGCTAAATGGCATGTAATGCATTCATTAGAGCCACATACGCGGCATTTGGTGGTAGGAGAAGGTCACACCGGGAAGAGAAGGCACAGTCCCATGGAGACCATTTATAGCCAATCTGAGCGGAAGATGAAGGGAATAGTGTTGTCCACCCATTCATGTGGGAAACCCTTGTCTGCACCAAAATAGTGTCCAAGTTCTAGCCTGCTACCAAAATACCAAAATGGGAACTAGAAACGCATCACATGCAGTAAGAGATGGAACAAGCAGAAGATATTTGATCTTGTCAAGGGTTCCCGCTGCAAAAATTCAGAGCTCAGTGAAGGACATGCTGCGGCACAATACCTGACCACACAGGGGTCTAAAGTTACCATTTTCGCTTGTGAAATTAATTAATTTTTCCCCTATTATTATTATTCGTCAATGAAGATGTGTAACCTAAGCTATGTGACTGCACGTGGAAGCTGTTGGGCTGCACAATAAGCCAAAGTTTTTCCAGCAAGCGAGAGGACCCTTTTTCAAAGCAAAGGATGCGGCACAAAGAATCTTGTTTTAAAATCTAACGATAGCCCAAAGAAGGCCACAAGTCACTGATTTTCCCAGGGTCACCGGTCACATATCTGCCGAGGTCGTAGCTCACAGATAGTCTGAGGTCGCAGGTCACGGATGGTCTGAGGTCGCAGGTCGCGAATTGCTTGAGGTCGTAGGTCACATATCTGTCGGGGTCGCAGGTCGCGGATAGTCCGAGGTCGCAGGTCATGAATTGCTTGAGGTCGCAGGTCGCAAATTCCCAAAGGTTGCAAGTCGCAGAGGTCGCCAGGTTGCTAAGTCTCATCCCCTGTTAAATGCCCGACGACGCGACCCAGTGACCCAGCGACTAGGTCGCAAGGTCGTAAAACCCAGTCAGGTCGCAGGTCACAACAGTGGATCGGGTCGTAGGTCGCAGAACAGACTGGGTCGCAAGGCAACCCAATAGTCGGGAAAGCGAAAAGTCAAGGAGCCTAAAGGGAAAACCTTGCTCTATAAATATCTCCTTCGGGAACTTGTAAAAGATATTTTTTTTGGGACTCGAGCTGAGTATATTGTATTACCAGAGGATTATACATTTAATCATTAATACAAGAATTTTGAAAAATCCCTTTGTGGATCTGGTGTTGTCTTATGCATGAGCACTGTCGAGTATTATGTTTTCAGTTTCTAAACGTCTTTAGATTAAGAGAACTGTACCTTCAATTCACATCACAGTTGCATAACAATTTTCTGAGTATGTTAATGGTGGTTGAGTTTATTTTAGTTTCTTAATGAACACTGATGGCTTTGTTTATTGGCATTTGTGTTATCATTTAAACTTTTAGGAACTGAAAGGCGTTCTTGCCATGAGGAATTGTTTCCTTTGTGGTCAAAATAGTTTACAAGCATGACCCTAATGAAGTGTTGTTAACCACACTTCCTTCGGTCTTCATGCTTTATTATTTTCTCTTGCTACTCATAGTGTCACATGTACATTTAATGCATCAATCATATGTCTTGTATCAGTTGATCAGGTGTGTATCCACTGTTTTATAGAGTTTAAGCGAGACCCTAAGCAAAGGATAAATTAGTGGTAGCCGGACCCACACCCCGGACGGGATCCCTAGTCCAAATAGTTCAAGGTCTAATTTGGACCTTTTACCGGGGAGATCCCCTACTGTTGGCCAGACAGATTTCCCCGTCAAAAGAATTGGCACTAGAAGGAGGGCCAGATGACAAGCTAAGCGCTAAGAGCCTGCAGTTAATCTCATATCTGTAATGGCTCATTCCCAAATCATTCTCCCGAGATGTTTGTCGGAGTTTTATGAGCCTCTATATTTCATCCCCGATGAACTTATGTATCACTTGTCCGAGTTAAAATTTGATGGTGAAAATGGGGTGTCCATAACCCGACATATTTTAGATTTCTATGACTTTGGTGAGTGCTACGAAATTGACGATGAAGGTTTGATTTGTTTGTTTTTCTTCCTCACTCTCAAAGGTCGCGCTAAGCAATGGTTCCGCACATTGCCGAAAGCTTCCATCCATTTGTTTGAACAACTCGCCAGTGAATTACAACAAGCTTTTCACAGGTATGATTTTCAAAGTGTATTGATAAAGCTAAATGACATCAGAATGGAACCTCAGGAACCTTTAGATGAATTTTCTATCAGATTTGTTCATTATTGTTTTGAGTTCCCTGAAGAGGATGTCGATTGGAAGTTGTTAAGTGAATAGTTCAGCTATGTGATTCTCGTTTCCCTTGAACAATTTCAGTTAGCGACCCAGCCTGAGCCTAGTGTTCCCTATGAAAACCCGCAAGTCATCGGATTTTCAGACTTTGGATCTTTCACGCACCATGTCGAATCAGAGTTTGAAAACCACAGTGGCTCACTACCTCTCTCAGTTAATGAACCCTACCTCAAGCCCACTCGGTGTCTCCCTGGACACGAACCTAAATCTGATTCGCATACTGATTATGATTCGAATCCTATCCAGGATGCAGTCGTTTCCCTTACAGGGCCTGCCAGGTCGTTGTTTTCTTGGAATAACACCGATGCGCGTGTTGGAAAGCCTTGTATGGTTAACGCCCCTGCGACTCAATCTGTTCGTTCATTATTCCCCAGTTTGTTTCTCCATCTCGCCACACCAGTAATATCTTCGAGATATTCAAAATTTCATTATACTGGTATTGGCGGAAATCATAAGCACACAGATGGTGTTTCACAATCACATTCCAAAATCGATGAATCTTTTAGATCTGATCTGTCTCACTCGGAATCTTTAGACAACCATAGGAGCAATTTCCTATCTGGGCAACTTCGAGATGTCCTCTTTATTGATCCATCCCGGTCGGTAACTCCCGGGGAGCCCAACATGCTGGGTACCCAACTTGATCAAATCAATGGTTACAGCGATCCCTGCTTATCTGAAAAAATATTCAATCATACCGCTGAGGACTATCACTCGCATCTCTTTGCTGACCATATGAAGACACCAGAATTCGATGATTCGCTTTGGAAAGATTCAAGTACCCATCAGAAAATCGAAGCGCCTCAGCTTCTGCCGACCATTTCTCAAATGAAGATCCCCAAGTACTATGCCCCTCCCAGCATAACCGCATCGAATTCACCTCACCCTGGAAAATCTAGAGAATCTGATACTTTGGATTATCAATCTGTCAGTGCGCCAACATTTGACCGAATTGATACAGAGCCCACTGACATTTTGCAACTCACCACAATCCATGATCACATCCAGTCGCTTGTTGATCTCGCCCAATTGTCAGAGTTGGGAAACCCCCCACTCGAAGGTCTGGAGTTTGTTCAAGACGGTGAGGAATTTCAGCCTCCACCGAAAGTGGATGCAGATCCTCGTATCCTTGACATCTTCCAGGAACAACTCCAAACTAGAGTTTTCAAAATTAGGGTTTCTGCTCTCGGATTTGCAAGTATCTATAATTCACCTGGCACATGCTTATTGTTTCCATTCCATAAAGCAGGTGACCCTCACTACCATAATGAGCATGCTGGTTCGTCCGACCAACCCTATACAGTGAATGTGCCAACAAATAGGCAATGTCTTACCCAGCGCCCATCAAACCTAGGATTGTGGATGAATGAATGTGTGTCATTTATAAATATTGAATTTCAAGAACATATTGCTTTGTATCGAGATAAGAGTGGTATTCAGCTAACACGATCTATTCTAGCGTGTTCTTTGGTATGTTTCCATGATCTTCTTGCCGTTGCACATGCTCTTCAGGTAAGTCTTGCTGTTGGTGCACCATTTGGTATGCTGGCTCTGATGGCTCTGATTGCGAACATTGTCTTTCTTGTAGGTCAGGAACTAATGCGGTGGCTGCACTGGAAAGCTGATTTTACCTGACCCGACCACATCATTCGTTAAACTTGGGTTTTAGGTATAGGCTAGCTAGGACCTGTTAATAAAAATTTTTAGTTCAAAGTTTTTAATTAGATTTACTTGCCAAATTTTTTACTTCATAATTTAAAAAGTGTATTTGCTATTTTTGTTTACGATTAATAGCTTATGCATCGTCATGTTACAAGTATTTTCCACTCTTTTATTTTTCAGTTGCTGGTTGCTGCATAAATAATCACTGCTTGTATTGCGCTTCTTGTCCACCTACAACTGATTGATCGTTCTCGCACATGGTGTTGCAGTGCGTCTTGAGCCTCGCCTATTACATTGCATCATACACTCTCTTTCTCACATCATTTTTTGTCATATCGCCTTTCACTTCATGAGCCCTCATTGCAACCCTACCACCTTGCGGTCTTGTTTTGCCCCGATTGCTGAAACAAGAACCCCGTTATTTTGCGTGAGGTTGTGGTGGCTATCTCAAGAGGCAGCTTTCTCTCAGGACAAGTCATCAAAGTCACATTCTCAACAATATGCCTATGAGTCTAAAATTATTTATCCGGGGAGATACGAGTCGGTTGCTTGTGGGAGACCTAATGAGTTTGAATGGCCCATACCCGTAGCCTAAGCCCTATGCCCAGCATCATCTTGGACACCCTAAAATGATCTGTTTTGCATGCTTCGCCTATTGTGGTAAATGGGATGTGAAGGTTTGGCACAAGGGAAAACCCAAATCAGGATATCTTTCAGTTTCTGTAAAGGATCGAAAGGATTCACCTTACAGAGAGGTAATGCAACGAATCCGCCGGGTTACTGACCAGGCTCGCTGGAAGTGGAGCAACGTTTGTGATTTCTTGAAGTGACTCTGCCGGGGTACTGTCCAGGCCTGCTGGCAGTGGAGCAACACCGGAAACTTAGTTTTAAAAATCCTGAGAATAATAAACTCACTGCCTTGCTCTTCACATCATCAACAAGCTATTGGCGTCTGTGAGCTCTCTATTGATGTGTTCGGATTAGCGAGACCTAGCTGAGGCACAAGGACTGGGCATACCTATAAAGGCCAAAGTAATTCAAAGGGACCCCATAGAACTTGTTCAATATTCCCTTGCATCACTATCTTGGCTTAGAATTTTGTTGTTATATTGACAGAGATGCTGGATTCTACCAATGGTTTGCATTTGTTGTAGCCGCTACAACACCACCCAAAATTTTGGGTATATTTAAAATTTCGGGTCCCCCTCTGCTCGCTTAGTCGTTAGGGTCTTTCACCAAACCTACAATTAGTGACATCCCAGCTACCTATCCCCAACCCCTCATGATTTTTCTCACCTTCATGATCAGGCGTTGTTGTTGCAATCACGCCATGTGTGAAGGATCTCCATGCATACATTCGAAAGGAAACTTGTGTGTATTTACATTAAGAGCACTTGCATCATGGATTGTCCAAGCACTTTGTTTTAGCACTTCGTCGAGCTCATAGTCTAATATTTATTATTTTGGGGGCACTGTTCTCTAAAATGTAACTTTAAACAAATTAGTGTATAATGTTACGTGCAGGCGATCCCATAGATGATATACCGAAGAATATCACCATCTCGTTGGGAGAAAGAGATTGGAACCCAACTAACAAGAGCACAATGGTTAGGGAAGTTGTCAATCACGAAGAAGAAGAATCTCTTACAAGAATAAAAACAAGTGGAAAAACTAATGTCTTCTTGGACATGCGGTCTAGGGAAAATGATGACGCTCTTGAAGATGCAGATAAGGCTATCATTAGATTCCAGAGTGAGCGACAGTCACGGATGCTTAAGAAGGACAAATACACTTTATCAGATGGAGAATATGGCATTCTTACTCATCATGGTGTTGCTCTATCAACTCTTGATTACCTTGAGGATGAGATTGTTTGAAGATGAAAATGATGATGACGCATTACCAGGAAGCTGCATTTTGGTGGGGGTGCTGATCAAGAAACAATCCCAATTGCTGCTATTTTAGAAGGAGACAAAATAAGCATAAATTCAAAAAGGAAGTTTTGAAGATCCTGCACAATGTCAGCTCCATGTCGAGGCCTGCACACAAAGGAACGTATTTCACCACTTCGACAAGTCTGGCATGAAGTATAGCCCGGTGAACAAAGTGAACTCAGAAGATTTCTCTAGAGAATGACAATCTCATTCGAGGCGTTCTCATGCTGGGCAGCAGTGCGAAAGCACACATGTTGGTGTGGCAAGCCAACGATAGAGTTTCAAATATGTGAACGCTCCTTTGAGAAGCAACATTTATCAATCCTGAGCTACATAGTGTGGAGTTATTTATGCTGCAAGGAGTACAATGTGGAGGAATGAAAAGGCCTCAACACCCTAGTCTCCTTTTCTCTTAAAGTTTTCTATGCGAGACCATAAGAGACGGGGAACTTCAAATTGAACCTAAAAGGTCATGTTTTAATGCATACACCTTTTGGTAGCCAGGCACATGGATGTATATGCAAAGAGAGTCTCTAGAACCACATGATAGAAAGGGTTAATATTAAAAGCGGCCATCAATGTGGCTTGAGTAGTAGATTTCACCTCTCGAACTTTAAAAACAAGAAGCATTCATATTATGAGGTGGTGGCCTTGGCATAAAAATTGTTATTTATTTGCGCTAACAATCGGAGGAAAAGAAAATGGTAAATGGTGTATATTAAAACTAAGTCGCAAAAGGGATAAAGCAATACGTTATTCAAACCACATGAGATGGTGCAATGAAACTACATGGACATGTGACATGAAGCCCAACGTTCGATGGCAAGTTTTTGTTTGAGAGAAAATATATACATACAACGGTCAAAATTATAATTAAAACATGGTCAGAGCTATAGGAAAATACGTTGCGAGTGGACGCAAACATTTCTATGGCGGAGTTTCAACCTGTGGAGCGGGTATTACAATGATCAAAACTTATGTTTAAAACATGGAAGAGAATATTATAATAACTATGGCGCAATGTATGACAATCTACAACCATGTTTGAGCGGTGCAAGAACACGCGAGATGGTGCAAAAAAACCACATGGACACATGACATGGAGCCCAACGTTCGATGGTAGGAGCAATATATATACATAGCGATCAATCTTTCAACGTGGATCAAAACTAAATCACCACATACAAATGGACACCAGCATGTCGACGGTGGAGTTCGAACTACGGTGAAACATGGAGCAGGATATAATAATGGTAAAAATTCATAACACGAAACCTTATAATACACCTACGACAGCAACGTTACAACAACCATCAGACGGTCATAATCAAAAGAAACGCAGAACTACATGAACACGTTGCCAAGTGGTGTGAATTCTTCTGTGCCGGAGTTTTAAATATGGAACGTATATATATAATGGCCCAATTCATGTTTAAACATGGAGCGAAATGTTATAACTAACCTATAGTGGAAATGTTCTAATAAATATGGTGTGATTTATGACATCATATAACCATTTATAAACAATGCAGAGTATAGTTTCAAACCGGATGGAGATTAGTGATACAGGTTTGTTGACCGTCGGAGAAGATGAGTAAGCGTGCCAAGCGCCATTGCACAGCCGAGTGCCAGCATATGCGTAAATAAGGTTCCTGTTTTGTGGAAAGATTTTTGAACACAGCCAGCGCCCATTTAGATAAAATCAACTCCGCTCTGATCCCTGCGCTAACGCAAACACGATATTCAGCATGAGCGTTACGTGCATTCATAGTGGTAGTTTCCTTTTAGATTACACGAAAATGGAGGGAGGCATACTTCCCGTAGAGGCATATGATCCGTCGTTTTAGTAAGCGTTTTGAAAATATCTTATAACGCTAGTTTTAATGTATGTTGTAAGTTTTAGCCCACGATACACAACGTCTCCGCAGTGCTGCCCATCACGACAAGGAAAGCATGAATGTTGCAACGCACGATGTAGCCACAACAGAAGGTAGTCGACTTGGTGGTAATGGCAACTTGGGGTCGGAGGGCGAGCGCAAATGAAGACGGTCGAATCATTGAATGTTGCTGATCATCATGTCATAGATCAACCTCCCACGTTGTGCGCCTTAGAAAAAATGCAACTATGCGACCATGGGGAGGTCGCATCTCAGCCCAGGTCGCTGAGTCATAGCATGCCCGAAAATAATGAAGTGCAACCTGCCAGAGAGTGCGACTATGTGACACCATCTAGTCGCAAGTGCAGTCTGAGTTGCTAAGTCGCAGATGCACGAGGAGAAGATGAAGTGCAACCTTGCGACCACTTTGAGATCACGACCCACGTAAAGATAAGGTTGCGCGACCCCTCCAGGTCGCTAAGTCGCTGATTTATGGGACAAATAGAAGCTGCGACTTGTAATAAAGGGTGCACATGATGCTTCGATAACCTAATCGAGTACAACAACCTACCTTTTAATGCCCCCACCAGAAAAGAGAGTTTTCTCTAAGACCATGACTTACTCAACGAGGATCAAAGGAATGGGTTCTCGCCATACGCACGCCAAAGTCATAGTAAAGAGAAGACCAAAGGATGATTATGTGTTATGAAGTGTGTTGAAGGTCATGGGCTAACGTAACCATAAACACAACTCCACAACTGCGCATTATAGGGGCTATTCAGTAAGCCATACCTCGCACCTATTTCCATGAACTGCCACAAAATGTAAACATATATGGGACGTGAAGCCTCCTGACTGGGATAAGTTTAGATGCATGCGGCAATGGTATCCGGTCCCCATCACAAAAAGATAAAGGGCATGTAATGCATTCATTGGAGCCACATACGTGGCATTCAGTGGTAGGAGAAGGTTGCACTAGGAAGAGAAGGCGCAGTCCCATGGAAACCATTTATAGCCAATCTGAGAGGAAGATGAAGGGAATAGTTTTGTGCGCCCATTCATGTGGGAAACTCTTGTCTGCACCAAAATAGTGTCCAATTTCTAGCCTGCTTCCAAAATACCAAAATGGGAACCAGAAACGCATCACATGCAGTGGGAGATGGAACAAGCAGAAGATCTTTGATCTTGTCAAGGGTTTCCGCTGCAAACATTCAGAGCTCAGTGAAGGCCATGCTACGGCATGATACCTGACCACACAGGGGTCTAAAGTTATCGTTTTCGCTTGTGCAATTAATTAATTTTTCCCCTACCATTATTATTCATCAATGAAGGCGTGTAACCTAAGCTATGTGACTGCAGGTGGAAGATGTTGAGCTGCGCAATGAGCCAAAGTTTTTTCAACAAGCGAGAGGACCCTCTTTCAAAGCAAAGAATGCGGCACAAAGAATATTGTTTTAAAATCCAACAATAGCCCAAAGAAGGCCACAAGTCGCTAATTTTCCCAAGGTCGCCGGTCGCATATCTGCCGAGGTCGCAGGTCGCAGATAGTCCGAGGTTGCAGGTCGCAGGTCGCATATCCGCCAGGGGCGCCGGTCGTGGATAGTCCGAGGTCGCAGGTCGCGGATTGCTTGAGGTCGCAAGTCGCAAATTCCAAAAGGTCGCAAGTCACAGAGGTTTCCAGGTCACTAATTCTCATCCCCTATTAAATGCCCGACGACGTGACCCAGCGACTAGGTCGCAAGGTTGCAAAACCCAGTCAGGTCGCAGGTCGCAACAGTGGCTCAGGTCGCAGGTCGCAGAATAGACTGGGTCGCAAGGCAACCCAAAAGTAGGGAAATCGAAAAGTCAGGGAGCCCAAGGGCAAACCTTGATCTATAAATGCTTCCTTCGGGAACTTGTAAAGGATCTTTTGTTTGGGACTCAAGATGAGTATATTGTATTACTAGAGGATTATACATTTAAGCATTAATACAAGCATTTTGAAAAATACCTTTGTGGATCTGGTGTTGTCTTATGTATGAGCACTGTTGAGTATTATGTTTTCAGTTTCTGAACATCTTTAGATTAAGGGAACTGCATCTTCAATTCACATCACAGTTGCATAACAGTTTGCTGAGTATGTTAATGGTGGCTGAGTTTATTTCACTTTCTTAACGAACGCTGATGGCTTTGTTTATTGGCATTTGTGTTACTATTTAAAACTTTTAGGAAGTGAAAGGCATTCTTGCCATGAGGAATTGTTTCCTTTGTGGTCAGAACAATTTACAAGTGTGACCCCAATGAAGTGTTGTTAACAACACTTCCTTCGGTTTTCATGCTTTATTATTTCCTCTTGCTACTCATAGTGTCGCATGTACATTTAATGCATCAATCATATGTCTTGTATCAGTTGATTAGGTGTGTATCCATTTTTTTATAGAGTTTAAGCGAGACCCTAAGCAAAGGAGAAATCAGTGGTAGCCGGACCCACACCCCGGACGGGATCCCTAGTCCAAATGGTTCAAGGTCTAAAATTGGGAACTTTTACTAGGGAGATCCCCTACTGTTGGCCGGACAGATTTTCCCGTGTGGGTTGATTATCATTAATTTAGCTCATGTGATAGTCTAGGTGAAAACCAAGACTTCTTTGGTTGATAATCATTTAGCGTTGGTTGTGCCTTACACGGTGATAAATCCACTAGTGACTATGTTGGTTGGTAATTTATGAGAGATGGAGGTGTTTGTGCTCAACCTAGTGTTCCTAAATTGAGTTCATTAATTGTCAACCAGGGTTGGTAAACTGCTGAAGTGAAGTGCACCATATGTGCCTAAGTAACCTCTTCCTACTTCGTTGTGTTTAGTGTTTTCTGATGTTTTTGGTTTTATGGTTTTATTTTGAAAAGGAAAAGAAATAAGTGCTAAATGAAGGGAAACTATTGGTCAAAACAGAGTGAAGCCTAAACTATGATGGTAAACAAATGCAAATGCTGAAACAAAACAGAGTCTAACTATGACTAGCAACCAACAAATACAAAGCTTGATAATGACTCTATTGTAAACTCACAACATGAAATTGAAATGAACCTGAGAAATGAACAAGCTAAGTGTAAATGAAGTTTTCTCCTAAATCACTAATCAAGCAGATAACTTACAATGTACAACATCTTTATCCATGAATGAAGATTTATTGGAAAATATGTGGAAAAGAATATTTGTAACAAGGTAAAGTTTCTACTCTAAACTAGTTTCTACTTCTGTTTTGCAACTCAATTTAACACCATTAAACCTCTCTCAAAAGTTATAGATTTCCTTTCAAAAATAGTCTTTGAGAAAGAGGCTTGTTTGTGAAATGAAAAAGAGGCTGCAAAATACTCCAGACCTTATAATGATACTATCTTCTATCCAGATAATTGTGTATGAGTATGAATTTTGAACAAAAGAAGTTTTGTAAATAATTAAGCCCGTGAGATTGAATTTATCAACTAAGACAAAGTAAACTACAATGGACAAAAGCTAAACTTGAAGTGTTAAAGCAATGAGTTAAAACTAAACTAAGATGCTATTAATCTACAATGAACAGTATTAAACTAAAGAGCCATTATCATACTTGAAAAGAAAGGACAAAGCTGAACCACATGCATTCTACCTCCGAAGTATTCTATTGAAATTGACATGCCATTACTCTATGAAATTACACAGTCCATCTTGTTCATCATGAATAATATGTTGGAAAAGTTTATTAGAACAATTATGGTTGTATAACTCAATGCAATTGAAACATAAACATAAGACTGAAAGTAAATACTCATCTAAACTGTGAAAACAGAGCTAAAATACTTATCTAAATTATAAAAACAGAGCTGCACAGGAGGTAGGGGCCCTCCACCACCTGGTAGCATGCAATCTAACTCAAAATTGACTCGGCTCATGCAGCAGAATGATGCTTCTTTCATTAAAGGAGAAAATCTTCAAAAACAGCGTATTACAGTCTTAGACAGCTTAACAACCAAATAGCCACCAACTAACTGCATCTTGATCTCTCAAGTTATTTTTATAATGAAATTACATAACTACTCTATGAGAAAAACATGGATAAGTGTCTTTCCCACTTCTAATCGAATTAAAACTCTTATTGGAGGTTGTGTACTTTGCTGCAGACAGCTGTAGAGTTTGTGTCCCAGTAGAACTCTACCTCTTGGTTTTGGTTTCCCACGTGCATAACCACATGTAGAATTGTGCTCAGACTTTGTAGGGAGCAAGGAATGATGTGGATGAAGTCTGGAATTTGCCCATATGCGCCTTTCTTTGAGACGACACATGTAACCCACTCAAACTGTAAAACAGCTGCGGAATGCGGGATCAGCTACGGAATGCGCGGTCAGCTACGGAATGCCTGTATTCTGTAGCTATTTTGCAAAAAATTGTTAAAATAGAAAAAATCATGAAAATACAATATGTTAATCAATTTCATGTAACCTTTAAGCAATCCTAATCATTCTTCATTGATTTTAGGCTTATGAAGTGATAAACTAATGATGAAATGAAGTGAAGGTTTGTAAAAGAGAAGGCAATTCTAAGGCTCAACATACCCCCACTGCAAGACTATTGCATGTCCTCATGCAATTTCATCAAAACTTATTCCATGTGCTCTGAAACCTCTGTTAAAACATCCAACTTTATCTTTCTGCTTCTTTTGGCCCTAATCTATTTTCTAATCTCTGTTAACTTTTCAGAAATTAGTTCTTCATCTTCCTCTTGTAGTGGAGTGTCAAGTTTATTTTCAATAACCATGTCAGTTTTTCTTCTTCTGCTCCATCAAAAGATTTGGCAAAATATTTTGTAATCTCCTTATGGAAGCCATCAAATTTCTTGATAAAATTTAGCCTCCCTGCTTGTTGTAGTAGTTCCTTGACTTATGGATATCCTTCCAAATACTTGACTTCAACTGATTCTGTCCTGACAATTAGCCACATTCCTCCTTTGTGCAGATTATCTTCCTTTCAGAATTACTTTTCTATGCTTGAAGCTAGATTGACTACAGAGTCTAATGCTTTATTTTGAAACTATATCTCTGTGTCTGAAGATGGATTAGTTGAAGAATGATGCTTCACCCTTAGAATTACCTTTCTGGACTTAGAGATGGATTGGCTGCAAAGTGTAATGGAAGTGAATGGATGGAGGTAATTAAGCTATAAGGGAAAATGAAGTGGCTATGGATCTGATGGAGAATTTATGATGAACTTGTGGTGAAATAAGTGAATGATACAATCTTAAAGAGATGTGGAATAGTAGGTTGGAATGTTGGATAAGGGATATGGCCAAGATTTGTTAATCAATTCGAATGATAGGTTGTTTTAGGAAACATATGATTATACACATTGTATCTATTTCATGTTTTAACTTTTTGCTATTAAAATAATTTTCACAATTTACCTCAGAATTTTGACCTTGTTAATTTTCGTGCTTGATGTTGTTCCTTTGGTCCTCTTTTAGCTTGTTGGTCTTCAAAACAGAATCCTTCAATTTCCTGTAATCATCATCTCTTTGTAGGCTGTACAATTGAGTCAGAATTGTTGAATAAGATGTGGCTGCAACATGCAATCTGTAAAAAGAAATGATGTATGAATATGGAAGATGGATGTGAAATGTAATGGAGTGAAAGTGGAATAGGACTTGTGAAATGAAATGAAAATGGCGTGAGATGGAGTGAAAGTGGAGTGAGATGGAGTGGAATTGTAGAATGAAATGAATTTTGCAATTTCTCTCAAATGGTACATCAGACTTCCCTGAAATTTTCTGAGGTTGTCACCAATATTATTATGCATCTTCCGACGAAAAATCTCTGCCATTGGTTACACGGATCTCCCGGAAAATGAGAAATGGCTGTAGGTGAAAGTGGCCAATTTCTTGAAAAATACACACTAAAATTTTCTGAAATTTTCTGTGTTTATTCACCCTACCTCAATGCATTTACCATAAAAATTTCAGGACCAACGGATGCATGGTTTGAAAGTTATGATAAAATCAATTTCTGCCTTGTTTCACCCTTCATTCTGCCCAATGTTGCAACAAAAAAGTACGCCACGGACTCATTTTAAGGCCAAATTGAGTGATTCCAAAGGGAAACTGTGTATTTTTACCTTCTCCACTGCCACATGCTTTCAGAATTTCATTTTGATGAAGAAAAGGTGCTGCTATGCAAAAATACTCAAATCTGTCCTATTCTGTCCATAATGCTGAAAAATGAAAATCTGCCTGAAAAACCCTTCTGAAATTCCCTTGAAAATTGTTTTTTTCCAAATTCTGTCCGCATCTTACTCAATTTATCATATTCTGAGAAAACCCAGAAGCTCATAATTTTTTATTTCTGCTCCAATCTCTTGCAACAATTGCGCCAAAACTGCCTTCTGGAAAAAGTTGCAAAAAGACGAAAACAGGCTGCTACAGCAATGGCTGCAGAAACTGCCACTTTCTGCAGCTGTTATTGAATTGAAAAAAATATGAACATGCTGCTACAAGAAACTAATAAAATTCACTGCTGCAAGTTGTTGTTGATTCCATAAAACCATTAGTCTTCATCAAAGCCAACATTCATGGTACAATTCTTACCATGCGAATAAATGTGTCGAAGTTGAGCATGGGAAGAAATCATTGGATTACCGATCAATAATGAAAATCGTTAACCAATGCGAGACAACTCACCGATAATGTAAATGAGTGTCAAGGTACCTTAGTGCATCTTGACAGGGACGAATGAATGTGTTGAAGTCGAATCGCCTGCAAGATTTGACAATCATGAGACATTGTTGTATTCCCATTGTTATCAACGAGGAGGCTTGCCATTGATGAATGCAAGCTCCAAGGCACTCCAAATAATCTCTAATCTTGATCCCAGATAAAGTGTTGAGGTCGATGGGACAAGATCTGTTGGAAGGTGGACCTTAAGGAATTCCACATCATCCAACTCGAGCATAGAACAAAAAATGATTTGAAGAGCCATGAAAGATTGAAACCATCATGAAATTGCAGAACTTATTGTGAAATTTTCTCGTCAGTTGCCTAGTTTTCAAGCAAAGCTCATGTCCAATTGAGCCAGCAAGCTGGTTTTCACAATAGGACTTATTTTTTTCTTTACTCTTTTTTTTTCTTTTTTTTTATGTCCTACTGTACTTGAAAAAGAAAATCTTGTTCAAGTATATGAATACTTCCAGTGGAACCATGTCTGTAACAAGATGATAGATAAACTCATATGCAGGTTTGAAAGATACTCTTTGATATGTACCTGTATATGAGATGCCAACTATCTTGATTTAGATGATGTCAGAAGATATTGAATAATTGAGCATTGGGATCCGATGACTGACTTGAACCAAGATTCAATGTAATCTTGTCTTCCTTGTCTTTCCTCTATCATGAAATGCAAGTCTTCGGAGATGTGATCTTCATTCATAGAATCTGGTGATAGGCATGCATGAGACTTTTCAATCTCTAGTTCCAATATCTTCTCTTTATCAATAGACATCCATGATTCTTGGACCTCATCTGAGTCTTCTTCTTCTTCTGGTTGTTGTTCTTCAATGACAGCTGGTGAATCATTTTGCAATACCTCAGAATTGTAAGTTGATTGAGGTGTTTTATTGTTGGGGATATGAAATGGTTGTGGAGGTAGTGGAGTGGGAATGAATTTTTGGGGTGCTTGTGTGGATGATAATGGGAAAGGTTGAATTGAGATCAAATGAGGGTGATATTGATGTTGTGGTGGAGGCGAATGGTATGAATAACATTGATGATGGTATTGAGGATAGAGAGGGAAAGATTGAGGATATGGTGGATTTCCTTTATAGGGCCTTTGCCAACTTTGTTCCCAAGATTGGTTTTGAGATTGGGATTGAGATGGCCAAGGTTTCCAAGGTTGATTTTGAGGTTGGGATTGAGATGGCCAAGGTTTCCAAGGTTGGTTTTGAGGTTGGGATTGAAATGGCCAAAGTTTCCAAGGTTGATTTTGAGGTTGGGATTGAGATGGCCAAGGTTGCCAAGGCAAGGATGTTTTCCAATTACCTTGAGGTTGTTGTGCATAACCTTGAAACTGTGCATAAGGATATTGCATCATATTGGGTTGATGAGGCTGCCATAGTCCTCTTGGAGCTACATAACAAAGTTGCTCTTGTGCTTGATTTGCTCCATTATTCTTCTGGTAAATTTCCTTCAACCCTGGTAATGATGGGCAATCTTCAGTAGTATGTGATCCTGCACAAATTTTACACATTTTAATGTTATCAAGTGGACATTCATGCAAAGCATGTTTCTTTCCACATTTAGGGAAAAATATAAATGAAGCAACTTTTTGCTTGTTTTGCATTCTTAGCATGTCAGTTTGTTCATTTAAATTACCAAGAATGTTTAGCAAATTTTTAGGTTCAGTTTGACTTACCAATCCTGATGCTGACTTACTTACTTTTGCCATAAATGGATCTTGAGGGGACCTTACACACTTTTCTTTTCCTCTTGATATGTTCTTGCATAGTTCACAAATTTCTTGAAATGGCAATTGATAGACATCTCCTTTTCCCACAAGATTAAGAAGATCAATCCATTCATCCTTTATAGCATTTAGTAGGAGAGTTTTTAATGCATCTGATCCTAAATTATGCAACTTAGATATTTTGATATTATAAGTAAATCTCTCTACTAAATCTTCTAGGCTTTCATCCTCTTTTTGGTTCATCTTAAAGACTTCATTTCTAAGGTCATGGTGCATGCAATAACCTTTATATTTTTCCAAAAATACTCTTTTCATATCATCCCATGTCCTTATAGAATGTTTTCCTAAAGTCATGAACCATCTAAGAGCTCTATCCTTCAATGTTGCCGGAAACAAATTCAATTTTTGTATGTGCAATGAGTAGCCATAAGATCTACAAATTATTTCAAATTCAAAAAGAAAGGTTTCCGGGTCTTCTGATCTCATACCTTTGAAGTTAGGAAGTATAGATGGATGGATGTTCTTCATTTGAATATTGATATCAGTTTCTTGAATGGGAAATCCAAAAGGATCTCCCTCATTGTCATCATCTCCATCCATTTCTTCAACCTCCCATGTTCTTCTTCTACCCGCAAAATACAAATCACATGACGTGGTTTTACCGCACCACACAGGCAGTGGGTGTGGTAGGTGATTGAAGTTTTTGTTTTTTTTTTTTTTTTTGTAACACCTCCAGTTTAAGGAATTTTTTTTTTTTTTTTCCCACATATATACTGGGGTTTCATTTTGTATTTACCTGGTTATCTGAATATTAAATTCAGAAATTGGATTTTTATTTCCATCTTTTTAAATTTTCATCGACCCCTCTAGTATCTCATTTAAACTCAAGATCTCTTTTCCACTACCCCTTCCTAATAATATTCAAATATTCCCTCATTTGCATTCTCTTTGTGCACATTAAACCATATAGTATAAGCCTAGACCTCTAGGTACACCTAACTTCATCGATTATCATATAAGCCATACATACATATACCGCTTATATATAACACATATGTTACTTCACTATATATATATATCCTTGACAATATTTCTTGAATGCGCACATATATATATATAACACCTAGATATAGATATACCCTTTGGTAAAATTAGTTGAATGCGCACCCATATACATAGCACGTATATATAAAATAACCCCTTTGATATTATTCTTGGGTCCCCACATATATAGAGATGTAATAGATATATATATACCTTTTACTAATGTTATCGTACCCTCCCAAGCATCTTTAATGCATAGCATAAATATACTTTGACAATACTTTGGACTATCGATGGTGTATATAATACATAACATCCATTTCACTTAACTCCATATATGTACATGGATCTATATACCGCGTGAGTCTATCATAGTAGAAATTTTCTATCCCTAATCGTAAACATTTTGGCATTGTTTACTTCCAATTATTTGACGGATTCTTCGCGGCGTAGCATATTATGATCCGTTCATAATTATACAATAGCATCTAATGTAATAATGTCGAGGTTTGCGTAATAAACTCCAAACTTATTTCAACTTTCGGCGGTTTATTATTATTGGGATTCTGAACCAGTGCATACATGTTTTGATTCATACGTGGAGGGCGCAGCATGCGTACCGGTTCTGGTATTGTAATATACGCATCGCACCGTATTCGACTTGGTTTAACGTGTGAGTTTGGTTTTATGGTGTTCGATGGTTTTGCAGGCAGGGATGGCGCCTCGCTCATGAGAGGAAAGTACCAGCCGCCGGTGTATATCGTCTCATACGCAGCAAGAAATTTATGGGTGGCTTTGCTCGTTGTCATTTCGGCTGGCCCAAGTACTGTGTGCGCCGAGTCCTACCTCAGAGAGTTATTAATTCTAGGGTAGGCCCTCTATTCCTGTGCAGGTGATGCATAGCTTCTCCCTCCCTCCTCTGCGCTTCTTAATATCACCTGGTACCCGCCTATCGACGTGGCTGAGTTTCCTCAATCAACATAGGGATTTTCTAAATTTCTGGGGCAGTGAGATTAGGGTTATGAAGGTTCCTTTTTATTTGAGGCTCTTGTGCCGATTTGTTCATCCGACCCTTCCCATTTATTTCTGTAATATAGAATCATTACCTTTCACCACTCCCTTCGCCTGTGCTTGCCGGTGCCGATCAGTTGCGGTTGTCAGCCATCTTTTCTGGATGCCTCACGTGTAGGGACGCGAAGCCATCGCGAAGGTGTCAGACTACTGCCAAATGGAGAGATTCAGCGTAAGGTTTCACATTATCTTGGAATCCCATTGTTTTTATATCTCCTTACTTTCTAAGACTCCTTTTATTTCTTTTGTTGTTAGAGGATACAGTATCTCATCATGTTCGGATTGTTTTTCGCAGAGCGGATGCAGTGTGCTCGCATCTCAGCCGGAGATCTAGCCTCGGTTTCTCTAGCGTTTGTCAAGCTTCGTTTTATTTTCCTGTGCTGTGCCTTGCTTGATTTATACACACCGATTTTTCCCTTATCATAATTTTTCTAAACCGCTCTAGTGTAAACCCTAATTGGTTGAGTGCTAATTCCCTGGCCTATCACCGCTTTCTTTTCAAGCACGCGTCCCATGTGAAGAAACCTATCCTCTTGTTTTTTTTTTTTTTAAGTCTGAGCGGTTTAGGTTTCTTTGCATCCCGATTAGATAAGTAGGCGTTCTAATCTCTTTACACAGCGTGTGGATATTTCGATTTTACTGTTGTAAGCGTCGATGCGACGCCAGGGTAGGAAGAACACTCCGATTCACAGGTAATTCCTAAGTTCTTCCATACGGCTGCGGAAGTAATGCATCAAATTCGTGGGTTTATGCTTTCATTCAAATTTGATATCGTTTGAAATCAAACGCTAGTTGTTAGAACCTATAACATGGCTATGTTTTTATGTTTTTTTTAAACTGTCTCACTCGTGGCTATGGTCAAAGGTGTCATGGCCAGTCAGATTCAATATATTTCGAGTGGCTTCGTTTCGATTTAATGGCAGAATGACTAATGACTCGAACTCTCCCATCGATAATCTCTGTGCACTAACGAAAATTCAACTCTGTAGTCAGATAGGTTTAATAATGGTAGCGTTCTTCACGAACGGAGGTAAGGTTGTACCACATGTGGTATTTTAATATCATGACTTACTGCATATCAAAGTAACCCAAAATACGTCGCATAGAGATTAATATACAGCGTGAGGTCATGTAGTCGGCCTTTGTTCTCTACACGCTGTCTCATAGTTATTATTGTTGCAACTGTTATTTACACATCGTGTTATCGTTTTAACTTTTACCTCTGTTCGTTTTATCTCACGTTCAAAAGGTCCTAAATTTCCGTGGAGTATAAATGTCGGTACAGTCAGAGGGATTCGTTTGACATAGGCCCAAGGCATAATATTTTTAATTAACCATCATGCATTAATGTAGTTTGCCTATACATTTGTTCAAATAGCTGTAGGGATCATATATATATATTTCATTTTAACATAAATGATTCGTATTTATATCTCCTTTTAACATATATGGTTCATATATATGTATAACTCATTTGTAGTCGATGTTAAAAGGACCTATTGAGTTAGTTCTTGATACTTATTAAAATATATATATATATATATATATATATATATATATATATATATGTATATTTTTTAAAATGCATATACATGTATTCGATAGTTCATTTGGTGGTGTACATTCAGCATAGATTAAATCCATTGCCATAATATTTATTTCAAGGGTTAGAGGTGAATTTAAAATGCAATATACCCTATAAATGCTATAAATGCTATAATACTCCTATAGAGTAGAATTACTTCTTTATCTAGAAGAATTTCGAATTTCATATTCTAATGTCTTTACTTTCTTCTCTTTTTTTTTGTACCATGTAAACTTCAGTTCTGCTACAATATTTTTCTAACATACATATGAGCATATAATATCACCTTGTATCTACATGAAACAAGAAAATATTTAATATCTGTGGAGACTAAGTAACTTCAGATTTAAACCGACCTTGGTTTAGAGTTTCTGTGGTTTCTACTCTATGGATTTCTGGTCTACAACTAAATAGAATCTGGAAGGTGAATGCCTTAGGATGGACTCTGGTAAATGTAGTACTAAAATCAATCATACCATTTAATTAAATTTTATATGTAGCCAATTCATACCATCATAAAACAAAATAACAAGAATTTCAGAACATACCACAATTGCAAATGACCAACCTCCCAACCATAGAGTCCTCTTTGTCTCCCAGGACTCACCCCCGAGCTGAGATCACCTCCATCCCAGATCAACCTCTGATCTTATCAGGAGCAGCTTATTTAAGCTCATATTTCCCCAAAGCATGTTTCTAATTCTGCGTCCAGAATAACAGGATGCTTTCTTTCTTGTTTAGGCTAGGCTTCCCATTTTGGGAATCTTTAAAGTTGTTTTATGCTTTTCCTCAGCTTTTCCAGCTTTTCTTACCTCTTCCCAATTACTTTCCGCATCATTGGGGAAATTTAGATTCCTCCTCAAAATCTAAATTAATTTCTTTCAAGGATTTTTGAAAGATTGTGTGGATTTGTTGCCTTATCCATCCTCATGGATTTGGCAAGTGACCTCTAATTCTCATCTTGGTCAAAATGCACAATCATTTTACTTATTTCCTCAAATTAAATATGCAAGTACATTCATACCATACTTATCCTTTCGGGTCCACCCCCTTAGGATTAAAGTTCAAATGTCTAACTTTAAAAATTCAACACACAAATTGGGGGTGTTACATATTCCCCCTCTGAAAATAAACACTGTCCTCGGTGTTGTTATTCAACTACTAGAGTTTACTTAAACAAAAACGGATATTTCTCCATCATTTCAGCTTCCCTTTCCCAGGTAGCTTCTTCAGCAGTAAAGTGCTTCCATTGCACTTTTACTCTGGCCACTGTTCTGTTTCTCAGTTCAATTTCTCCCCACTCCAATATTTGAAGCGGTTCTGGTAGAAACTCCCCTTCTGGTTCCACCTGTACAACATTCCAATCAACTATGTGAGAAGCATCATGCACATATCTTTTTAGTAATGAAATATGAAACACATCATGCACTCTAACATGGGGTGGTAAGGCCAGTTTGTAAGCCACTGGTCCCACCCTTTCTAATACTTCAAAAGGACCACAATATCTAGGAGCAAGTTTTGCACAACTTCCAGCATAAAGTGTGCTCTTTTTGGGTTTGATGCGCAAATACACATGATCCCCCACTTTGAATTCTCGGTGCACTCTTTTCTTATAAGCATAGCTTTTCTAGCGATCTTGTGTTGTCTTGATATTTCCCTGTATTTGTTTCACAATTCTTTCCATCTCTTGTAAGGCATCAGGTCCCAGCATTAATTTATCTTCTGGTTGGCTCCAACTCAAGGGAGTACGACACTTTCTTCCATATAGTGCCTCAAACGGGCTCATTTTAATAGAAGATTGGTAACTATTATTATAGGCAAATTCAGCTAAATGCAGATACTCCTCCCACTTTGATGGTCTATCCATCACATACATTCTCAACATATCCTCCAAAATTTGATTCGTCCTTTCTGTTTTCCCGTCAGTTTGAGGGTGATAGGCAGTACTAAAATTCAGCTTAGTACCCATCCCTCCAAACAATCCTTTCCAAAACGCTGCTGTAAACTTAGCATCTCGATCTGAAACAATTACTTTGGGAACTCCATGAAGCCTTACTATCTCCTTCAGGAACACATTTGCTACTTGAGCTGTTCCGAAAGTAGATTTCACTGGTATAAAGTGGGCAGCTTTGGTTAAAGTGTCTACTACCACCATTATAGAATCATGTTGGTATTTGGTTTTAGGTAGTCCTGTTATAAAATCCATGGAAACTGTGTCCCATTTCCATTCTGCAATTGGCAAAGGGTTTAAAAGACCTGCTGGATGTTGATGCTCAACTTTAACTAATTGACATTCCATACATCTACTTAAATACTCTGCCACATCTCTCTTCATTCCTGGCCAGAACAACTTCTTCTTCAAGGCTGTTAACATCTTTTGGTATCCTGGATGTCCTGCATAGGGTTGTTTGTGATATTCATCTAAAATTTCTCTTTTTAATGACTCTACATTTGGAATATACAACCTGTTTTTGTAATAGAGTAGCCCTTTTTGGTTTTGAGTGAAATCAGTTTTATCCCTTTTCTGTAGTTTCACCAAGAGTGTTTCATAGTTGGGATCTTGATTTGCTGCTTTTCTCACCAATTCCTCTACCTCCATCTGGGCACTACTCCCAATACTGTTTAAATTTTGACAAGCATTTCTACTTAAGGCATCAGCAACTTTATTTTCTTTCCCCTTGATATGTTTTATGTCCATATCAAATTCACTTAAAAAGGACAGCCATCTGGCTTTCCTTGCATTCAGGTCAGTTTGGGAAAAGAAATATTTAAGGCTAATATGATCAGTCATCAATGTGAACTTCTTCCCCAGAAGATAGTGCCGCCACATTTTTAAAGCATGGATAACAGCTGCAAATTCCAAATCATATGCACTATAATTTTGTTCATGTATTTTTAGTTTTCTAGATTCATATGCAATAACTAAATTTTCCTGCAATAGGACTCCTCCTAGCCCCTCTCTGCAAGCATCTGTACAAACAACAAACTCTTTATCAGGATCAGCAATTTTTAGTATAGGGGCTGAAATAAGTTTTTGTTTTAATTGTTCGAAACTGATTTGACATTTATCAGTCCACACGAACTTGACACCCTTTCTTTGCAATGAAGTGATGGGATGTGCTATAGCAGAAAATTTCTCCACAAATCTACGATAGTAGCCTGCCATCCCCATGAATGACCTTACTGCTGAAACATCAGTTGGGACTGGCCAATCTTTAATTGCTTTTATCTTTTTAGGGTCAACTGCAAGGCCTTTTTCAGAAATAATATGACCCAAATATTGAATCTTATCCTTGTAAAATTCACATTTACTGAACTTAGCATATAGCTGATTTTCTTTCAGAGTTTGTAACACTATCCGCAAATGCTCTTTATGTTCCTCTTTGTTTTTGGAGTAGACCAAAATATCATCTATGAACACCAGAACAAATTTATCCAAATACTTATTTAACACACTGTTCATCAGGCACATAAAAGTGGCAGGGGCATTTGTCAGTCCAAAAGGTAGGACTACAAATTCTTAGTGTCCAGACCGGGTTCGAAAAACTGTTTTGCTAATGTCTTCTTCCTTGATTCTGAGCTGGTGATACCCAGTTCTTAAGTCAATCTTTGAAAAAACTGAGGCCCCTCTCACTTGATCAAAAAGATCATCAATTCTAGGAAGTGGATATCTATTCTTAATGGTCAACTTGTTCAGTTGGCGATAATCAATGCACATCCTGAACGTTCCATCCTTATTTTTCACAAATAAGACCGGTGCTCCCCACGGAGACACGCTTGGTCTAATGTACCCTTTATCCAGCAATTCTTGTAGCTGCATCTTCAGCTCCATAAGTTCTGGTGGACTCATTCGATAGGGGGCTCGGGAAACAGGTGTGGCTCTCGGCACCAGATCTATGGAAAAGTCAATTTCTCTTTTGGGGGGGAGATGAGGAATCTCATCTGGGAAAACTTCTTTAAATTCCCTTACCACTGGTAATTCTCTCAGCAGATTTTCTACAGTTCTCTGTTCTACTTCTTCCACATGTACTGCATAAACTTGGTATCCTTTTCTAGCTGTTCTTTTTAATTGTAAGGCTGATATTTGTCTTACTGAAATGGATTTTGGTTTTCCTTTTAGTGTAAAAGGTTTCCCTTCTTCATCCACACAATGCAGGGTTTTATCCCAGCAGTTCATCAGAGCTTTCTTCTTTTCCAGCCAATCCATTCCTATCAGCAAGTCATAGGATCCTAATGGCAATATGTTCAAATTTACTTCTGTTGGAAAGCCATTTAATTGTATTGCTGTTTTGGGAAATTTATGTGTGACTTTTCTCTTAGTTCCAGTGGCCAGCTGTACCAACCATGACTGCTGAAATTTTTCAGGTTTAATTTTACATTTTTCTACAATTCTAGGACTAATGTAACTTAAGGAAGCACCTGGATCAATCAAAACAGTAACAGGTAGGTCAGAAATCTTACCCTCCATTTCCACCATGGTTGCTTGATGTTCTGCTTGCCGATTTTCCAAGGCTGCACTGATAGTTGGTATATTTCTGGCTATGTCATTTACTGTTGTCGCCTCTCGCTCTCTGCTGATCATATGAATATTTCAATGGGGGCAGTCCCTCAAAATATGGGGTTCTCCACAGCCCCAACATTTCAAAGGTTCCTTCATTCTGACTGTCCCTTCCTTTTTATTGTTCCCTTCTACTTGTTTTGAAGCCACTTGGGACTGAGCAGTTTGGCTTTCTTTTGGTTTATTGAATTTTTTCCGCTGATGATCTCTGCCAAAATTCCTTAGATAGGCTGGTTTTTGTCTTTTTCCTTTGAACTCACTCTTGTTCAACCAGCTCTTCCCTTGTTCAGCCTTACCTTTAAACTGCTGATAGCATAATCTTGCTTTTCTAACAGCTTCATCCATTGTCTTTGGGTTGTCAAACTCAATTTTCTCCTTGTACACAGTAGGTAAGAAATTCAAAAACCTTTGTACCTTTGCCTTTTCTTCCCTAATGTAAGGGACATATCTCAGTAAATTGGTGAACTTAGTGACAAACTCATCGATAGTGAGCTGTCCTAGTCTAAGTTCATGGAATTCTTTCGCTTTATCATCATAATAACGTTCGTTCAAATAACGATTTTTGAACTTAGCCTGAAAATCTTCCCAAGTAATTGTCTTTTCATTAATGGCATGCACCATTTTTGTCTCTTCCCACCACAGTGTAGCTTTTCCTTGTAGCTGGTACACAGCTAATCTGGCCTTCAGATTGCTCTCATATTCATAAACTTGGAAATACTTGATCATGTTCAGCAACCAAGCCTCAGCATCTTCCTCCTTCTCCCCATCATAGGAGGGAGGTTTGATCTTTCGGAACTCCCCCTGCAACTCTCTTTTCTATTTATGTTGATGTCTAGCAGCCTCATCATCATCAGACTCATCCATCTTTCTCTTTCCAGAACCTTCGCCTTCCTGGCTGTTCCGGGAAGTTAGCTCTCTGATGAGCTTTTCCTGCTCCTTACTGGCTGATGACAACATGTCATTCTGACTTTGTAGTTCAGCCAATTCTCGTTGCAGCCTGTGCAACATAGCCATTACCGGGGCATTGGGATCTGGAGTCGCAAAATCATCACGCAGATCCACATAAATTCCTCCCTCTTCAGCTATTTTAGCACCATTGTACACACTCATACATTTGATTAGTAAAACAAAAAAAAACAATCTCTACAATGTTCAATACATTCAGAATTTTGTGAGCACAATAACAACAGCCCAGTTTTTGCACTTGGGCTCCGATACCATTTGTAACACCTCCAGTTTAAGGAATTTTTTTTTTTTTTTCCCATATATATACTGGGGTTTCATTTTGTATTTACCTGGTTGTCTGAATATTAAATTCAGAAATTGGATTTTTATTTCCATCTTTTTAAATTTTCATCGACCCCTCTAGTATCTCATTTAAAATTCAAAATCTCTTTTCCACTACCCCTTCCTAATAATATTCAATATTCCTCATTTGTATTCCTCTTGTGCATAGTAAACACCATATAGTATAAGTTTAGACCCTAGGTACATTCATCTCTTTCGATATCATCATATAAGTCATACATACATATACCGCTTATATATATAACACATATGTTACTTCTATCTATATATATATCCTTGATAATATTTCTTGAATGCACATAGATATATATATATAACACCTATATATATATATATGCCATATATAAATATTAATTGAATGCGCACCCATATACATCGCCCATATATATATATTCTACCCCTTTGATATTATCTTGGGTCCTCACACATATAAACATGTAATAGGTATATATATGTATCATATATAAACATGTATACACCTTTTTATAATGTTATCGTATCCTCCCAAGCATCCATAATGCATCGTATGAATATACTTTGACAATACGTCAGAGTAGTGACTATGTATATAATATATAACACACATTTCACTTAACTCCAGATATATATACATGGATCTATATACCGTGTAAGTCAATCATAACAGATATTTTCTAACCCTAACCGTAACCATTTTGGCATTACTTTCGTCCAATTACTTGCCGGATTGTTCGCGGCGTAGCATTTTGCGATCTGTTCATAATTATACAATAGACTCTAATGTAATGATGTTCAGGTCTGCGTAACAAACTCCAAACTTATTTAAACTTTCGGTGGTTTATTATTACTGGGATTCCGAACGAGTGCATACCTGTGTTGATTCATACGTGGAGGGCGCAACAGGCGTACCAGTTCTTGTTTGTAATATACGCATCACACCATATTCGACTTGGTTTAACGTGGGAGTTTGGTTTTGTTGCGTTCGATGGTGTTGCAGGCTGGGACGGCGCCTCACTCATGAGAGGAAAGTACCAGCTGCCTGTGTATCTCGTCCCATACCCAGCAATAATTTGACGGGTGGTTTTGCTAGTTGTCATTTCGTCTGGCCCAAGTACTGTGTGCGCCGTTTGCTGCCACGGAGAGTTATTAATTTTAGGGTTAGCACTCTATTCCGGTGCCTGCAATGCGTAGCTTCTCCCTCCTCCTCTGCGCTTCTTAACATCACCAGGTACCCGCCTATAGACGTGGCTGAGTTTCCTCAATCAACATAGGGATTTACTGAATTTCTGGGGCAGTGGGATTAGGGTTACGGGGCTTCCTTTTAATTGAGGCTCTGGGGCCGATTTGTTCATTCGACCCTTCCCATTCATTTCTGTAATATAGAATCGTTGTCTTTCACCACTCCCTTCGCCTGTGCTTGATGGTAAAGTCGGATCAGGTTGCAGCTACCGTTTATCTTCTCTGGTTTTTGTGCTTGTCTCCATGCAGGGTTTCTTCACCTAACTTGCGATTATTTTCTGGATACCTCATGTGCAGTGACGCGAGGCCATCGCGAAGGTGTCGGACTACTACCAAATGGAGAGATTCAGCGTAAGGTTTCCAACTGTTTTTATACCTCTTTACATTCGGAGACTCCTTTTATTTCTTTTGTTGTTAGAGAATACAATATCTCCTCATCTTCGGATTGTTTTTCGCAGAGCGGACAGAGTGTTGGCATCTCAGACTGGAGATCTAGCCTGCTCTCTAGCGTTTTTCACGCTTCGTTTTATTTTCTAGGCGGTGCTCTTGTTTAATTTGTACACACCGATTTTTCCCATTATCATAATTTTTCTAAACTGCTCTAGTGTAAACCCTAATTGGTTGAGTGCTAATTCCCGGTCTGTCACTGCCTCTTTCAGCACGCGTTCCATGTGAAGAAATCTATCCTCTTGTTTTTATTTCAATTCTTGGAGCAGCTTAGATTTCTTTGCATCTCGATTTGGAAAAGTAGGCGTTCAAATCTCTTTACACAGCGTATGGATTTTCTTGGGGTTACTGTTGTAAGCGTCAATGCAACGCTCGGGTAGGAAGAAAATTTTGATTCACAGGTAAACCCTAAGTTCTTCCATACGGCTGCGGAAGTGATGCATCAAACTTGTGGGTTTGTGCTTTCATTCAAATTTGATATCGTTTGAGTTCAGACGCTAGCTGTTCGAACTTATATCATGGCTATTTTTTTTGTTTTTGTTAAACTGGCTCACGCGTGGCTATGGTCAAAGGCGTCATGGCCAGTCAGATTCGATATATTTCGAGTGACTTCGTTTCGAGTTATGGCAAAAATGACCAGTGTCTCGAACTCTCACCTCGGTAATCTCTGTGTGTTAACGGAAATTCAATTCTGTAGTCAGATAGATTTAATACTGGTAGCGTTCCTCACGAACGGAGGTAAGATTACGTCGCCTGTGGTATTTTAACATTATGTCTTACTGCATATCAAAGAATCCAAATACTTGGCATAGAGATTAACATACAGTGTGAAATCATATAGTCGGCCCTTATAAACTACACACTGTCTCGTAATAATTATTGTTACAACTGTTATAATCTACACACGGTCTCGTAGTAATTATTGTTACAACTGTTATTTACGCGTCGTATTAGCGTTTTATCTTTTACCTCTGTTCGTTTCATCTAACGTTAAAAAGATCCTCCAAATGCCGTGGGTTATAAATATCAGTATAGTCAGAGGAATTCGTTTACATAGGCCCAATGCCTAGTAAATTAATTTACCACCATGAGTTAATGTAGTTCATATATATATATTTATCCAAATAGCTATAGGGCTCGTATATATATTTCGTTTCATCATAATGATTCGTATTTATGTTTCATTTTTACCTATGTGGTTCATATATATATATAGCTCATTTGAAATCGATGGTAAAAGGTTCTATTGTGATAGTTCTTGATACTTGTTAATGTATGCATATATTTTTTTTCAATGCATATACATGTATTCGATATTTCATTTGGTGGTGTACATTCAGCATAGATTAAATCCATTGCCATAATATTTATTTCAATGTTTAGAGGTGAATTTAAAATGCAATAGACCCCATAAATGCTATAAATGCTAGAATACTCCTATAGAGTAGAATTTCTTCGTTATCTAGAATTTCGAGTTTCTTATTCTAATGTCTTTACTCTTTTCTTTTCTTTTTGTTGGTACCATGTAACTTCAGTTCTGATACAATATTTTTCTAGCCTATATATGAGCATATACTGTCACCTTTGTATCTACATGGAACAAGATAATATTTAATTATCTGTGGAGACTCAGTAACTTCAGATTTAAACCGATCTTGGTTTAGAGTTTCTGTGGTTTCTACTCTACGGATTTCTGGTCTACACTAAACAGAATCTGGAAGGTGAAAGCCTTAAGAAGGGTTCTATTAAATGTAGTACTAAAATCAATCATACCATTCAAATAAATTTTTATATGTAGCCAATTCATACAATAATAAATAAAACTAACAAGCATTTCAGAACATACCACTATTGCAAATGACCAACCTCCCAACCTTAGAGTCCTCTTTGTCTCCCAGGACTCACCCCCGAGCTGAGATCACCTCCCAGAACAGACCAACCTCTGATCTTCTTAGGAGCAGCTTATTTAAGCTCATATTTCCCCAAAGCATGTTTCTAATTCTGCGTCCAGAATAGCAGGATGCTTTCTTTCCTGTTTAGCCTAGGCTTCCCATTTTGGGAATCTTTAAAGCTGTTTTATGCTTTTCCTCAGCTTTTCCAGCTTTTATTACCTCTTCCCAATTACTTTCCTCATCATTGGGGAAATTTATATTCCTCCTCAAAATCTAAATTAATTTCTTTCAAGGATTTTTGAAAGATTGGGGGGATTTGTTGCCTTATCCATCCTCATGGATTTGGCAAGTGATCTCTAATTCTCATCTTGGTCAAAATGCACAATCATTTTATTTATTTCCTCAAATTAAATATGCAAGTACATTCACACCATACTTATCCATTGGGGTCCACCCCCTTAGGATTAAAGTTCAAATGTCTAACTTTAAAAATTCAACACACAAATTGGGGGTGTTACATTTGTTTTTGTTCTTGTTTTTTTTTTTTTTTGGATGTAAGAAATAAGGTTACCTAATTACACTGCCCCGGCAACGGCGCAAAAATGTTTGTGCTTAATTTAGTGTCCTAAATTGAGTTCATTAATTGTCAACCAGGGTTGGTAAACTGCTGAAGTGAAGTGCACCATATGTGCCTAAGTAACCTCTTCCTACTTCGTTGTGTTTAGTGTTTTCTGATGTTTTTGGTTTTATGGTTTTATTTTGAAAAGGAAAAGAACTAAGTGCTAAATGAAGGGAAACTATTGGTCAAAACAGAGTGAAACCTAAAATATGATGGTAAATAAATGCAAATGCTGAAACAAAACAGAGTCTAACTATGACTAGCAACCAACAAATAAAAAGCTTGATAATGACTCTATTGTAAAATCACAACATGAAATTGAAATGAACCTGAGAAATGAACAAGCTAAGTGGAAATGAAGTTTTCTCCTAAATCACTAATCAAACAGATAACTTACAATGTACAACATCTCATCCATGAATAAAGATTTGTTGGAAAATATGTGGAAAAGAATATTTGTAACAAGGTAAAGTTTCTACTCTAAACTAGTTTCTACTTCTGTTCTGCAACTCAATTTTAACACCACTAAACCTATCTCAAAAGTTATAGATTTCTTTTCAAAAATAGTCTTTGAGAAAGAGGCTTGTTTGTGAAATGAAAAAGAGGCTGCAAAATACTCCATACCTTATAATGATACTATCTTCTGTCCAGATAATTGTGTATGAGTATGAATTTTGAACAAAAGAAGTTTTGTAAATAATTAAGCCCGTGAGATTGAATTTATCAACTAAGACAAAGTAAGCTACAATGGACAACAGCTAAACTTGAAGTGTTAAAGAAATGAGTTAAAACTAAACTAAGATGCTATTAATCTACAATGAACAATATTAAACTAAAGAGCCATTATCATACTTGAAAAGAAAGGACAAAGCTGAACCACATGCATTCTACCTCCGGAGTATTCTATTGAAATTGACATGCCATTACTCTATGAAATTACACAATCCATCTTGTTCATCATGAATAATATGTTGGAAAAGTTTATTAGAACAATTCTGGTTGTATAACTCAATGCAATTGAAACATAAACATAAGACTGAAAGTAAATACTCATCTAAACTGTGAAAACAGAGCTAAAATACTTATCTAAATTATAAAAACAGAGTTGCACAGGAGGTAGGGGCCCTCCACCACCTGGTAGCATGCAATCTAACTCAAAATTGACTCAGCTCATGCAGCAGAATGATGCTTCTTTCATTAAAGGAGAAAATCTTCAAAAACAGCGTATTACAGTCTTAGACAGCTTAACAACCAAACAGCCACCAACTAACCGCATCTTGGTCTCTCAAGTTATTTTTATAATGAAATTACATAACTACTCTATGAGAAAAACATGGATAAGTGTCTTTCCCACTTCTAATCGAATTAAAACTCTTATTGGAGGTTGCGTACTTTGCTGCAGACAGTTGTAGAGTTTGTGTCCCGGTAGAACTCTACCTCTTGGTTTTGGTTTCCCACGTGCATAACCACATGTAGAATTGTGTTCAGACTTTGTAGGGAGCAAGGAATGATGTGGATGAAGTCTGGAATTTGCCCATATGCGCCTTTCTTTGAGACGACACCCGTAACCCACTCAAACTGTAAAATAGCTGCGGAATGCGGGATCAGCTACGGAATGCGCGGTCAGCTACGGAATGCCTGTATTCTATAGCTATTTTGCAGAAAATTGTTAAAATAGAAAACATCATGAAAATACAATATGTTAATCAATTTCATGTAACCTTTAAGCAATCCTAATCATTCTTCATTGATTTTAGGCTTATGAAGTGATAAAAGAATGATGAAATGAAGTGAAGGTTTGTAAAAGAGAAGGTAATTTAGGGTTTTCCAACAGTACCCACTTTACTATGGTTGATAACAACTAATGGTTGTTCCATGGAGTTGGACTAAAAACACAAGTGGAAGTTCCGCTAAGAATATTATGGAGGGTGCACTCCTATTCCTTCAAAGATAATACAACTGATAAAACCTCAATATCATTAAATATATATCTCTCTCCATATTTGAATTGAAACTTTTTGCGTATAAATCCCTAAAAACTGTTGGGATGTTGTAATACAATTCCATTTATATAAAAGAAAGTATTCCCTGTCTAATGTGAAATTTTTGAATGGCTGGTGGGTGAAGACATGGTAGTATTAGGACACCTTGTTTCAGCTGATGATATTGATTTAATCTCCTAAGTAGAAGATGGTTGTATGCTAGTGAAGTGGTTCACTGTGTTTATTTGATATTGATAGCTAGTGGGTGGAGGTGAGGAAACCCTGAGACTCCATGTCTTACCTAATAATATAAGTTTATAACTCCTCTAAAAGCACTCTACCTCAATCTCTGGAATCTGGCTCCGGGGTGACAACTACAAGAAAGACTTGATTGTAACTGGTCTATGGTTGGGTGGATAATTGAAGTCTCATTCTCAGTTGTCGAGCACATTTTAATAAGATAAGTATACTCAATCCTTTGTACATTACTTGTCAAGCATATGTTTAATGCGTTGGTTTTGAACCTATTTTGGTATCAATTCAATGCATTGGTTAAATGCTTGCAATATTTCATGGAATGTGCTTTTCTTCAGGCTTAAGAAATGTTGCATTCATGTGTAATTCCTGGGAAAATGAATGGATTCATGTATGAATGAGAAATGCGAATTTTTTTGCATGGTTTGAAATAAATTAAATTCCTCTATTATTCTGAGCTTAGATTTCATTTGAATGGCTTGTCTGCAATGGTTACATGATTTAGTTGCTATTTCCTGAGTCCGAATATTGTCAATGTTGCCTTGGGTATTGAGAGACAGATATATCTCTACTCCGTTTGTTTTTTTTCCTATCAGTCCTTCATTTAAAATTTATAAGCTCGAGAGAGATAACATGTTCATATTAATGTGTACACATGACCAGGATAAGCCAATAATTACTCTTAAGGTCAGGAGGGATATTGCTTTATACATGTATTGAATGGGTTGGTTTGATCCCTATCAAAAGCTCAGGAGTGATATCGCTATATGTATAATATCTATAGATATGTATATTAGCATTCGTAGGTTGGGATGAAGCCTCTAAAAGCTCAGTAGGGATAGCTCCAAAGAGCTTTATAACAATATATATTTGTGCATGGCATCGCAGGGCTGAACTTTAAGGTGTAAGGGATCAACCCTCGAATCATATCAAACTATGTCTATAGAATCAATGTGACCGATATTTGATGACATAATCATTATGAAAGACCCAAAACATTATCATAATCACTTAAGTTGTGGGTTGGGAGTTCGGGGCCTAGAGGAGCAAGGAAGTTGAGAGTATGTGGCATGTGAATAGGTTCTATGACCAAGTGTTGAGAGCGGGAGAGTACAAAACTGTTGGATTTTGAGAACAAGTTACAGCCATCCACGTGTCCTAGGAGAAACACCTTGGAAGTTCTAATCAGAGGCATGATGTGATCCCATCGATATTTATCCCCAAAGGTGATGTGGTAGAGATGGGCGCATAAGTGAGACCGTAAGTAAAGATGACGTAATGCGAGTGGGAGGAGGGTTCCATGAAAGAGGTATGACCCATACGATTGGTTGAGTATTTTCCCCAGCGAATTGATGTGGCAGGCATGAAAAGTGGCAGTTCCACATAACCCCAAAAATTCTTCCCTAATAGATTAAACGAGGGACTACATTGGGAATTCCTGGGATTTTACTTATGGGGTGAGGTGGTATTGCAGGCCTAGTTCCTATGTAACAAATGTCATGACATTGTAATGTTGCAATATATGCATTGGTTTCCGTAAGTAATGGGAAGTCATGCACAAGTTGACATCTGCCATGTGGGGGGTGACACGACATATGACTTGGGTAGTAACGTGGCCGCCACATGGTAGATAAGGTGATTTGAACAACCACATATTTTGATCCAGGAGTTGAATCAGGGAAAATTTTATATCATTGGAAGGGTCTCGATGATATGAACGTAATGATGTAAACCATTTTAATAAGTTTTGAAGAAGTCAAAGAAGATTGAAAATTTTAAACCCCATTTCCATAACTAGATTATGGAGGTCAGGTCATCAAAGTAACTGCCTCCTTCTACCCTTAGTAGGAGCTAGGGATAGTAGGGGGTGTGTTACAACAATAGAGCCCAAGAAACAATAAGTTCGAATTTTGTATTTGTTCCATATTCTAAGTTGATTCTGAATTGCAAATATTTGTTCCCAAACATTTTAATCACCCCCCGCTCACCCCCCGCCCCCCTCCACATTTGTTTCCTTCTGCAACTTCATCAAGGAATCCAACTAGAAGATCTTGGGAGATGTTAGGGAGAAGAATATTTTTCAAAATTTTATTGTTTTGTTTCAAGGGATACTCTCTGAAATGTGAAACGATCTTGGTTGACTATTGAAGCATACATATGTTTGAGTTCTTGAAAATGAGCCTATTCATGAGTAACTGGATATCCCAGGCAACAAATATTAGAAGAGTACAAATATTTATATACTTCTCCACCCAATTTTGAAGGGTTTCCTCCAAGGAGGTATGTTTATATAGCTCTCTAATGCCAATTAACTGAAAGATTGTTTGTCAATTTTTCTTGGAAAAATAACAACCTATAAAGAGATGATTAACCATTAGAAAGAAACCCTTTTGTTTTCATAAATAAATTTTAGTATCAGGTATCATAATGTCAATGACAGGAATTTTTTTACTTACTAGTTATTTATTTATTTATTGGGTTAAAACCTTTGAAATAAATACAATATTTCATAACTATGTTTAAAAAAATGGTTAAACTTAGAAATCGTATATGAAGATGCAAAAGTACAATGTTATAAGGTATATGCACACTTTAATTCCATGTGTATAACACTTCAGAGAAGGTTTGATTTAATGTGTGTCACATGTATTTTCTATTTTGGTATGATTAACATTGTGTTGCACATAGCTTCGAATCTTGAGTGAAATGCCTTGTATCACGTGGAAAAGATATTAGCGTGATGTTAAATGAAAGGTGGATATGAAGAGACAATGCAATGTGTCACACTGAGAAGATATTACATGCAATATTGTTGCATGCAAAAGTAATTTGAGGCAAATGTGTAAAGCAAGCTTTGCATTCACATGTGCATGGACCTAAGGTGAGAAGTAGGAATAATGTATGGTGATGGTTAGGTATGGCAAGACGAAGGTATAGTGGGATTTACATGCAAGATATGTTGGGTTGGATGTCCAACTAAGAGATGTCACTCATCTAACAACAAATAAACAAGTGTTGGATAAGCAAGAAGAAATGAATAGAGGGGATATCATTGATGACCATCAAAATAAGGTCAATGGAGATAAAGACATTCACAAGTTCCATCATGAAAAATGCTTCACTAAGCGAAAACATCTTGTGTTTTGTGCAACACTGTTTAATAAATAATACAATGCTTCAAAAACTTCTTCAAGAAGATATACAAGAACAATTTTTCTTTTGTAGTTTTGGAATATTGAATCATAATATTAGAGTATGTAAGTGACAAATATGTTATATATTATCGAGAACCAATTAACACATAATAATATTCTTAATGTTTGTTTTTAATTATAGAATGCATTTCTACTTCTCAAACTCACAAGTAGATACATTCTATGAAGGGATTAATAAACCCAATAATATTTCATTTAGATGAGGATTGGTGTGTAATAAATATAATAATGTAATATGGGAAAAACAAAGAAGGGTAATTACCTATCATCTTATTAATTTTTTAACACCATTTCCAAGACAAACATGATGTCACTAGATGAATACTGTTAGATCTTAGACTTTTGTGATCCATAAAGTAGATAAATGTATTTTTGGATTAATCACATCATTATGATTTGGTCAAAATTTCGATCCAACTAATTTGGTTCATCCTCAAGACAATGTGAAAAATCCAACCAATATTATTGAATAAAAAGTGTGGATGCATCATTTCCCAGAATTAGTCACTAAAAACTAGTTGTTTAAAAACTAGTCGTTGAAAAACAAGCTATTTAAAAACTATCCGTTGATAAATTAGTTAATTAGATCGGTTTCCTTTTTCACCTTGTCCTGAAAAGGAACCACATTAGTTGGTTCGAAATGTTGACCAAATCATAATGGTGTCATTAATCCAAAAATACATTTATCTACTAGATGAATACTGAATCTATAAATAATGGGGATATATACATTTTTGTTTGTTGATCTAACCCATGGGGAATTAAACATTTAATCTCTTGCTTTACAATGACTTCAGAACAAGGCAATTATCAATTGAGCTACACCCCATGGGCTAATGGAGATATATACATTACTTGCATTAATGAAATCAAATTTAGAAGAAAAATAAAATGAATCACCTACATATAATATTGTGTCATTTAGTATGACACATGGATTTGAATATGGTAATGATAACATGAAGGGGCATGCTCATAATCGTAGTTCATTTTCTCATCGGAAATCTAATATTGAAATCCTAAATTTTGATCTCAAAGCTACAAGAAATTTGATTTCAGATTTAAATCATTTAATAATTCATAAATAAGATATGAAACAAATTGGAAAATTAAGTCGCAAATATATAGCTTTATTTAATAATCAAAACCTATCTTGGTATTTCTGAAATTTTGAATTAAAGTATAATGGCATTCCAAGGAATTATGAGCACTTTCAAAACCACCAACAATTGGTTAAGTTTTATCTATGTTAATTCCCCATTACATGTATCAAAATTGAACTCCTGAACACTAGTTCTTTATTCACACATATTAATCATAGATAAACTTCCCATAAAACATAATCCTTAGAGATTCATAATATGGGTTGTGTTAAGGAACCATAACACTGATAGTGCAGAAAACAATAACAAGTGGAAATAAGAAATAAATGGAAATAAAAATATTCATGTCATATGTGGTCATATGGGTTTAGTAAAACTTGTTGAAGGAACTAAAAAAATAGGGCTTTCTCTCCAAAAGCGATGGATGAGTTTGACAAATGGTCCATGGGATATATTTACACGTGTTTAGTCATTAGATGGCACTAAAATATCTAAGAAAGTTCTACAATTTCTTCTTCTTCTTCTTTTTCTTTTGCTTACTATTCATATGCGATGACGATTGTTGATGTGAAGAAGTTATTGATGCTACATGGTGCTTTATAGACTTTCCCATGCTCTATGAAAAACGTATATTGGATAATAAAGAAATAGGATACTAACTAATTACAATTATTTTATTCTTTCTTAATATTTCAATATTAAATTTTCTTTAATAACATACAATTGCTCACAAACATCCTAAGAACTACAACATCAAATAATCTCTTCACTTCTAAAGGGCTTACAATTTTACATAGATATTAATCATATATATATATATATTTGGTTTATGTGTCATTTTATGAATTAAATATTCCATGTTATTCCTCTTAATGTAGTACCTTATAAATAAGGAAATCCCATGCAACTCTCTTGACTACCAATTATTTATAGAAGTAAAAGAATTATTGGTTTGATTTGAGATACTTATCACTACAATTAAGTTTCAGAAATATATTAATTATGTAATAATCTTGGTAAAAATCCATGTAAAAATATAATAACCATGGTCAATGGGACGTGATTTCAAGTTAATGGTGGGAAATACATCCTAGTGTGTGTTCATTTCGGTTATTATGGCTAGAGGAAATTAGCAAAGGCAATGGAAAAGGTTTTGGAAAGGCATGAGGCATTAATTGGAATTTTATTTTTGAAAATAATGGAAATTAGGAGAAAATGGAGATGAAAGGGCACAGGCTGCATGTGAAGAGGAAAATGAACGAAAATAATGGAAAATGAAAAAAATAGAAGCCTCATTAATAAAAAGGCTTATGAGGATCAGTTGGTAAGCTTTTTTTAGGGCAGTTTTGGAGTTCTCATTATTCTCGCTCTCTCTCATACTCTTGGATACTTAGATTTTTCTTGGAGCACTCTTGGAGAGTGTGGCATACTTGGTGATATTGAGAAAGAAGGAAAAGGAAGAGAAGGAAAGAATAATCATTCATTGAGATCAATGGCTACAACGGGTTTTGATTGTAGGTACCAAGTTGCATGTATATTTTCCTCACTAGTTTTGACATGCATGGTGAATGCATGTGGATTTTCCTAGCCTTTCCATTTCCTGGATAGCCATAGTGTTGGGGGTTTATTTCCATTGATTGTTTTATGGTTGGTTCTCATGATTTCTTTAACTGTGGGTTGAGTTATTAGTTCTGTTATCACTTAGATTTTCCTTGAAGTTGTTGGAAGAGGAAAGGGGTCCGAGGTAACCACAAACCAACCTAATTCAGATACAAAATCTAGCCAATCTGTATCCAGAGAGGGCTCTCTCTATAAAATATAGCTTTATTTTTAGAAGATATTAGGCTAGTTGTAAAGTCCAGGGGTTTTGATTTTGTTTGGGTTGATGGAATTCTTTAGCTAAGATTAAGATCAAGTAGTTTCAGTACATTGGGCTAATGGAGTCAAAGGATTGGCTGCACTGGCTTAAGTTTTTCAACAAAAGATGGTTTATCAGGGCAAGATAATCAAATTAGAAACAATTATAGATCTAAAGTGAATGGAATGGAATTCAAATGGATGAAAGGCAACAAAGAATCTTTAAACACATTCAAGAGAAGAGAAATAAATTGATTATCAGTAAAGAGCAGTTAAGTATTCTTTACTAAATAACCAAAGATGTATGAACTAGACAAACAGGAGCAATTAAGAATTCGCTATTTAAACTAGTTTAGAAGAAAACATTTAGAATAAAAACGACTGAAATCAGATTACACCTAAGTACTTTCTGATTTAATATTTTTTGTTAAATATCAAGATAATGAAACACAGATGATATTGTAAACAAATATTAAAATTCAAAACATGAGATAGAAATGACTTATTGATCCTTCATTTGACGCATGAATCCTGAGAAAAGTCTTCTGCCTCAATTCCTTGTCCAGTTTTGCAACGAAAAATTTCTCCAAAGCTATTTATTCCAAAATATTCAATGTTACATCAGAGTATAAGAATCCACCTTTACTACTCCAATTGATGGAGTATTTATACAAATTCTAAACTAAAATATCTTGAAAAAATATCAAGATTAGTTCACAAATCTCTCCAACTATTTTACATAAATAGAACTTAAGTAAAGGACACTCAAACTAATGCATCTATTTGGAACTATTTCTTATGAATAGGTAATGACAAAGAGGAGAATTCGAATTTGATCCAACTCTTAGTTGATGATGAGGCATCCAAGTCACTAACTGCTTCCTTTCTTTGTGTATTCTGCTCCAACAATTCTGCAAACTTGGGGTCCAATGATATCTTTTTATTTCTCAATCCATAATAGATATGTAAAAAGTGAAAGAGGTTATTGTGGAGTAATATGTGAGTGAGATAAACCTCTTTTAGTTTCCTAAAATTCATCTTCAGATGTGGACAATAGGCTCTGTAAAAATATGTGTAAAAAAGAGTTTTACAGAGTCTGAAAAATAGCTTGTAAATATGTGCATGTATCTCTCATTCGGAAATCACTGTGCAAAAATGAGATAGGTTTTTGTATATGGGTCTCTTAGGAACAAAAACCTCCTTCAGTTTTGTATGATGTATTTCGGATTGGCCACAATATTTTCTGCAAAATGATGACTTAACTGGAATTTTCTGCAAAAAGTGCTTTCCAACATTGTTTAATATTTCCAAAACCATAATAGCTGTTAGAAAAGTGAGAGAGGTTTTTGTAGATGGTCATCTTAAGAACATAAAACTCCTTTATGTTTGCAAAATTCATCTTGGATTTATCACAATAGTTTCTGCAAAACAATGACTAAAACATTAAATTTCTGCAAAAATGTTCCTTTTTGTTGTGTTTTTCATCTTTTCACTTTTTTGTTCTTTTGACTGTTTCACTTTCACTTTAGATAAACTTCATTGTGGTTGGTGAAAGTGTTTTCATATTTGTTTAACCCTTAATATCTTCATGTTTATTTTCACTGTTTACTATTTACTTTTTACTTTTTACCGCTCTATTTTTTATCTGTCTTCACTTTGTCATGAACTTGTATGTTCTGTTTTGTAACCGTCTTCCCTGCTGTTTATCTTCATGCTAGCTGATTTACTTGACTTGGTCTTCAATCTAATACTCTTTAACTATTCTTTACTGTGTCCTTTTACCTTCAATGTGTAGTTTAGGTTTTTACTGTCTGTTTCAACAGTAAATTGTTTAATATCCTGTTTCCTTTGCTTGTCTTTCAACTGTATGTTTTATCTTCCATCTGTGTTTGAATAGATTTGATAACACTCTTGGAGTAAACAAGTCTTATGACTAGTATTAAGACTATTTATCCAAGGATGTGGTCTTCTGATCACCTGTAAAACAAAACAAATTGTTAAGAAAGCATTGGTTTGCAGGGGAGGTCGAAAAGGTTTCATTTGATTTTGAGAGGTCTATGGAGTGAATCTAGAATGATTTTTGGGAGGTAAACCATGCTCGAATTGGTTAATAGAGGCTTCAGGTGGCGCAGCTAGGTTACAAAGGGTTTTACTGCACAATCAGGTGAAAATGAGCAACAATAGGGTGTTTGTGTTTAAACGGGTAAACGGTTGATATTGACGGGTAAGCTTTGAATGAACAGTGATTTGAATAGGTACTGGTTATGGCGGAAGAACCTTGGAATACTCGACTGCAATTCTCTTCAGCAAGGTAATGGTTGACAGATTTCAACAGTTGATTTTTGAAATTTGTTGCATGGGAGATTGGTTAGTGCACGAGATAATGAAAATGATGCGGCAGATTTGTTTTATTCACAAAGTCAAAAGGTTGGCGGGTTTTTAATGATGACGTCAGCAGGTACGGTGGATTCGTCACAGAGGGTAGGCGGTAAGCGGTTTCCCCCGCATTGCTTTTGAGGGAGGGCGGTATTGAGCGGATGGGCAGCGATTCCATAGAGTAAATGACGCGTGGCATGGTCACTGTTTGAAAACCACCGGCTTTTCACGCGTTATTGTTCGGATCAGGATGGCCAGCGGAATTATCAATAGCTGTTGATCTTGGAGCAGTTGATTGAACAGTGGTCGAGGCGTGAAGTTGACGGGGAGTTAATAGGGCGGGCCTGACGTGATTTTTTATTAATTAATCGCATCAAGAGCGATTTGATTGGTGGAGTTAGGCTTATTAATTAATCGTGAGGAGTAATTAATTTCTGTGTATGATGAAGGGTCAGGGAGGAAAAATACGCAAGGGATGATTTATTTTTGTTTTAAAACACGTAATAAAACATGTTTTAAATCATTTTTTAATTTATTTCTATTATATGATACTTAAATTAGATTAATCCAATTACCATAGGGGGCGGGATTAACATATAATGATATATTTTAACCAAAGGGGGTATATAGTGGGTTTTTTGAATAAGTGGGGATTAAATACTTTGGTTAAAACTATAATACATGGGTTTTTTGGGATATTATATAAAAATGAGCTATATATAATAGGAAAAGGTCATTATTGTAAGGATTTAATACATAAAATTAATGTTGATATGACAAATGAGTTAAAGCGCTAAGTATAAAACATTAAAATAATGTATTTAACTTATGCTTGCATGAATGGGTTTTTATGGAATATTGCATGATTTTCCTAAGTAAAATGGGATTTTATTTAGGAAAAGATTTTTTAGAAGTAAATGAGTTTGATGATGAATGATTTTAAGTACTTAGGCTTTTCCAATTATTGGGCCGAGGGTCCGGTCCCTCCAAAAGTCAAGGAAATGCCTTGAGCCCCTCTAATCTTTAAATACCTTAGTACTTAGGGGAAATTAGTGAAATGTTTAGGGAAAATGAGAGGGGAAGTTGTTAAACACCATGTTAAAGCACACACATGGTGTATGAGGAAGATGAACACACACACAAGAGACTCAACACACAATGAAGGATAAGCGTGAGGCTTTATTATTTTTCCATTATACAAAGATGTACACTTATAGTACAATGGTGTGACTCTTGGTTTCATATTCCAAGGTCACTTGGACTCCATTGTGACTTTTCGCATTCCACACCTACCCATGTAGGATTAGGTGTTCCAACATCCCCCCTTAATCCGAAGGGGTATGTGTGAGTCTAAGAAAAGAGTTGTAATATAAATCTGCAAAGTATACATGGCAACACTTGGGCTGAATCAACTCTCTGAAATGTTGGAAAAAAGAGGTGGTTTAAGGATGACCACCAACACTGGAACGCAAAACTTGTTGCAGTTCCCGGAACTCTTCCAAAACTGGCAAGAAGCTAAAAGCTTCTGCTAGAGGAATTGTCCCTCATATAAAAAGGGAGACCTTCAACCTAAAAGAAGGGAGGTCTACTACCTGTGATGGTTTTAGGATTACCAACAACTCTGGAATGCTTTGAAGCATTTCCTGGAACTCAACCAAAGCTGGCAAGAAGCTGAAGGCTGCTAAGCTGAAGGCTTCTACTAGAGGAAGTGTTCCTCGTATATGAAAGGGAGACCTTCGACCTAAAAGAAGGGAGGTCTACTACCTGTGATGGTTTTAGGTTATCCACCAACCAAAGATGATGGTTTTAGGTTATCCACCAACCGAAGGAATGCTCATGGGCATTCGTGTCTCTGGCTACATCTCTGAATCCGGAATGACGAATTGTGGCTCAGGCTCGCTTGAACTGCTGGCTACAACTCTGAACATGAAATGAGAGATTGTGGCTCAGGCTCGCTTGATTTGTCGTTGAAGCTTGTACATGACCACCATTTCCCCCCCTGTCAGGGACAAGGTGAGATGATGGCGAAAACTCAACTGCAAGTTTGTTCAATATCCGTGAACAAGTTCTAACATGTGTCGTAAACATCTTCTTGGCTGCTAATGCCCATTGCCAAGAAGCGATCCATCCAAGATGAATCTTGGTTCTTGTAGGATGCTTGTGTCTGAAGCATCTGTGTGAAGAATGGGTGTGCCGAACACAATGCTTGCATGGATGAAGATCAAAACAATGATCTTTCATATGGCCAACTCGATCACAGTGTTGGCATTTTACAATCTGTTGTTGTTGTGGAAGTGGAGCAGGATCTGGAACAACGACAGGTGAACTGTCATACAAGAATCCAGCACTCTGAAATATGATGGGCTTGGTGTAGTCTGGAATATGAAGGGTCACATCCTTGTCATATCCAAGACCAGTTCGGTGCTTGTTGTGGACAAGCTCTTCCCAAGGTCTGATGATGGGCTTGAGAAGTGCAGGCTGAACTGCTGCATCTGCATGTACATCTGTTGAATGTGGATCAACTGCAACTTTATCTTCTTTCGTCTGATGAGAGTCCTTCACAATCTTCTGAACAGAAACAGGTTCAGAATGGTGACTCTTTCGCTGAAGTTCATCTTGTTGGAGTTGAGATTCCAACTGCAAAAACTCAATCTTTTCATGTGCATATAGCAAACAACTTTGAATGTTACAAAGAGCATCCTTGCTCATTTTTATCATGTCATCAACATTTGAATGAATGAGGTTATTCAACAACTCTAATGCCTCATTGATTTTGGCCATTTTCAACAACTTAGGCTCAAAAAATGAATGGGTGTCGGCTACAACCGAAAATGCACCCGTTTACAATGTGATTCAACAACAAATACAAATGACTCAAGAAATTCTCAAAGTACAAAGTGTGCTCCTCAAATGATGGAGGGAAATCAACAATCCAACAACTCAAATACTGATTGCAACTATGAAGAAGCTACAAATTCCACTCAAAATACAACGTCAGCTCAATACATATCTCTGCAAAATATTTGTAAATGTGTAGCTGAAAACACTTGTGCAAGAATCTTTTTATGGCAGCTGAATTTTATTCTTCAAATAGTTGTTTTCAATGATGGCAAACTTGTCTTCAAATGTGAAATTCTTCAAAAAATCACCCTTATGCCACAAATCATAAAATGTTAAATCTGCAATTTTCTCTATGTGTACTGTCCATTTACTGATATGTCATTTTCTCTTCCTCTGCTGTTCATATCTCTCCTTCCTCTCTCTCTCTGTTGTTTTTTTTTTTTTTTTGAAGGAGGGGGGTATTAATTATATGGTGGGGGGGTTTTAATTAAAAAAATTTTAAAATGAAATATGGGAAAATCGTAAGGGGGAACGAATTTAAAAGGGATGGGAATTTTTAATGTAAAAAGTTGTCGATATATATGTATATTGTTTTTTGAAAGTGCGTAAAGAGGAGATGGGGGCTGCCGTGGGATGGTGAGGGAGGGTGGCACAGTGTGTATGGAGAGAGTTGGGAGGAGTGAAGCATAGGGCGAGGGTGGAGGGTTTGGAGGGGCCCGAAAGGCCGAAGTCTATTCAATTTTTTATTATTTTTTTATTATTATTATGAGATGAGTGCAGGGCTTGGGTTAGTGTGGGTTGTGAGAGGCGTATGGGAAGGGCGGGAGTCATGTAGTGGGAGAGGCGAGTTATGTGATGTGGGGATGCGCGCTGGTGGAGTTGTATGGCGGGTATGGTGAGAGGGGGGTGCGTAAGGAATAGGGCTGAGAGATATGCGTAGGGGCCAAGTGAGGAGGGTATGGAAATGAGACGGGGTTGCAGGCCCGATGGGTGCGTTAGCGCAGGGTAAATGGGGCCGAGCGTGGAGAGGCGAGGGTCGATGTGTGAATAGTGCGTGAGGAGTCTACGCAGGGAGAGGGGTCGTTTGGGGAGTGCGCAGGGTTGTAAGGGTAGAGCGTATCAAAGTGTTAGCGCAGGGAGGGATAGGGAGCGGCGTAGGGAATTATTGAGAGGGCCGTGAGGCATAGGGAATGGGGCGTACTTCCAGGAGGGCGTATGTAGTGATCAGAGGGCAGCGGGTTAGAGCGTGGGTGTGGAGTTTGAATTGATTTTTTTTTTTTTTAAATTTTAAATTTAAAACAGCAGAGATGAACAAAAAGTGTAGATTTTCTTCCAGCAGCAAATGAATAAAACTGAGACTCAAAACTTTGAAGCAGCAGCAGGAAATTTCATCAGAAATGCAGGATTTCAAGCAGTATTACACAGCAGTAGATTGCAGAGATTGCAGAAATAGGAGAATAATTTGCAGAAAACTCAGAAATCTTTCAGTGAAAACTTAGAAATCTCTCTAGGAGCCCAGCAATTTGCAGAAATTTTTCAATGAAAAATTCAGAAATTTTACTTGAAAAACTTAGAAACCTTTGCCATTAAAAACCAGAAATTTCTTCTCAATATAAATAGTATCCAGCAGCGCTTCAAATTGCAGATTTTAATGAGCATAAATTGCAGAGAAAATTTAGAATGAAAACCTTCAGATGGGCAGTGCTGCCTTTCTTCAAAGTTAATGCTTGAATGCTGCCAATTTCTGAATGCTGCTCCTTCTCCAAAACCACTTTCTGAATGCGGAAAAATGTCTGTTGCAGAAAATCTGAGTGCTGCAAAAATGTCAAGAATTTTTGCAGATATGCACAGGCCATAAACACAAATGGCTCACTCAATTTGGAGCAGGGCCAGCAATCGCCCGCTCTGATACCATGTTAAACACCATGTTAAAGCGCACACATGGTGTATGAGGAAGATGAACACACACACAAGAGACTCAACACACAATGAAGGATAAGCGTGAGGCTTTCTTATTTTTCCATTATACAAATATGTACATTTATAGTACAATGGTGTGACTCTTGGTTTTATATTCCAAGGTCACTTGGACTCCATTGTGACTTTTCGCATTCCACACCTACCCATGTAGGATTAGGTGTTCCAACAAAAGTTAATAATTGATTTTTCTTTGCTTTGAGAGTCTCCAGTGGAGTGTCTGCCTTTGCACTTTGTGATGAAAGTAAAATATTTCGCACATCTAAAGCTATCATTCATCACATGTAATTCTGCAACATCAACTACCTACCCTACCATTTTTTCTTCTTTATTAGGGTGCACTTATATTGGCAAACCCTTATCACATTTTTCTTTTACATATGGAAATCTATCTAATTCTAACCTTATTACATCCAAGGTCTCAGATTAAACTGTTGAGCTCCTTTTATTTACTCTACCTATCTACTTATCTGCCAAGATTAAACAGTTTGGTTAGATTTTATTCTCTATTCTACAACAAGAAATTGAAAAATGAATGAGTCAAGTTTAAACACTTTGACTCTTCATAAATTGTGGCAAAAGTTTGGCAAGCTGCACACAATTGCTTTATTACAGAAAATGAAATAGTAGTGGCATTTAGACTTGCACACTTTCCTGGTCTATTTTTGTTTGGGGTTCATTTCTTTCACTTTTTTGACCATTTTATTCTTTTTACCCTTTGATTTTTCTTTTAGGGTATACCCTCTTTACATTTTTTAAATTTTTTGATTTTTTGAAAATATGGAAACCTTTGCAACAAGAAAAGGTATGAACATATTACAGAGTTCATTAAGTCAATCATGAAATATGACACCTATTGGTATAGGAGTCTAACAAGTTCCTAGAGTCTTGGTTGGAAAAACACTGTGGAGGGCAGTAGACAATTGTGGGTTGAGTTACTAGTCCTAGAAGCCTTGGTTGGACAAACGCTCTCGAGCCTGACAAACAATTGTTGGGTTGAGTTACTAGTCTTAGAGTCTTGGTTGGAAAAACACTTTGCAGCTTGGAAATATCTGGGGTTGAGTTACTAGTCTTGGAATCCCTTGTTGGAAAAACACTCTAGAAGCCTTGTAACGGTTTGGGTTGAGTTAGTAGTCATGGAAGCCCTGGTTGGAAAAAAAACTTTGGAGCCTTGGACCAGCTTGGATAGAGACTAATCTATGATGGTTGTGATGTCCAACTGTGAGGTGGAATCATTGGTTGAGGGTTGAGGTGGTTTGGACTCTAGAAGCCCTGGTTTGGTTTTGATTGATGTGTTTTATGAGATCCAACATTCATGTTTGGAATATGGCACAGGGGTATTGGCTGAGGTAATATTTGGCTCATCCAATCTATGGTTAGGTGGAACATGGAAGTCCCATCTCCGGTTGGTTTTTACATTCACTAATGAAGAGCTCATTCCTTTGGTATTTGGTATAAAAATGTACTTGTTATTATGTGGATTTTATTGTTGATGTCTCCATGGTATTTTTGTTGGTATTATGCTAGTTGTTATCACCCATTAAATTGTGAAACATTTCTTGATAGGGTCATATAGGTCACTCACTAAATGGATAAGGTCTCCTAAGCCATTTCAAGGTGGTATAGGAAATTTTTTTCATTTTTAAGCATATCCTAAGTTTTGAGATCACCTTCATTTATGCCATTTCATGTGAAATCAGTCACATACCATGTCAGTTGTCATTCCCCATGCATTCAGACTCAAAATGATGAATCTTCCAAATTTTCAAATTTTCTTAGCGTTTTACACAGGAAAACAACAGAAAATGCTACGAAAACACCCAATAATTTCATAGTGAATATGAGGATTTCTCTGTTTTTTGACTTTTGAGCAGTCAAATTCAAGGGCGGTTTCTGGGTAAATAGAGAAGTATTTTAAGAATCTGAGAGAGGTTATTTTCAAGAACATATTAATAACAATAACCTCTTTAACGTTTCTCAAAGGTGCTACAAATTGGGAGATACAGGGATGTATTTCGGCCCTATTTTCAAAAAATAGAATTTTCCTGTTTTATACATGTTTTGCAAATGCATTCTGGAGAGCTGGAGATGTATTTAAAAAACCAAGAGAGGTTTTTCTTCAAAACATTTTGATCTAAAAAAAATCCTCCAATTTTGAAAAATCTATTAAGAATTCAGAAATATGAGTTCATTTCTAAACTGCAAATTCTGCCTTTTTTAGGAGTTTTCGTAGCATGCTTCAAGCTTGAAGCCAGAAAAACGCTACAAAAATTCCTGTAGGTGCTTTTTTTTCTTTAAAATCTAATTTTGGTATGTTTTATGGGGGGATATCGATGGTTGAAAGGTGTCATGACATAATGAAGGTGTTGGAACAACAAATAAGTCAAGAAGATTGATGGAAAAGTCATTTTCCCAATGCTACTAAAACTCGCTACGAAAATTTATGTACATGACTGTTTTAGTAGTCTAGTTCAAGTTTGATTTCAGACGAAATTAAAAATTATTTTGGAAATATGAAAGAGATTTCTCTTTAGCACAAGTCCATATACAAAAACCTCTCTTAGTTTCTTCAAATCCATCACGGTTTGGAAATTATACACTCATCTTTGAAGCCTTATTTTCAGAATTTTCACTAACCACATTTGTGAAAAAATTGTAAAAATTCGACTTGGAGGAGGTCCAGCTCAACATCCACGTGGAATAATGACACATCAACACTCTAGTATTGTTGCACTAAAAACTATCACCTTGACATTATGCTGACTATATGAACTCATTGTCACTCATACTTACCTCCTCTGCAAGTCTTACACCTCTACTCATCATGTCAAGCCCTAAAAACATGAGAAAAACCATAAAAAGCTCCAAAACCTTGGGTACGCAAGTAATGTGAAGCTTACCTGCGTTCTTAGCTGGGGTACGCAGGTAATGTGAAGCTTACTTGTGTTCCAGAACGCAGTTTCTTAGTGTATTACCTGTGTACCCCCTGTCAAAGTAAAAAGGGCAAGAAACCAAAGTAAAAAAGTTGTTTTTTGGTCAATTCTAGAAGCTTCTGGATGAGATTTTTTTGGGATGAGTATGCTCTTATAAGATTCATGCATCCCACACCTTAAGGAGCTAACCCCTTGATGTGAGGAGCCTATCCCTTTGAAGGAGGATTCTATCCCTTCATAGGTAGAACCCTAACCTCCTCATCTGCACTATAAAAAGAGGCATTGGGTAGCCTAAAAGGGAGTTCAAGCTTTATCGTGTGATTGAGGTGAAGTGTTGTTGAGATTTAGACTCCTTTCTGCTAAGATTTTATGAGGAAAGATCACATACCTCTATGTGCTCCTGGAGGAAGAGTACAAGGCTTATCAAAGTAGAGGAAACTCCTGCTTCGAACCCCGAGAAGGCCTGTTCAACATCAAGGCTAAGGTTGTAAGGTTATTCTATTATTTCAAAGTTAATACAATCAAGTTTGTTTTTCTCAATAATTTTTCGTTCGATTTTTTATTTCAATAAGTTGTCATTTGATCATTTATTTCATAGATTCCTTGATCACTATGATAGGTATGTTTTATAATTATTTTTTATACAGGTGCTATTTAATATTTTCTTGTTTGTGATTGCAGGTCTTTAATGACGACACTTTCAAGCGACTGAAAAGATGACACTTTGTTGCGACGAAAGAGCTATTGTTGTGACGAAAGAACTATTGTTGCGACGGAAGAACTATTGTTGTGACGGAAGAACTACTGATGCGATGGAAGAACTACAGTTGCAAATAAGCATTTGGATCTAAGGTAGGATCGACACCTTCATAGCATTTTCTTGTAAAACGAATACATTTAGAGAAAGATAAACTTAGTTGTTCATTTGTTGCTAGATTGTCTTCTGACACTAGGGAGATTGATCTTGTTCGCAAGATCGATTTATCCGGCCAACAAATTGGCGACTCCACTGGGGAAAGAACTTGTTTTGATTTGAGAAAATACTTTTGCTCTGATTTTTGATTGATTTGTATGGGCTTGGGTAACTTAGATTTACTTTTCTTTGAAAAGTTTTGAAGTATTTTTTGTTTTTCTTGAAATTTTCTAGGGACTGCACATTGTTGCAAACCCTGTTAAAAGTCTTGAAAAAATTTAGATTTCTTCTTTCTGTTTAGTTTAGATTTGATTTAGGATTCTTAGCATCTACCCAGATCTGTATTTTTCTGTCAAAAAGCCTTATTTATGAGTTTATTTCAGCAAATGTTTCATCTCATCAATCTCCATTAAGTTAATTGGGTGTTTTCAGTCTCTTTTTTAGAAATTCTTAATTTGATTTCCTTTGGTCATTACTTGGAGGTTTGTCTTAGTATTTTAATAATTTTGCATCTTTTTGCTTTTGTTAATGAGTGTTAATCGCCTTTGAGTGTTTTTATTTTTTGATCTTTGGAACTCTCACCCAATTTTCTTTACTTACACTTGATTGGTTCTTAGATTACATTAGAATCATCTTGTGTTTGAGAATTCTCTTGCATAGATCACATTTGCATAATTAGAATTCTCATTTTCAGAATATGAATGAAAAATGCGCATAGATTACATTTGCATAATTTTCAAGTGAATTGTGCATAGTTACAATTGCATAGTTTACATTCTGAAAAATCAATCGTAGGTTTATATTAGTTTCTTTGATTTGAATTTACATGTTTTTATGCTTGTTTAAAAAAAAAAAAATTGTTTTGAATTGATTAGCATTAGTTTTTCTTGATGAAATTAGTGTATTAGAGAATTTGTTATATTTTCTCTTATTTATCAATCTTTTCATTGTTGGAAGTGAATGGAAACTCTCTCCTTACTTTAGTCAGGATTCATCGAATTGAAAAGATTACATTATCATATTCGATTGCATTCAGTTTTGGGTCGGGTCATAACACCATTGGTTTCATATCCATTTACCTTTTTGAGTAATAACAACCTAAATAACACAATGCTTAATTAAAATTCATCTATTAATTTTTACATTTTTAGGGCTCTTTCCACCAATCTAGCTCAGGATTAGTGCTTTGGAATAGGTTGTAGTTAACTTTCCAAATAAACTAAAACAAACAAGTAGATAAATCTTGCGGTAGGAAATAAATCCAATTGTAACTGGTACATTCTGGGAAGCTTCTCTTAAAGGAGTTAATCACGAGATCATGTCCAAACCTTTGAGACAATCAACTCTGTTTCATCAGGGAAGATAGAAGATTTGCGCGCATTACAAACGGTAAACCTCGGATTAACCATTGTCGAGGAGCCTGGGGTCACTTGTTGGTAAACCTCGGATTGACCATGTCGAGGAGCCTTCAAGGGGATTGAGCTTTGTTACTCTGCCCTTGCCCGTAGAATCGGATCGTAGATTGTTCCCCCAATTGTATTTTTTGATGTTGGTAACCTTAGTGTCCATAAACTTAATATTATTTCCTAAGGTGACGGTGAAGGAAATATCTCACTGTACCTAGAGCAGACGTCGACTATACTCACTTGGACTCTCTGGGGGGTTCTCTTCACTCGAGATGCTTTTGTGAAGAAACTTGTGCCAGTCTGTTTCATTAAGCAGGTTGTCGGGGTAACTGTTCCAACTGCCATTTCTGCATTAAAATTCTATGATGTTGGATTTCATCACCAACTAGTGTTTTTAGTGTGGGAATCTACTGTTTGTGTGTGGTTTGACTCCTAGATTTGATAGCGCGTGTTAATTTGTTTGTTTTTACTTTTAGAGACCATAGGTGTGAATTGTGAATTTTAATTGTTAGGTGTGAATTGTGAATTGTTAATTTTAGTTTTAAATTGTTAATAAAATTCACCGAAGTTGAATATAATGGCAACTGTTCCGGAATTTACCAACCAAGGAACCCTTCTTAACGAGATTCCTAGTACTTTTCCTTGCTTTGGAAATGTTGGTCCTCCTTATATGGCTACTTTGTCATTACCTGGATTTACAATAGGTTTACCGATATGGTTATTTTCAACTTCGTTGGCCCCGAATACTCCAATTTTTCCACCTCAACCGGATGCTTCACCTCAACAGAGTTCACCATCTCAACATCACCAACCTTCTGTTGACCCTTTACCTTCTTCGCCTAATATTTCTTCCTCCATTTCTTCCTCTTCGCTTGGTAAAAGCCTTGACGCTAGTAACCAGGTGGCTAAGAATAAGAATAAGGGGAAGAAGAAGAAGAAGAAGAAGCAAGATAAGAAAGGTTGTAAATGTTAATAGTGTTGAGGAAACCTTCAACATGCATCATAAACCCAAATACCCTTGTAGGCTTTGTAAGGGTGACCAATTCCTTATCAATTGTCCTGGTATTGCAAAAGTCTTGGAAGTATGGTCAAAAAAATCTCATCAACTTTCTGTTGATCCATCAACCAGTGATAGTCAGATTCTTGGGAAAAAGGGTAGAGTTAGGTTTCCTTATAAGTTATGCAAAGGGAGTCATCAAACTCACATTTTCCCTCACATGGATGAAGCCTAAAAATTATTATAAAACCTTACTGTTCCACAGCAAGAATTTCCAACTGGTTACCGTAAACTTTCTCCCAACCTACTGTCAACTGACAGAGTGATTGATCTAATTTCAGGTACAGTCGATCCCACTCTTCCATTGGAGAGTGAAACTAATATCACTCAGGTTGATGATCCATTAGTTGATCAAGTGGTCGATTCAATTTCACATTCGGTCGATCCCATTCTCCCTGTAGAGAGTGAACTTCATACCATTCAAGTTCTTCTTGTTACATCAGATTCTTCTACGATAAGGGGCATTTCACCTGTTTCTACAAAACTGCCTCCAAGTATTGAGGTCTTTTACTTTGATTGGAATAGACTGACAAAACCTCGTCTTCCTTCCTCCATCCCTTTCCAAATCATTGTGAAGTTTGGTGGTAGGGACATACACTACACATAGGTAGATGAAGGTGCTTCTGTTAGTATTTTATCCTGAACTGCTTGGAAAGCTTTGGGTTCCCCTCGGCCTGTGCCTATTACGCAGAATCTGAAAGCTTTTAACAGAACCATTAGTGAACCTTCCTAAGTTTTCTATTACTTTGGAAGGTAAAATTGTCTGTATTGATCTTATGGTAGTTCGAGGCCCCTTGGATTTCAATTTACTCCTTGGGCGAGACTATGTCTATGCAATGAAAGTTGTAGTATCGACACTCTTTCGCATGATGTCTTTCCCTCACAATGGAAATATTGTGACTGTAGACCAGCTTTCGTTCCCTAGTCTTGTTTCGACTATCAATAATATGACACCCCTAATTGTTCCTGATTCTAAAGTGGTATCTAACCCGCCACGGGTTAATTATGTGGCAACTAGTCCCATGTTTTCAATTACCGATATAAGTGAGCCTCTCACTGTTTTCTCATCTTCCTTTGACTTAGATCTGGTAATTGACATGGAAAAATCTATGGGATTATTTGAACGCGATGTTCTTATCCCTTTTGAGTCCCTTGACATGTGTTCCTTCCAGAGAACTATTCTTCCTTCTGATGAAGACCTCTTAGAAGCCATGATCAAGGTGTGTCCATTGACATGTCTTTCTTCCAGTTGGAAGCCATGATCATGTAGCTGAGGATAGTTCCTTTTACTATGTCAACCTCGTTAAAAAATGAATCAGTGGCCCGTGAGGAGAGTTCCTTTTACTGTGTCAACCTCGTTAAAAAATGAATCAGTGAGTGTGAGGAAAGTTCCTTTTACTGTGTCAACCTCATTAAAAAATGAATCAGTTAGTTCAGAGGATAGTTCCTGTTACTGAGTCAACCTCATTAAAAAATGAATCAGTTATGAGGATAGTTCTTTTTTTGTGTCAACCTCATTAAAAAATGAATCAGTAGGTAGATTGTAGAGAGTATATTGATAGATTAGAAATAAGTAGTTTCTGAGTATGGTTCCTATTACTGTGTCAACCTCATAAAAAAATGAATCATGTATGAGGAAAGTTCCTTTTACTGTGTCAACCTCGTTAAAAATGAATCAATATATCAAGAGGAAAGTTCCTTTTACTGTGTCAACCTCGTTAAAAATGAAACACGTTGCCATGAGCATAGTTCTTTTCCTGTGTCAAGCTCGTTAAAAAATGAAACAAATCCTCCCCTAATTGAGTCGAGTCTTTGACTAGATCTCGTAAATGTTAAGTCATATATTTAGGTTAGTTATTTCAGTTTTTTGCAAAATTTTCTTATAGTTTTAGGTCGGGTCTTTCATATGATCTCGTAAATGAACCTTCATTCCATCCAGCTATTAATTACCAGCAGTGTACTTAGTTGAATTAAATGAAGCTGGGGGGGCATGCGCTCTAGCAATTATGCTTAGGGGGCATCAAGCATAGTTTTCTCTCTGTTTCAAGCTTGTGTAAAAATGAAACCACTATGAAGCATAGTTTTTCTCTGTTTCAAGCTTTTGTAAAAATGAAACCTATCTTGAGTCAATTTCGGTTATTTTCAAGACTCGTTAAACTCATGAAAATCCCGAGATTATTTTTCTATCTTTAATTCTCGTAAAACACATGAAAATGCCGAGTTCTTTCCGTCTTTTCCTACTCGTAAATTAAATTGAAATTCGACCACAGGAGTACATTTTTATCCCTTTTTCGAACTCGTTAAAACTTATAAAAAAGCAAAATCTTGAGTTCTCTTTTAAGTCCTTTTCAGACTCTTTAAAAATGAAAATATTTCCGAGTACCTGACTATTCGAACTCGTTAAAGTAAATGAATGATCGTCCCTTCAGTATAAGTTTACTCATTTTACGGACTGAAATGGACTATTTACGAAAAAGGTATATGTTGACTAATTACGGTCAATAGAGTTCTCTCCCGCATTATTTTATCCTTTTTCAGGCTCAAGAGACTAAATTTACGAAAAAGTACACCCATGGAGTTTTCTTAAGTTTTTTCTTCTAACTCCCTAAAATTGAAAAACATCGAGTTTATCCTATGCTGGACTCGTTAAAATGTAACAGTAAAGGACCTGTTCGATTTTAAGCAGGAATGAACCACTCCTTCTTAGGGTTCGAATCTTAAACTAAGTTGGACTCATCCGAAGGATGAGCTTATAAACAAGCAAATGTTATCCTCCTCAAGCTTGTCAAAAATAAAGAGGTACTTGCTAGAAATGGTGGGGGAAAAGAGAGAAAAATGAACATGTTTGTTGTATTTTGATTATTCGAAAAACCATTAACCACTCTTGAACACGACACTTTTGTTCACCTGGCTTGGGAAATCCTTTGCCTAAGAGTTAATCAAACCATTTTGAAAGTCTTCAGTTGGTTTCTGGGTATTAGCTTTGGGTCAATTGTCACCAAGCCATCTGTAGTGTCGTTATGTGTTCAAGAGGATAGTTCAAACAAACCACTCATCTGCAAAATATTTGTCTTCCATTTTGACCATCCCTGAGTCAGCCCTTGCCAATATATTTCTTCAAAACTTGATCTATGACTCCGTGTTGTGGGCTTGCTTATGACAGATCACTTTCTATCGACGACATCTCATTATCTAGGAAGTTGATCCAGAAATCATCAGTACCTTGGAATTTTCATACCTTAATGGCAGGTTTCTCGCCTTCGACAACAGGTTGCATCATTAACCTTTGATCGAATGAGTCCGTGACATGTTCGACTTCAGCTCATTCATTCACATTTCATAGATAGTACTGAGTACTTTGAGAGCCATTGACATTACTGGTGGTTTCTCTCACACTTGTTAACAGTTCACATTATTGACTGGTAATCAAGTGGTTTCTACCATGTTCGACTTCAACACATTCATTCACATGGATAGGATCGTACCAGTTCGAGAAGCAGAAATCAAGACCCCGGATCTAGTTTCTACCATCCAGGTTGCGAGGAATTTTTTTATTCATTTATACAGTGGACTATTCATAAATATATGGTTGTGTCCATACTGTGTCTACACATGTCTATACTATTGATGTATTAAAAATCATTCCTGTATCAGAACAATTTAAATCAGTTTTCTAGTTAGTTTTGATCTGAGTATGGGAATGCCTACCACAACGATGATATGTTTACATATATATGTTTTAAATTGATTTTTTTTACAAGTTCCGACTGGGGTGTCCAAAGGATGATCCTTGAAATGATAAAGTACTTCACTCTTCATATATGACAGACTTCATCTTCATCTATTCCAGACTTCGCACTTTAGGGGGAAATCTGTTGCACTAAAAATTGGCACCTTGACATTCTGCTGACTGTATGAGCTCATTGTCACTCATACTTACCTCCTCTACAAGTCTTACACCTCTACTCCTCATGTCAAGCCCTAAAAACAGGAGAAAAACCCTAAAAAGCTCCAAAAGCCTGGGTATGCAGGTAATGTGAAGCTTACCTGCATTCCTAGCTGGGGTACGCAGGTAATGTGAAGCTTACTTGTGTTCCAGAATGCAGTTTCTCAGTGTATTCCCTACGTACGCCCTGTCAAAGTCAAAAGGGAGAGAAACCAAAGTTAAAAAGCTATTTTTGGGTAAATTCTAGAAGCTTCTGGATGAGATTTTTTGGGGATGGGTATGCTCTTATAAGGTTCATGCATCCCACACCTTAAGGAGCTAACCCCTTGATGTGAGGAGCCTATCCCTGTGAAGGAGGATTCTATCCCTTCATAGGTGGAACCCTAACCTCCTCATCTGCACTATAAAAAGAGGCATTGGGAAGCCTCAAAGGGAGTTCAAGCTTTAGTGTGTGATTGAGGTGAAGTGATGTTGAGATTTATACTCCTTTCTGCTAAGATTTTATGAGGAAAGATCACATACCTCTATGTGCTCCTGGAGGAAGAGTGCAAGGCTTATCAAAGTAGAGGAAACTCCTGCTTCAGACCCTGGGAAGCCCTGTTCAACATCAAGGCTAAGGTTGTAAGGTTCTTCTATTATTTCAAAGTTAATACAATCAAGTTTGTTTTTCTTAATAAATTGTCGTTCGATTGTTTATTTCAATAAGCTGTCGTTTGATCATTTATTTCATAGATTCCTTGATCACTATGATAGGTATGTTTTATAATTATTTGTTATACAAGTGCTATTTAATATTTTCTTGTTTGTGATTACAGGTATTTAAAGACGACACTTTCAAGCGACTGAAAAGACGACACTTTGTTGTGACGAAAGAACTATTGTTGCGACGGAAGAACTATTGTTGCGACGGAAGAAATACTGATGCATCGGAAGAACTACGGTTGCAAATAAGCATTTGGATCTAAGGTAGGATCAACACCTTCATATCATTTACTTGCAAAACGAATATATTTAGAGAAAGATAAACTTACTTGTTCGTTTGTTGCTAGATTGTATTCTGACACTAGGGAGATCGATCTTTTCCGCAAGTTTGATTTATCTGGCCAACAAGTATACTCAGTAAATTAGTTGGTTGCAATTGATAAGGGTTATTAAATTGATTTGTTGAAATATTAATGAAAGAAGAGTCATTTTTGTATTCAAACTCTGCAAAATAGAAATATCCCTAGAAAGTTTCCAAGTGATAAAATCATGTTTGAAATATGTCTCTGAGGTGGAAATTCGAGGTGAGTAAGGTGGCATATCATTTGGATGAGTCCTCACTCTATAAAAGAGATAGTTTTAGAGTTAGAAGGGGTTGGGAGATGGTTACTTGACACTACCAATATTGTAATAGTTTGATATTAGAAATATACAGTTGCAGAATGCTTATTTCAGTCCTGAGATGCTTTTATGTATTCTTATGTAAGTTTTTTATATCAGTTGTTTACTTTCTCTCCAGTTTTCTAGTTGTATACTCACTTGAAATTCATGATTACATGATCAAACTTCCTGTTTACACCTAGTCTGTTGTTTTTCCAAGATTTATTAGTTTTCTTATGCATAATCACTTGGAATTCATGGTGACATGCTCCAACTTCTTGTATGCATATAGTTGGTTGTTTTTTCCTTCATGTGTGGTTTAATAAGAATACAATTGCCTCAACTTCCATGAGATAGGTTAACTTGTAACTTAGTTTTCATTTCGACTCCATGCCCAATGGAAGTTAGTGGTTTACATCTTTCACTTACACAAAAAATCACATTCAATCCAATTCAGAGTTAGCCATCTAGTAGAGTTTTCATTGCAAATATTTTGATAGATTGAGATAGCACTCTCAGGCTGAAGAGGCTAATCTTTAGTCAAAATCTGGTTTGAAATAGTTACTCCAAGTTGACCATTGCAGCAGCCCAACAAGAATCAATTTGGTGATAACATTTTGGCGCCGTTGCCGAGAACCAAAGGTGTAAATTTTCCCTGGGAAGAACAACAAAGTTTCAGTTCTAAGGTCCGAGAGAAACAAACACTTGGACACATATTGGCTGTATTTCTTCTCTCGCGACTCCACACATCAAATAATCAATTGGAAGGTGACTCCACTTCTTGAATATTAGTAGCTTGATGAAGTTCCAAGATGAGTTCCATTGCAAGAATAAATGCTAGGTATGCCCTTATGAATCAGTATCACATCCCTGGTTTTCAAAATCCTATGCAAAAGGTCGATTGGTTAACTAATCTTCCCATATTTAAAAATGAAAAGAAATACAATGCTGCTCTTCATTTGGTTAGATTCCATATGCATGTACACATACTTAAGGTTCAATTACTTGAGGATTGTTTCATGAAGATGTTTATGGTCACTTTAGAAGGAAAAGCTTGGTCTTGATATGAAATCATGCCAAATGGTTCCTTGTATTCTCTTGATGATTTCCATGTTGCATTTTATGAGATGTATAAAGAATTTAATTCCTCCTTATTACTGGTCAAAGACTGTTGTAAACATTGTGTGAGTTTTATTGAATATTTGGAGAATTGTTATGAGGATGTTGAGTTCATGGATGAGGAAATTTTATAGGCCCTTCATGAAAATCCCTTTCATCACCAAGAAGAAAGGGTAGCCTCTCTCTTGGATGAAAATGAAACCCAATAGGATTTTATTTATGACAATCATGTTACATCCTCTAAGTTTGATGAAAATTTGTAGTAGACTTGTCAGTCTTTTGATCATCAGGAATATGAGAATCATTTCAAACAACAAGAGGAAATACTAGAAGATATTTTCTATAGTCCTCATGTAAAGGAAGAAATTTATTCTTCATGTCATTCCTTGCATCAGCCTACATCAAATGAAGAAAATTCTGAAAAGAAAATTTTAGACAATCATATGGGTATGCTTGTTAAATCATATAAAGAGTTAACTTTAGAAATTTCTGTGGTACATGCTGAGGTAGTTCCTTTTGAAAGTGTCCAAGAGTTCTCCAAGTATTTTTTCCTCTCAAATGAAAATAATGATCAGTAGATTTTTTATTTTTTATTTGAGAAATGTCACAAGGGTTATAATGAAGAATTTGAACAAGGAACACCATCAAAGGATCATTTTTACTCACACTTTCTTGTTGATCAACAAGAGTTATTCGTGCATACTCTCAAAGATCCTTTCGCAGCTCTGCTGGAATCTCCTACATGAATGAATTTCAATATGATTTTCAGTTATGTATACAAATTCAGATGGTGGATTGTCATCTCTCAAGAATGGCTTTATGATCAAAGAAGTGGAATGTCCATTCTAACCCAGTACTCAATTTCTTGATTGGCTTCATTGGAAGAGTGAGATCACTTGATTCAGTTTTTATGCTGAGCAAGTAGAGTAGGATCATTTTTATATAAATAAGCTTGAAGATCAAGCATTTTTTCAGTTTCAGTTTTAATTTCAGCATGTGTACTTTTAGTTCTTTAGCAGCTACTAGTTGTTTTTTTCAATGCCAAGGTTACAGGTCGGAACATGTTGCAAGTTTTCATTTTGAAGATGGGAGCAGCCCAATGGAGGTGGCACTGGAACTACTAGGTCTTTGTTGTACCACAGGGGCACACCATCCTAAGTGGAGCCACTATTATCACCCATTAAATTGTGAAACATTTCTTGATAGGGCCATATAGGTCACTCACTAAATGAATAAGGTCTCCTAAGCCATTTTAAGGTAGTATAGGAAAAAAATTGCATTTTTAAGCCTATACTAAGTTTTGAGATCACCTTCATTTATGCCATTTCATGTGAAATCAGTCCCATACCATGTTAGTTGTCATTCCCCATGCATTCAAACTCAAAATGATGAATATGCCAAATTTTCAACCTTTCATAGCATTTTACACAGGAAAACAACGGACAACGCTACGAAAACACCTGATAATTTCGTAGCGAATATGAGGATTTCTCTGTTTTTTATTTTTAAGCATTCAACTTCAAGAGCAGTACTGGGAAAACAGAGAAGTATATTAAGAATATGAGATAGTTTATTTTCAAGAACATATCAAATAACAATAACCTCTTTCACTTTTATCAAATGTGCTACAAAATGGGAGATACAGGGATGTCTTTTGGCCTATTTCCAGAAAATAGAATTTTCTTGTTTTATACATGTTTTGCAAATGCAGATTCTGGACAGCTAGAGATGGCATTTAAAAAACCAAGAGAGGTTTTTCTTCAAAAAATTTTGATCTACAAAAAAATCCTCGAGTTTTTCAAAATATATTAAGAATTTAGTAATATGAGTTCATTTCTAAGCTGCAAATTCTGTCCTTTTTAGGATTTTTTGTAGCATGATTCAGGCTTGAAGCCAGAAAAACGCTACGAAAATTCCTGTAGGTGCTTTTTTGCTTTAAAATCCAGTTTTGGCATGTTTTATGGGGGGATATCGATGGTTGCAAGGTTTCATGACATAATGAAGGTGTTGGAACAACAAGTAAGTCAAGAAGATTGATGGAAAATCCATTTTTCCCATGCTACTAAAACTCTCTACGAAAAGTTTTGTACATGACTGTTTTAGCAGTCAACTTCAAGTTTTATTTCAGACCAAATTAAAAAATATTTTGGAAATCAGAAAGAGTTTTTTCTTCACCACAGGTCCATCTACAAAAACCTCTCTCAGTTTCTGCAAAGCCATCAGGGTTTGGAAATTATACACTCATCTTTGAAGCCTTATCTTTCAGAATTTTCACTAACCAGATTTATGAAAAAATTGTAAAAATTTGACTTGGAGGAGGTCCAAATCATCATCCACATTGCATAATGACACAAAAGCACTCTAGTACACTCAAAAAAATAGCTGTTTGTAGTTTATAAGGGTTATTAAATTTATTTTTTGAACTATTAATGAAAGAAGAGTCCTTTTTGTATTCAAACTCAGCAAAACAGAAATATCCCTAGGAAGTACCCAAGTGATAGAATAATGTTTTAAATAGGTCTCTAATGTGGGAATTATAGATGAGTAAGGCGGAATATCATTTGGATGAGTCCTCACTCTATAAAGGAGATAGTTTTAGAGTTAGAAGGGGTTGGGAGATGGTTACTTGACACTACCACTATTATAATAGTTTGATATCAGAAATATACAGTTGCAGAATGCTTATTTCAAACCTGTGATTATTTTATGTATTCTTATGTAAGTTTGTTCTATCAGTCGTTTACTTTCTCTCCAGTTTTCTAGTTGTATAATCACTTGGAATTTATGATTACATGCTCCAACTTCCTGTTTACACCTAGTCTATTGTTTTGCCAAGATTTATTAGTTTGCTTATGCATAATCACTTGGAATTCATGGTGACATGCTCCAACTTCCTGTATGCATATAGTTGGTTTCTTTGTCCTTCATGTGTGGTTTAATAAGAATATAATTGCCTCAACTTCCATGAGATAGGTTAACTTGTAACTTAGTTTTCATATCAACTCCGTGCCCAATAGTAGTTAGTGGTTTACATCTTTCACTGACACAAAAACATCACATTCAATCCAATTCAGAGTTAGCCATATAGTAGAGTTTTCATTGCAAATAATTTGATAAATTGAGAGAGCCCTCTCAGGCTGAAGAGGCTAATCTTCAGTCAAAAGCTGGTTTGAAATAGTTACTCTGAGTTGACCATTGCAGCAACCCAACAGGACTTAATTTGGTGATAACATTGGTTATAAGCATGTGTTGTGACAGTGATTAGGTATGGACCTCTCCATGTTTTTACATGTAAATGAATGCATAGCTTATCAATGGTAAAATAGAATGTATTGTAGCTTATGATATACAGGAGCAATTCTTCTTAGCTATTCCCAGATAAGTAAGAGACTCCCATGTTTAAATTTGTTTTCTATACCTGTAGATGCAATGTTTGTGACATGTTTTACAAAATGCCTGTCATGGCTAAGAGGGGTCCATATGAGTTCCCAATTATCTGATTTCTTTTGTACCTTTTTTTTAATGTCATTTATCATTCCCTAAAGTTTCATGAAGTTTTGGGAAGTGACCTGGCTCTGGGGCTAAAAAGATGGCCCAAATCCTGAAGTTGCAGGCACATAACTGACCAAACTGGGCCCTGGCTGCTACCTTGCCTTGGCATGCCCGCTACTACAGGCTTTTAGCTGCTACCTTATCTTGGCATGCCCATGACTAAGGCTTAAACTGGTCAAAAATTCAGCCTCCCTCAAGGTTCAGGGGCCTGGAAGGTTGGGTTACCTCATGAGGATGTTTATGATGCTGTGTAAGGTGTGTTTGTCTTGTTTCCATCAATTCCACTTCTTTAAGGCCATCTAGGAAGTTGAATCTCATATTAGCAGACTCTTGTCACATTTTTACCCTAGTTGGCTGGTTACTTGGGTAGATGTGGGAAGAGGGTGTTAGAGAGTGGTATCAAAGCGTGGTTGTGCTCTCCTTGGGTGGTGTTCAATTTTGTTCTCTTTGTGTAATATATGATACCAAAGAGTGGTATCAGAGCATGGTTCAACCCTTGGACTGGATGGGCACTGTGTTGGTCATGCATTTATGTTTGTTGCATATGTGTTTAGTATGCTTGTGTTCTATATGTGCTTGTTGCATCCATGTTGTGTTGGAAATGGTGGCAATGGTATCGTCATGGAAGTTTTGATGGTGTTGTTGTCAGCATGTTGTCATGGGCGTATTGTTGGGTATGTGTTATATTCTTTCCACGACTAGCCCCACGCGCTGTACGTTGCGTCGGGCACAACAGGGGGATCACAGGGGGGCGGCAACCCCCCCTGTCGGGGTCCGAGGCGACGCCCCGACAAATTTTTTTTTTGGTGTGTGGTCCCACTCATAGGCGGACCCACCCATGTTTTGTCCATGAGTTTGCACATGGTTTTGGGGTACGATGGTTTTTGGCCCCTGGTATTTTGTAGATCCGGTCAAGGGAACTACAGTTATCTTCTAATCCAGGGTTAATGGATTGGGGTTTATGTATGCTTTGGCATGTATATATATATATATATATATATATATATATCTATGTTGTAACACTAAAAGGAATATAATGAAAAATCAAGCTGGTCGTCCCGATTTGGGATCCAGGGGAAAATCTCTCTGTTTATCTGTTTTATGTTTTATGCTCTCGCTATTGTTTATTTTATGTTATAAGATTCGTGTGTAGATAATTTATGTTCAGGGTTAAAACCTACATTTGGTATCAGAGCTGTTTTGGCTTCAAGGGGATGCCTTTGCTGCTGAGGGTTTTTTGCTTGGGCCTAAGGTAGACCCTGTTCAGTGGGAGATCTGCAGAATCGATTCTTGCGGTGAAAGAAGATGGCGAGCGGCGGAAAGATAGAGATCAAAAAATTTAATGGTCAGAGTTTTGAGTTGTGGAAGATCAAGATGGAGGATCTGCTGGTGGATAAAGATCAGTGGATCGCAGTAGATCCAGGTACTAAACCAACGACAATGTCAGATGAAGACTGGAAGAAATTGGATCAGAAGGCTAAGAGCACAATACAGATGTGTGTCTCAGATTCAGTATTGTTGAATGTATCTGGGGAAGCGGTGAAGAATTTGTGGGAAAAACTTGGGACTTTGTACCAATCTAGGTCTCTGGTGAATAAGTTGTTCCTGCAGAAAAAGTTGTATAACCTAAGGATGAAGGATGGCGACTCGGTGACAGAGCATCTGAACGCCTTCAATACTGTGGTAATTCAGTTGTCATCTGTTGATATTAAAATCTCAGATGAATATAAGTGCATCAGTTTGTTGTGTTCTCTACCAGACTCGTGGGACAGTCTGGTTATTGCAATAGGTAGCAATACAAATACCTTGAATTTCGATGACATTTTCTCAGCCTTGTTGTCGGAGGAAATGAGACGGAGAAATATGGAGGGTCAAAATGGAGATGCCTTATCTTTACAAGGAAGGTCCCAAAATAGAAACAAGAATAAGGTTTCGAGTGGGAGATCTAAATCTCCTGGAAAGTTTGTAAAGGTGTGCTGGAAATGCGGAAAGGAAGGACACTACAAAAAGGAATGCAGATCTAAAGCTCCTGAGAAAGGAAAAGGATCTGATGATCCTCCTTCTACAGAGACAAAAACCACCTCGGATGAAGGTGGGGATGTGTATTTGGCTCTTCTTCAAATACACATGTAGATCATGAGTCATGGTTGATTGACTCGGGTGCATCCTTTCACTTCACTCCCCATAGGGAGTGGTTCTGCGAGTATGAGAAATATGATGGCGGCGATGTATTCGTAGGGGATGATAGGAAGGCTAGAATCGTCGGATGTGGAAAATTCAAGCTGAAGCTACAAGGTGGAAGGATTAGAACACTTCCTGGTGTTCTGCATATTCCTGCATTGGCCAAAAATATTATTTTTGTAAGCAAGATGGATGATGTAGGTGTAAAAATAGTGTTCGAGAAAGATGCCTGCAAGATGGTTCGGGGAGAAATGGTATTAATGCGGGAGGTTAAGTTGAACTCATCCTGGCGACTATGGTAAAGCCTTTGTTATTGATGAATTATATGATTCTGTGGTTCTGAAGAGTGGAGAGCGGAAAGCCTAGGCTGTCTCTTGGAGAAAAGACCTTTTCCTTAATGGCATGAGGCAAAAATATTGGAGAGAAGGCCTTGGACCTACATAGAAATGGTATGGTTTTAGGTATCCATTTCTCTGGATTTGTTACGTAGACATTGTGTATATGGGAAACAGAATCGGGTGAGTTTTCCTTTTGGTGCTAAGAGGGCGAACAAGATATTAGAACTTGTGCACAGTGATGTGTTTGGACCTATGTCAGTTCCATCACTGGGAAAGTCTGTGTACTATGTTTCATTTATAGATGACTTCTCAAGGAATACATGGATATATTTCTTGAGGAAGAAATCTGAAGTCTTTGACAAATTTAAAGAATTTAAGGCTCTGGTGGAAAACCAGACAGAGAAGAAGATAAAGGTGCTGAGGACAGATAATGGTGGGGAGTTCTGCAAGAAGGAATTTGAAGATTTCTGTAAGAAGTGTGGTATAGCACGACAGAAGACTACTCCATACACACCTCAGCAAAATGGAGTTGCAGAAAGAATGAACAGAACGCTGATGGAAAAGGCAAGAAGCATGCTCAGTGGTACCGAGTTAGGACAAGAATTCTGGGCAGAGGCAGTGGAGACTGCATGTTACTTAGTTAACAGATCACCTTCATCAGCATTGGAGGATAAAACTCCACATGAGGTATGGACTGGTAAGAAACCCTCTCTTTCACATCTAAGGGTATTTGGATGTGATGCATATGTACATGTTCCAAAGGAGAAAAGGACCAGTTGGATAATAAATCTGAAAGGTGCATCTTTATTGGGTATAAGGATGGTTTAAAGGGTTACAAGCTTTGGAACCCAGAAACAAGGAAGGTTGTGTACATTCGAGATGTGGTGTTTAGAGAGGTGAAAGATGTTGTTACACATGAAGTCCTACCAAAGGAACCTGAGAAGATAGAGTTTGAGCTAAGGGATGAATCGGACTGCAACGAAGAAGGCTCGAGAGAAGAGCCACAAACTCAAACATGTGGAAGATCGGTTTTGGGAAAAGAAGGCAACCGAAAGGAAATTACCAGTCCAGCCCCTTTACTGTTCAGGATTTCTTTAACTATAATGATGATGATCCCTGACTCGAGAGCGATGGGTCGGAGATGGAAAACTTTGGAAGGAGGCCATGGTTGATGAAATGGCATCCTTGCATAAAAATGAGCATGGTTGGTGGAGTTGCGCAGTGGAAGGAAGCTCCATCGAGACGAATGGGTGTTTAAAGAAGAAGATGAATGGGAAGAAATGAGGTGGAGATATACAAAGCTTGATTGGTAGAAAAGGCTATTTAAATTAAAATTTAGTTTTGGTGATATTTTTTCTCATGTTGCCAAATTTACTTCTATTAGATTACTTTTATCTGTTGCTACTGCATTTGATTTTAAGATAGAACAGATGGATGTGAAGACAACATTTCTTCACGGGGATTTGGAAGAGGAGATCTACATGAAACAACCTGAAGGCTTTATGGTGAAGGGGAAGGAAGAATTGGTATGTAGGTTAAAGAAGTCTTTGTATGGGTTAAAATATTCACCAAGGATGTGGTATCGAAATTTGATACCTATATATGGGGACTTGGATTCACTAGAAGCAAGGAGGATCATTGTGTTTATTTTAAATTAATTGGTGACCGTTTTATTTATTTGGTCTTGTATGTGGGTGATATGTTGTTGATTGGAAATGACAAAGAAAGTATCCAAGATTTGAAGACCTAACTATTCTCCAAATTCAACATGAAGGATCTTGGTGCTGCAAACTATATTTTAGGCATGGAAATTAAGAGGTATCGGGCAAAGAGGAAGCTGCGAGATTGCATAGAGAGGAAGCCTCACAGTTAAACCAGAGGAAGTATGTTGAGACTATATTGCAGAGGTTCAATATGCAGGATAGTAAACCGGTGAATGTTCCTATTCCTGTAGGTGTAAAGCTGTCTGCTGAACAGTGTCCCAAGACATAATAAGAAGAGGAGGATATGTCCCGTTTTACATATGCAAGTGAAGTGAGTAACCTGATGTATGCAATGGTCATTACTAGACCAGACATTGCACATGCAGTGGGAGTATTGAGCAGGTTTATGTCAAACCCAGGGAAGGAGCATTGGACAGCAATGAAGCAGGTTTTCAGATATTTACGTGGCACTAGTGATTATGGCTTGTGCTACCAGGGAAGACCATGATTGGAAAGAATGTTGGACATTCGTGGTTTTGTTGATGTAGACTGGGCTGGAGATCTGGACCAAAGAAGATCTACAAGTGGGTATGTGTTTAGCCTATTTGGAGGCGCAGTCAGTTGGATGAGTAAAAGACAGTCTGTAGTGGCTCTTTCAACTACAGAGGCAGAATACATAGCAGCCACTCATGCAAGCAAGGAAGCAATTTGGTTGCAGAGATTTTGTTCAAGTATGGGGTTGGTACAACAAGCTATAAGGATAGACTGTGATAGCCAAAGTGCAATTTTCTTGGCTAAGAACCCTGCTTATCATTCAAAGACAAAACACATTGATGTTCAATATCACTTTGTTAGAGATATGGTTGAAGCTAAAAGGGTGTTGCTGGTAAAGGTGGACACTTTGAAGAATGTTGCAGATGCATTGACGAAGTCTGTGAGCACTCAGAAGTTCTCTTAGTGTAGAGAAAAAATGGGTGTTGAAGAATTGGCCCAATGACTAAGCTTTCCTGTGGTCCCCTGTGGAAAGAAAACAACAAGTGGGAGAATGTTGGGTATGTGTTATATTCTTTCCACAACTAGCCCCACGCGCTGTACGTTGCTCCGGGTCCGGGGCAACGCCTCGGCAAAATTTTTTTTGGTGTGCGGTCCCACTCATAGGTGGGTCCACCCATGTTTTGTGCATGAGTTTGCACATGGTTTTGGGGTACAATGGTTTTTGGCCCCTGGTATTTTGTAGATCCGGTCAAGGGAACTACGGTTATCTTCTAATCCAAGGTTAATGGATTGGGGTTTATGTATGCTTCGACATGCATATATATGTGTTGTAACACTAAAAGGAATATAATGAAAAGTCAAGTTGGTCGTCCCGATTTGGGATCCAAGGGAAAATCTCTGTGTTTATCTATTTTATGTTTTATGCTCTCGCTATTGTTTATTTTCTGTTATAAGATTCGTGTGTAGATAATTTATGTTCAGGGTTAAAACCTACATGTATGCCTGGTTATGTGTTGTTCTTTCTTATGTATTGTTTGTGCACACTTTCTTACATATTTTTACGTATTGTACATGCATTGCTTATTTATGCTAGGTCACATATTGGTCATGTTTGTGTGTTGTTTGTGTATGCTTGCTTATGTGATGCTATATGTGGGACATGCATTGATCGTTCATGGTTGGTTATACATGTCAATTGGATGCATATATTCAAGTTCACATTAGTTTGGTGAAGGTTGTTGTGCATACGTTCATTGTATGCAATTAGGTCATCATGATGATATTGGTATGTTATGATTCTAATGTGTTGGCTAATATAGAGCAGGAGATACAAACCATCAAAGTGAAGTTGCAGCATTGGACCTCGAGGAAAGAGAAGATCGTCATACAAGTGTGCATGTTTGGGAGTGTAGTTATGTAGAAAAATATTGTTATATGCATTATGGTTATGAGTATTCCATTCATTCTATTGGTGCTATGGTTACATACATTATAGATGCTAGTTGATTAGTGCGCTTATATGAACATATGTTAGATAGTCATGAATGATAGCAACTTGTGGTGGTATGCATTGCTATTGTTGTTTTATGTTAGTTATGTTATATGTTGTTAATGACCATGACATATAACTTGTTGTTGTTATATGCTAGTAACTTGATGATTAGGGTTATTTCATTAAGATCTTGCTGTTATATGTATCGTATTGCTTTGAATTGGCTTATGCAGATGGTTAGGGTTATTACATTCATGTATGAGTCTATATATTTTTGATATTGTATTGTAATAATATAGGTTGACTGTGCATATGTGATTGTTATAAATGAATGACAATTTTTTATGAGTTTATGATGTGAACATGTTATTTAGTTACTTTTATGGATATCCTGATCTTATTTATGTCGAGTTGAGGTGTTGTGAAGTGATATTATGAAAATCTAGATTGATTGTGCATACAAGATAGCCTCCCCTAAGATACATTGAGGTATGAGTTTGCTTATGTCATATACTTAGTGTTTGACTGTTTTGAGTGTTTGATTATGTCATCTATATGACCTGTTTAGCATGGTATGTTTGCAAGTTGTTTGAATGTTTGATTAATTGCATGATATAAGTATATGCGTCTGTAAGATTGGATTAAGGAATGATATTGTTTTACGATGGTTGTGCTAACACATATGTTCTGAGATAGCGGGTATATACTTGAGTGTAAGTAGGTGATAGTTGTATCATTATGTATTATGACTAATGAATGGGAATTGATTATTGATTATGACATGGTTGTTTGTCTTGGTAAAAGTTGATTTCGAATTGATAGATATGTTGTCTTGATGTTGATACATATGACTGACACGTGTGTGTGCTTAGCATAGAAAGGTTTGATAAATGGTATATTGTTATATTTATTATGTGCTGATAGTTATGTGGTTATGGCAGTATGATGGAGGGGATTGCATGACAAGAGATTTCCATGAAGTCTTGGAAAAATGTTTGGGTTTGGCTTTCCATTGGAAGCTATAGGAACCATTGGGATTGAGTCATGGTGTTTACTTCCATTCTTGTGCTTTTGGTCTTTTGTGGTTTTTGCGCTTGATTTATGGATTTTTTTATGTCTAGTGTATGGTCATACCATTTTTCTGCAGTGTTGTATTGCTTTTGTTTTTTCATGGTCTTCTACTTTCTTGCTCTTGTTATTTCCTTTTTCTTTTGAGATTCTTGGGAATTGGTTGGGAAAGAGGAAATTCAATGGAGCTATGAGAGGGTTGTGTGGTACCCAAGAGGTAATGAAAGGCACAAATGAATCTCGGTGCATGAGTAAGCACAAAAGAAGGTAAGAATATGACAATCGGTTGGACTGGTTGGGTCCATTGTCGTAAATGGACAATGGAAAAAAATCACAAAATAGGTAACACGAAAGGTAAAGAAAGTAGATCTGAGGTATTAGATTCCTTGGCTATGTTGGGAATTGTTGTTCTCAACTTGTGCATGTTGTGCACAAATAAAGGAAGTTCTCTTAACCTAGACCTTATGATATCTAGAAATTATGTCGTGATAGTGATTATGTTGGTGTTTATATATTTATACATGTCTATATGTATGTATTTCGTGTCTAACAAGGTCTTCATGGATCATGATTATTTAATGCTAATGTTTATATTTATATATGTGTGCATTTATATTGTTAACTAACATAATCGTGATTTTTTATGCTAATGATTATATATATCTATGTATCTATGTATCTATGTCACTGTATGATAGGGTTTTCAAGTATCATTCTTGTGGATGAATGATTTCTTATGAAGGTGATTGGCATGAAGAGGTTCCTAGCTATGAGGAATCAAGTGGAAAGAGTAACCCTGACAGATCTACAAGGTAAGTATCATGTTAGTATGATTTGATATTATATGCTTGTACTATGCTTATGTTTATGTTATGGATAGGTAATGTTGAGGTGTACATCAACGAAGTGAAAGTATTGTGGTTTACGACATGCTAAGATAAGCATGGAAAATCAAGTTTGCTTTGTGGGGTTAGTTTGTGGTCTTTGGATATGCAATGCTTTTGTTGTGTATATGTTATCCATGTTGTATATTCAGTGATTGTAACTATGATGATGTGTAATATTGCATATGTAGTATTGTGTACATATGATGTTGTATGCATGTTATATATATGATGTTGTGTGTATATTTCATATGCAGTGCTAGGTATAGATGGTGATATGTACATGTTGGATATGTGGTGATGTGTACATATCGTACTGTGTGCATGTTGGATATGCGATGTTGGGTGCATATGGTGTTGTGTGCATGTTGGATATGCATTGTTGTGTACGTATGGTGATATGTACATGTTGAATATGTAGTGCTATGTACATACGGTGTTGTGTGTGCAACGTACATATGGTACTATGTACAAGTGGTGTTGTGTGCCTGATTGTACAAGTGGTATTGTGTGCATGTGGTGCTATGTACATGTTGTACATGTGGTTTCGTGTACATGTCATGCATGTGGCGCTTTGTATAAGTGGTGTCATGTACATGTCGTGCATTTGGTGTTGTGTACATGTGGTATTGTGTACACATTGTACAGGTGCTCCAATGTACATTTTGTGTTGTGTACATGTTGTGGAGATGGTGTCATGTACATGTGATGTTGTGCACACGTTGTGCAGGTAGTGTCGTCTACAAGTGGTACTGTGTACATGTTGTGCATATGGTATTGGTATACATGTGGTGTTGTGTGCATGTCGTACATGTTGTGTTGTGGGCATGTGGTACTATGTATGTGCATGGTGTAGTCGTGGTATCATGACATATGTGTTCCTTTTATTGTACTTTATATATGTATATGTATTGGGTTTTATTGTACACCAGGTGTAGGTGTATATGTTATATGTCAATGTAGGTGTATGTATTGTGTTTTATCGTACACTAGGTGTATATGTATATGTTGTACATTGGTGTAGGGGTAGGTGTATGTGTTTTTTTGAATACCGAGTGTAGGTGTATGTGTCATGTTATGTGTCGGATGTGGGTGTATGAATTGTGTGGTTTTGTACGCCTTGTGTGGATGTATGTGTTATGATGTGTTAGGAATCTATAATTTGCAAGATTGGAAAAGTCAAATTGCAGAGACAACATTATTTCAACCACTTTGGGATTCTAGGATCTAGCCCTCCTGAATCCGGAGAGGGATCTCTCCAATAAGTGCAAAGATTGGATTTATCTTTAAAGGTTTTGGGTATGATATTAGGCTAGTTATTAGGAGCAACGGTTTTTGTTTGTTTTGAATGGTTGAGTATGATTTATTAGTTGAGTGGAAGGTCCTAAAAGAAAGAGTTTCAAAGGTGTGAAGTTGCAAGCAATCAGGACAAGCTTTGGTTGATTAGATAGATATAACACTGGTTTTTAGTCCATTGGGCTATGGAGTCATAGTAGGATTTAATTGAAGCAACAAGGTTCAAGAGTGGTCCATGGGGCAAGTCATCTATGTCTAAGGATCTCTTTGAAGTTGATTTTATGGAATTAAATGATACAAAAAGAAGGGGAATTAAACAAATGAAGAACAAAGAGAAGCCTAAGATCAGGTAAGTACTTTGAAACTATCCTGCTTTTGACATACACTTAAGAAGAACATAAAAGCAATCTAAAATCTGGTAAGTACTTTGAAACTAGCCAGCTTTTGAAGCACTTTCAATAGAAAACATTTAAAACACAAAGGGAAACTTTTTAAAGCTGCTGTTGGAGAAGAAAACTAGAGGACAAGGCTAACCATAGACTTCCCTATTTCATTCTTTAATTAGAAAACTTATCAAGACAACACATAAGATAACAAAGAATAGTCTAAGATCAGGTAAGGACTTTGAACCTATCCTGCTTTCAACATACTCTAAGGGAAACTTTCAGAACTACCTTTGGAGAAAGAAGCTAGAAAACAGGGCACACCATCACTTTTCTAGTCTAACTTTACTAGGAAAATAATGAAAATAACATTCAAGAACGATGTTTAAAGTAAGCAGTAGGACGAGGGAACACCAACATTCCTAACTACTTGACTGTATTGAATCACTCTCAAATAAACAAAATAGAGGAAAACATTAAGATAAAGCTTATCAGTCAGAGAAGGGTACTGTAAACAGTAAATCCTAACTCTATGCTTGCTGTTATTTATCAGAGAAGATGGACAGAATGGAAACAGAAACAAAATAAAAGATTACAAAAGAAAAACATCACCATTGAAATAGACCAAGATCCCATAAATCAACTTGTATTTGATACTTCAAACCAGTTACAATCTTCAAGTCCAATGTTTCAGTTCATCTTCACTTCTCAGCCTAACTTATTAAATTACAAACAGAGCTTCAAGAGCCTTTGAACAATTTTTACAGATAGAAAATTCGAGCACAAGTATATTTCAAAGTTCTGCAACCAACATTGTTTTATCTTCTTCAGAAGTATTTATAGAAGATATGAGGAGGTGGAGTGGGATAAAATATCTCCTAGGTTCAATTAATACAGATAAATGCTTCTCGGCCTTTGAGGGGCTTAATGGAGAAGTTTACAGATGTTATGTTTGTATTAATTGTTTTACATTATGATTTAAGCTCGATGAGGAGCTTTTGTTGACTTTTAAGGTTCTATGTTAGCTGTGCAATAACTCAGCTGATAGTTTAGATTAGCTTCTTTGATTCGTAATAACTATTCAGCTGCATTGGGAAAATATCTTCTAATCTAATCTTTGCTCGGCCCTCTGTTGAATACTTTGAGGCTACAGGTGGCATTGGGTAGCTGAGAGGAATAAATTAGCCTCTGATGTGGCAGTGGAGGCATCCTCTATTTCAGAAATATTCATGATTTTCCTTTAACTATGTTTAATTTAATGGATTAGGATTTTGATAATCAATCTTAGTCGTAATCCATTAAACTATGGAACTAATCTATAATCTTCAACACTGATACTCTTCGTTTATTTCAATTCTCTGTGTCTTGTTGATGTGTAGGTGCCAGGGGCTCATATGGCATCAGTGCCCATGACGTACTAATGAAACGTGGAGTGAATCCCATAGATGAACATCTTTTATGAACAAAGGTCCGAGGGATCGTCATCCCTGGTCTTCAACTTTCCTTTAAAACAATGGAAATCCATTGAAACCTGCAAAACACACAAAAATGTTAAGAAATCCTGCATTAATGGGTAAGACTGCTTCAGAAGTTGTGGGGAGGAGCGAGGTCGTTGGATGAGGGCAACCAACGGTGGAGATCCGTTTGTGGAGGTCAAAGGGAGAGCAATGGGAGCAAATGATGGGAGTTTTAAGTTAAGACCGTTGATCTTGCAGAGATCAACGGTCAGGAGAAAATGTAACAATATAATGCGATGGAGTCACTTTATAATGAAATTGGATGAAAAATAAAGAAAGTAGGTGAAATTTCCTTCAACGGAGGTAAAATGCACAAGAGAGGAATTCGGGGTTCGGAAATAATCTGGGCCGTTGGATCAGATTTGACCCTAGGAGATCAACGATCAGGATTGATCGGTGAAGGCCCTTTGGAAAAGGCGGAGAGTAATGGTGTTATGCCCAGATTAAATCCGAGCCGTTGATCTGCAGAGATCAACGGCGGGGAGTGCGTGCGATAAAACACACAATAGAAATGGGAGAAGTGGTTTTGGAGATGAAAACCACGGGTTTCGCGCAGCGAAAGGGTGGGTAGGCGGTTTTAACTTTTTGAACGCGATACAGTACACTGCCCACCACGTGTCTTTTAAAAACCACCCTCATTGCGTAAATTTGAAACATTAACCTTCGGAACAATTTTTTTTGCAAAAATGCATGTCAGCCGTCAGATCAGCGGTCTTAGATTTGAAAATCAGAGATTGAGCACGATATCCACAAGATGCATGGGTGAAAGCAAGTGGGGTAGATTTAATCCGAGCTGTTGGATAAGATCTGGATGGCGGAGATCAAATTTGGGTTAAAAAATGAAATAATACACGAGGCGGAGAAAAGGTCGATATGGGCCATTGATCTGCAGAGATCAACGGCTTAGATCAGCCGAAGAACATTATAAAGCGGGGCGTATAATTTTAACAAAGGTCGGGAAATTTGATCTGGACTGTCGGATCATGACACGTGGACGACCCAGATGTAATCGGGGCTTTGCAATCGGCGGGAGAACAAATCGAATGGCGCCGATGCGATTGGCTTTGGACCGTCGATTTGTAGATCAGATCAACGTGGAGGATGAATCGAAGGGGTTCAAGCGGGGAATGGGCTTATGATCGGAGTGAATAGGGGCCGTCAGATTGGAGATGTAGCGGATAGATCTGCCGGCTGAGGATCCATCGGGGGGAAGTCAATCGGAAGGGGGAATAAAATGTGCCCTTTGAATTTTGCCGATGCGATACTGCGCGGTCCGTCCGATCATTTCAGATCAACGGTGGAGATTGTTTCAAAACATGAACCGACGGGTTCAGACTAAAACTTAGGAAAAAGTGGGTTTTTATGTTTTTCAAAGGAAAATATGCATCGGGACGGGTTTATACAATGTTTTTTTTTAGCGCCCGATTGTGGGGCTATCCAGTTATATGAAAAACAAAGGACCAAGGCTTATAAACAGAGGGGTCAATCAGCATCGGGGTTTTGTATAACACAAATACTTGTGCTTGTTTGAAAATTTCCAATGCGATAAGCGCGTTTGGTCTTAACGCCTAGTTCTAGCCCCGAGATTTATGCAGAAAAAGGGTTGGGGGCTAAGGCCAAAGGGGCTTAGGCCTGTAATACAAAAAGGCTTATTTTTTATGATTTTTTCAAAGTTTTTTGATGGATTTGGGGGTTTCGGTAAATTTTAAAAATGAGTTTTAAAATTTATAAAAGAACTCCCATGAAAGGGAAAGGGGAATAAATGAAAAATGGAGGAATTTTATGAAGAAAAGGGAACAAATGAAGGTTAGTGATGAAGAGAAAAAAGAGTGAAATGGGGGAAAAAATGGGGGTTTTTGCAGCAGTCCTTTCGTCATGAAATCAACAGAATTTCAGACTTTGAAAGGGAAACAGCATTGAAGATTAAACAAAGGACAGATGTCTTCATAAGGCTTCAAGAGATAACGTTTTTTGGCAACAAGACTTGTCTCTTTAAGGCTTTAAAAATGATTTAGCCACATTTTGATGTAAAATTTTTTATAAGTGGCTAACATGATGTACACTTTGTGTATGTGTACATTAGTAAAGAGAAGCAAGGGCCATAGACGCTTGCCGAGTATGGCAACCGATCTGGTGTGTGTACAGAAATAGCAAAGGTAGAAGTATAGACCGATGAAGGATAATTATCGATATTTTATTTCAGTATTGTTATGTGTGTGATCTGTGATCCTCACTTATGATGGTTACATGTGATTTATGATTATGGTTTATGGTGATTTCATGTGATTCATGATTTTTACCTGTCAGTATCAGTATTTGCATCCTTCCACCAATGATCAAATTAACTCTTTCATGTCATGTTAGGGGTCCCATTCTAATTTTTTTGTCATTCCACTAGGTCATGCGAAAATTTGATCACTTGGTGTAACTTTTAATCAAGGTTCACTCTTTTCAAAAAATTTCATCTCATCACTTGCTGGCTCATTTCATCACTATTTTGAGTTTCCATCATTCACGAGTCTTTATCACATTTTTAATCATTTCATCATGAAGTCGATTCAGTCAAGGTGTACATTAGGTCTTAAGGTTTTCAAGGTACATTAAAACATCATTTCCATTGCATAAAAGACCAGCAAGACTAAGGGTGACCAATAAATTCACTTTACCATGTAAAGTTGAAATGTAATATGTAGTTTATATCCCATTATGTAATTTTCATTCCATTGTGTAATTTTCATTCCATTATGTAATTTTATGTTTTCTCAATATGTAATAAGTTCATGGTTCTAAGGTAGCTGCCAACTCAAAGTTTCATATGCCAAGAAAGCTCTGAAGTTTCAAAGTCTAATTGTTCTCAATCTATCAAATGATCAAACTCCAAATATCAAAAGAAAAAGTGAAAGGTAAATGTTTCAAAGTTTAAAGTGAATGTGAAGAATAGAACCGGGTCCCAAAAGAAAATTCATCCAATCCATCAAGTATAAAATCTCATAAAAAGGCAAAGAAGGCACTCATTTTCTCTCCAAACCATATAGCTCCCACTCCCTCAGCTCGAAAATCAATTTTGTAGTGTCAAAATCCAATTTTTTAGGTGGTGTTGCAATCCTGGAGGCAAGGCGCTGCGCTCATAGGAAAGGCGTTGCGCTCCTAGAGAAGGCGTTGCGCTCCTGGCATATAGGTGTTGTGCTCCTGCCCAGTTTCACTCACAGCTTCCAAAACTTCATGCAAGTGCTCCAAATCACCAACAAGGATTTCTTCAGCTCCAAGAAAGTAAGCTACACTCTTCATTACCATCCTTACATGTAATTATTGTTAAATTCATGGTGTTTACTCTCCTTGTTTCAAATTTTTAGTTTTCATGATAAGAGACCCTAGATTTCATTCCTACATCCCAAAATTGTTCCCTAGATTCTACATTCCTTCCCCACATCATATTAAACCCTAATCCTATCCCTACATCACTAAAACCCTATCCCCAAACTACATTCCCCAAAACCCTAGCTCCTAGGCTACAAATTTCCTCAATAGCTTCCCTATCCCTGTATAAATTTATAAATCCCAATTCAATAAGTATTTTGATCCTCTATCACCTCCCTAAGCCTCCTAAAACCCTCACCTACACTCCATCTACCTCCCCTAACCTTTTCCCATGCCCATTTCTCTCATTTCCCTCACTTTCCTACAAACCCTAGCCTATTGCTACACTTTTGACACCTTCCTAGGTTAGGGATGTGTTTTTCCCTTTTGGACCCCTTCTCATCACTCATTTCTAGATATTCCACCTCCCTACACTCTCTAACATCTATCCCTATCCCCAAAAATTTCCCTAATAATTTAGACAGCCCCTAACCCCTTCATTCCCCTCCCTCTACAAGATAGTCCTATGTCCCCTCTTTTCCCTACATTTCTGGCATAGTCTTAGGAAAATACATTTTTATCCCTAATGGAGTGTCCAAATGACTTTCTTGATAATTCAAATGAAAACTATACAAGAAAAAATTTCCAATGAGCTATCATGAGCTCAATTTGGAGTTCATGAAGGTCTCCAAAAGTGGCCTGCAAGAGAACGTTGTGTTATTGCACCATCGTTCTCCACTTTTTGATCAGTCTTGGTCGAATTGGTTTTTGAGGGTCTATACTTGATTATTTTCAGTGCGTGATAGGTCCATTGTGTAGTAGAAAGAAAGATATTTCCAATGAGCTATTATGAGCTCAATTTGGAGTTCAGGAAGGCCTCCAAACATGGCTTTTAAGGAGGTGCAAAAATCCTGGCTTTCTGGCACTGCGCTCTTGAGTTTGGCGCTGTGCTCTTGACACTGGCACTGCGCTCCTGAATACTCTTGGAGGATTCAAATTTTGTAGGGCTAAAAATCATTTTTTTTGGAAACCAAAAACATTTATGGTAACTAGACACGATAGGCTTTCCAATGAGCTATCCTGAGCTCAATTTAGACATCAAAAACCCCCTCAAAAGATGGCTTGAATTTGGAGTTGTGCTCCTAACACTAGTGCTACGATCCTAACAAGTGACTGATATTTCTGATATTTTCTTAGTTTTCTGAGTTTGACCATGGAAAATCATGATTTTACTATTGTAAATGATGGATATAAATGTAATTAAGTTACTTTTGAGTTACCATGGAAAATCATTTTTCTCCCTGATGGAGTGTCCAAATGACCTTCTTGATAAGTCAATTGAAAACTATACAAGAAACAATTTCCAATGAGCTATCATGAGCTCAATTTGGAGTTCATGAAGGTCTCCAAAAGTGGCATGTAAGAGAATGTTGTAGTTTTGCACCATCATTCTCCACTTTTTGACCAATCTTGGTCGAATTGATTTTTGAGGGTATATACTTGATTATTTTCAGTGCTTGATAGGTCCATTGTGTAGCAGACAGAAAGATATTTCCAATGAGCTATCACGAGCTCAATTTGGAGTTCAGTAAGGTCTCCAAACATGTCTTGCAAGGAGACACAACACTTCCGGGATTTCCGCACTCGCGCTCCCCGGGTTTTGGCGCTGCGCTCCCGACATTGACACTCGCGCTTCGAATACTCTTGGGAGATTAAACTTTTGTAGGGCTAAAAATCATCATTTTTGGAAACCAAAAACATTTCGGTAGATAGACATGACAAGATTTCCAATGAGCTATCCCGAGCTCAATTTGGACATCGAAAACCCCCCTCAAAATTTGGCTTGAAATTGAGTCTGTGCTTGTGACACTAGCGCTGCGTTCCTAACAAGTGACTGATATTTCTAATTTTTTTCTTAGTTTTTCGAGTTTAACCACGGAAAATCATGATTTTACTTGTTGTAAATCATGGATGTAAATGTAATTAAGTTATGTTTTAGTTACTTAAGGGTAAATAAATTAGGTAAAAGTATTTTTTGAGGATTGATGAATCGGTTTCACTAAAGTTAGGGATGAGTTAGTTTGTCCTCCCCTACACTCTAGGTTTGTAGCTCAAAATTTTGTGGATCGGATACAAAAATTAGGGATTCAACCCCCTGAGATTGGGAGAAGTTGTTTCATGTCTATATCTTTCATTTCTTTACTCATTTCTCGAGTTGGATGTTGTTGTATTGATCGAGACACTAGTGTATTTAGATTTTGGAAGGGATATATTAGATGAGTTGCAACTATTTTGGTGGGATTCACGTGGCATCGTACTTTGGCATAATTTATTCTTCTCATTTGCATATGTGCGAATATTTTTTACTTTTCATGTTCATTCCAAACTCTATGATATGTTTGATTCTCAAGTTTGATAAGTAGAATACATCTTTTACGTTCTGTTTTGGGAGAATCATCATACTTGTGTTCATTTCTTCGATTTAAAAAGAATTCATGTATGTCATGCTATTTTTACGACCTCACCAATCTAATTCATTCAATCAAATCTCCTTGAAGTGTTAAATTACCTACCTACCTTGCCCCATCGGATGTTTGCAATTCGTTTGGTCCTTTTTCCCCCTGACCTAATTTCCTCTTTGACCTAATTCACTCATCCAACACCCAAATCAACCAATCAAAACCCCTATGCTACTATGCCTAGCCTAAAACCTAATTAATCCAAACCTTTTGGTTGTGATCCCTTGGAGAGAGCCTCTCATGCCTAGTAGGGCTAGCCACTTGGTGAGAGTTTGGTCTATGGTTACCTTTGTTGGTCTCTTCTTAGCCTCGTAAATATTGTGGGGTGATAACATCTTGGAGACCATACTCGGGAAATAAAGTGACGATATCTTCCCTAGGATGAAAATCATGAAAGTTTATATATGGCTCGCTGATAGTGGATGACGGTCAGATGCATATGAAGGCCGAATCATTTACCTCGGAGACTCTAGTGTCGAAGAATCCAAAGGTTCATAATTTTCATGGTGACTCCACTTTTCAAGAACTCGGTATTTTGAAGATATTCTTGGTGAACTCATTGTTGTCAAAATGGATTTAATTTCTCGCAAGTATGCTCCTATGAATCAAGCTCATATTCCCTGGTTTTTCGAATCATATTCCTTGTATAGATTGGCAATCAGGATTGTCAAATTTTAAGGGTCAAGACGGTTTGGATGCTAGTTTTTCATTTGGTCAAATTTCATTTTCATATTCATGGACTAAAGATTGAGTTTCCTGAATATTGTCTAATGAAGATGCTTATGGCTACGTTGGAGGAGAAAATGATATCATAATATGAGAGTTTACCATCTACTAGTTTATATTATCTAAGGGATTTCATTTAGTTTTTCTTTCAACATTATGAAAGCTCTAATTCTTCCATGTCGATGATTGATAGTTGTTGTGATATCTCCAATAGTTTCATTGAGTTTCAAGAAAATTTGTATGGGGATGAAGAGTGTCTAGATGATGAGATCATAGAAGCCCTATATGATTTTTTTCTCCCAACAAGAATCGATAGCTTCCTCCTTGGATGAAAAAATATCGAGACCAAGAAAGAGAAATGCCAATTCCCAATCTTGAAAGTGAAAATCATCAAGCCAATGTTAACTGCTATAAAAATCAAATTCTTCCTCTCGTCTAAAGATGAGATAGATCAGCTCCCGAAAAGTCATGTTACAACCCAAGCTAATGCAAGTTTGCGGTGTTCACATACTCAAGAATGTGTTAGTGAAACTTCTTCCATTAATTAAAATGAAAATATGAGTTTAAATGATGACGGTAACGAGATTGATGAAACTATGAAGGAAGTTGTTGTGAGTAACCAATTTGTGATGATGGATTCCCTGCAAGGATATAAACTAAAAGGGAATATTGTCTTTCATGAAGAGGATAAGGCTATCATTTTTAACAATCTTAAAGAATGTTTTATGTTCAAAGATAATTTAAAATATGAGTGGAAGGAGAATGAGTCCAAGAGATACATTATGCCGGGGATAGAATCAAATTTTCCCATGCTTGAGGAATTTAAAACCAACACTCAAATAGCACAAATTCATACTTCCCTATGCCCTCCTATGGATCAACAACCAAGATTTATTTCATATCGTAATGAAGAGTGTGCTTGTGTTTTTGTTGGATCTCAACACAACGTAACATTTCATATTTTGAAGATCCTTTTTATAGATTTGCTATAGTTATAAGGGAAGATGTATTTTCTTATTTTCATGGACCGAAGCACATGTTCAAGTGGACACTTGGAGTGGTCTAGTCTCGCTTTCTTGAGGAAAAATGAGAGAATAATTTCGAGTAAGTATAAATTTTCTGGATTGGTTACACTCGGAAGGATCACTTCACATGATTGTACATATGTCTTCGTGAGGCATGTGGTTATCATCGGGATTTGAAGCCCTCAAGTCTCGATGATATGCTTCCAACAATAAGTTTAGTAATTTTTCATTTCGTTTAGTCCGAGTTTTGAGTCAATTTATTGAGTCAAGTTTTCAATATTCGATTTGGTTTTTAGCTTTTGATTCCATGCCCAATGGATAGGCACTTGGTCTATGGTGTTCTTGGCACCTCCAAGGAGCTACCATCCCCAAATGGAGCCAATGTTAGTGTAAGTATTTGAATCCTTCCACCGTTGATCAAATTAACTCTTTCATGTCATGTTAGGGGTCCCCATTCGAAATTTTTTTGTCATTCCACTAGGTCATGCAAAAATTTGGTCACTTGGTGCAAATTTTAATCAAGGTTCACTCTTTTAAAAAAACGTCATCTCATAACTTGCTCGCTCATTTCATCACTATGCTGGGTGTCCATCATTCATGAGTCTTTATCACCTTATCAGTCATGTCATCATGAAGTCCATTCAGACAAAGTGTCCATTAGGTCTTAGGGTTTTCAAGGTACATTAAAACATCATTTCCATTGCATAAAATACCAACAAGACAAAGAGTGATCATTAAATTCACTTTACCATGTAAAGCTGAAATTTAATATGTAGTTTTTATTCCATTATGTAATTTCATGTTTTCTCAATATGTAATAAGTTCATGGTTTTAAGATAGCTGTCAACTCAAAGGTTTCATATGCCAAGAAAGTTTATAAGTTTCAAAGTCTAAGTGTTCTCAATCTATCAAGTGATCAAACTCCAAAAAAAAAAAAAATCAAAAGCAAAAGTGAAAGGTAAAGGTTTCAAGGTATAAAGTGAAAGTGAAGAAGAAAAGTGGGTCCCAAAGGAAAATTCATTCAAATCATCAAGTATAAAGCTCATCAAAATATCAAAGAACCACTCATTTTCTCTTTGAGCCATCGAGCTCCCACTCCCTTAGCTCAAAAATCAAGTTTGTAGTGTCAAAATCCAAATTTTTGGGTGGCTCTGTGCTCCTGGAGGCAAGGCGCTATGCTCCAGCCCAGTTTCACTCACAACCTATAAAACTTGTGCAAGTGCTTCTAAACACCAAAAAAGGGTTTCTCCACCTCATAACAAGTAAGAAACACCATTTTGTGCCTTCTAGAATTTCCCATTTGCAAATTTAAAGTGTTAAATTTCTTATTCAAATTTGCAAAGTTTTTAAGCTAAGAAACCCTAGCTTTCATTCCTACATCCCAAAATTTTTCCCTAGACCCTACATTCCTTCCCCACATCACAATAGACCCCAATCCCATCCATACATCACTAAATCCTTGTCCCCAAAATACATTTCCCAAAACCCTAGCTCCTAGACTACAAATTTCCTAGGCAACTTCCCTATACCTGTAATAAATTTCCCCACCCCATTTCCCTAAGTATTTTTATCCCATATCACTCCCCTAAGTTTCCTAACCGCATTCTATATTTCCCCAAATTTTCCTACTCCCATCCCCACTCCCTAAACCTATTTTCCACTCCCTTTTCCCTTCCCTAGGGTTTCAAAACTAAAAACACCATGGAGGAGGAAGACAAAGATTTCATGGAGGAGGAGGAAGACAAAGAGGAAAGAAGACCTCACAAGTGAGGAATAATTTTGAGGCTTGAGCCCACTAGCACCAGAGAACTGATGGCCTCACCCATGACAGTAAATTGCTTCAAATATGTTGGCTACTTTGATTTCTGTGCAATGGTTCAAAGAGTTCAACACCACCTTGTTTTGAACAAACTTTTCATCTCAAACCTTCAGGACAATCAGGTGACCCCTGCAGGTGTGACCTCCACCATATCCACACCTATCATTGCTGCTACTACAGGGATACCTAATATGGGTGAGAAGTGGTTTAAAGCCAAAGACCTGGATGACCAATTTTATGATCCATTCATCAAACCACGGTCCAAAAATGAGAGATATAATGTCTTCCCATTCAGTTACCTTCTTGATAGGTATGCCCCCATGATGAAAATCATCATGACATACTTCTCTTGTGAATCAAGGTTTTCCAGACTCTACACATACCATATCAGATTTCTTATGCACTTCACAAGAGTCAAATTTCTTAATATCCCATACTATTTGTTTAGGATCATGGAAAAAATGGCCTACATAGTAGAAAAGAGAGAATATGATCAGAGAATGAACTGCCTCTTCCATCATTATTTGATAAAAATCATTATACTCCCTCATCTAAACCAGTTACAAATTTCATGGGATACATTCATTGCCAATGATGCTTTCACTGCTCCACAAGCTCAACATGCTGAAACCATCCCTCCGTCATCTTAGCCTTCTGCATCCATTCCTTCATCAGCTCAACCTACTAGACCCATATCATCACCATTCCTCCAAAAGAGTTGTGGTCAAACAACCTAAAAATACCAAAGAGGCTAAGAAGGATAAACAAGTCAAGACCTATCAGAGGGGACCCGGGCAGGTGTTTTCTCCACAGATTGTGGAAGGGGCCTTGCCTTCTTCATCGGAAAAGCAGGTACATCAGGATGAGCATCAGAAAGAGGCAGTTGTTCATGAGGAAGTCATGTAAGAGGATGAGGACCCTCATGATGAGGAAATAGTGTTTCACCTAGTTGACTTGGATCAACAGGATGATCATGAGGCCTCAAGATTGACTATCAAAGAAAACGACGCCCAAATTAGAGAGATGCAAACTAATTTGGATAGAGCTCAGTTTGTCATTTCATTCCTTGAGCAGGAGAATAAGCAGCTGAAAGTCCAACACGTTCTTATGGAGGTAGAGCTGCTCAAAACAAAAAGAGGTAAGGCCATGATGTCACTTGATGATGTTGATCATGATGGCATTCAAAGCAGCAGAACAAGACCTAAGACAAGAGGTCGCAAGAGAGCTCTACAACAACAGAAAATTGAGGATGAAAAAATCACTTTTGAGGAGAGGATTGCCACGGAGGTGGAAGATGACAGAGAGATATGGCTTGATAGGGTTAACATCCAACTTGAGAAACTCCTCCACAAGGCAAACAAAGACAACAAAATTCTCAGAAACATGTCTAACAAATATATCACAAGAAACAAGGTCTGTAGCATTAAACTCAAGCAATTGCAAGAGAAACATAGGCAAACCCTAGCCAAGAAAAGTGAATGAGACAAGCTTTACATCCTTGCTGAGGCATCTATCATTTCTTAGCACACTTCATCAGGCTTCCACAAAACAATTTTGAAGATTTTTGAGCAAATTTTTGAAATTTTGGGTTTTTGCAAATTTTTGATAGTTTTTAGCAATAACTACACTGCCAGGAGTGCAACGCCCTAGGCATTGCACTTCTTCTATTGGCCTCCAAATGAAAAACAAAGACTACCATTGGATTCAAAAGGTAGAAAATAGTAAAGTTAGACACTTTTCTAAGAAAATTTGGGCATTTTGGCAAGGAAAATGTCAAAAAACACCCTAAAAATCATGTTTCTACCCTGTTTTTCAGCTAGGCGCTGCGCTCCTGACTAGTGACTGATATTTTTGAATTTTTCTCATATTTTTGAGTTTCATCATGGAAAATCATGTTTCTACCAATGTAAATGATGGATGTAAATGTAATTATGATGTTTCTGAGTTACCTAGGGTAAATACATTGGGTAAAAGTCTTTCTGAGGATTGATGAATCAGTTTCACTAAAGCTAGGGATGAGTCAGTTTGACCTCCCAACACTCTAAATTTGTAGTTCAAACTTTTGTGGATCAACTCCAAAAATTAGGGATTCGACCCCTGAGGTTGGGATAATTTGTTTCATGTCTATATGTTTCACTTCTTTACTCATTTCATAGGTTGGATGTTGTTGTATTGATCTGAGACACTAGTGTATTCAGATTTTGGTAGGAATATATTGGATGAGTTGCAACTATTTTGGTGGGACTCACGTGGTACTGTAATTTGGAATAGTTTCTTATTTTGTTGCATATGTATGAATGTTTTTTACTTTAAACTTTCATTTCAGTTCTATGATGTGTTTGATTGTCAAGTATGATACGCATAATACATATTTTATGCTCTGTTTTGGGAGAATCATCATAATTTGTTTCATTTCTTCAGTTTAAAAATAATTCATATACTGCCATGCTCTTTTTATAACCTCACTAGTCTGATCCATCTCACCTAAGAACCCTAAAGTGTTAGAGTGCCTACCTACCTTGCCCCATCAGATGCCTACAATTTTGATCTTATTTTCCCTGACCTAGTTACCTATTTGACCTAATTCACTCATCCAACACCCAAATCAACCAATCAAAACCCCTGTGCTACTATACATAGCCTAAAACCTAATTGATCCAACCCTCTTAGCTGTGATCTTTTGGAGAGAGCCCTCTACTGCCTAGTAGGGCTAGCTACTTCTCGAAATCCTGGTTTGTAGTTACCTTTGTTGGTTTCTTTTCAACCTCGGAGATCCAGTAGAGTGATAACATCTTGGCGACCATACTGGGGAAGAAAGTGACAAATATTCCCTGTGATGACAATCATCAAAGTTTAGATCTGATTGCTGATGTTGGATAATAGTCAAATGCATACGAAGGCTGAATCATTCACCTGGCAGCTCTAGTGTCGAAAAATCCAAGGTTCATAATTTTCATGGTGACTCCAAATTTCAAGAAACGATAATTTGATAGACTTATTGGTGACTTTATTGTTGTCAAAATGGATTCAATTGCTCGAAGGCATGTTCATATGAATCAAGATCATATTCCTTATTTTCCGAACCATATTCCTTGTATAGATTGGCAATCAAGACTATCAAAGTTTAAGGGTCAGGACTGTGAAGATGCTAGTTTGCATTTGATCAAATTTCATTTTCATATTCACAGACTAAAGATTGAGTTTCTTGAAGATTGTCTAATGAAGATGTTTATGGGTACCTTGGAGGAAAAAGAAAGATCATGGTATGAGAGTCTACCATCTGCTAGTTTATATTCTCTAAAGGAATTTCATTCAATTTTATTTCAAAATTATCAAATATCTAATAATTCCTTGTAGATGATTGATGGTTGTTGTGAGATCTCCGATAATTTCATTGAGTTTCTTGAAAATTTGTATGGGGATGAAGAGTGTCTAGATGATGAGATCATAGAAGTCCTATATGATTTTTCCTCCCAACAAGAATCAATAGCTTCCTCCTTGGATGAAAAATACTGGGACCAAGAAAGAGAAATGCCAATTCCCAATCTTGAAAGTGAAAATTATCAAGCCAATAATTACTACTATAAAACTCAAGTTTCTCTTATGTTAGAAGAAGATATATCAGCTCCTGAAAAGTCATGTTACAACCCAAGCTAATGAAGGTTTTCAATTTTCACATAGTCAAGAATGTGTTAGTGAAACTTCTTCCATTATTGAAAATGAAAATATGAGTTTAAATGATGACAGTAACAAGACTAATGAAACTATCCAAGAAGTTGTTGTGAGTAAGCCAATTTGTGATGATGATTTCCTGCAAGGAGATCAACTAACATGGACTATTTTCTTTCATAAAAAAGATAAGACTGTCATGTTTAAAAATATTGAAGAATGTTTTCTCTTCAAGGATGATTTAGACTATGAATTTGAGGACTATGAGCCTAAGATAGACAAAGTGAAAAAGATAGAGTCAGGGTTTCCCATGCTTGAGGAATTTACAACCAACACTTAGATAGAAGAAAGTCATACTTCCCTATGCCTTCCTATGTATCAACAACCAATTGTTCTTTCAGATCAGAATGAAGAGTGTGCTTGTGTTTTTGTTGGATCTCAATAAAAGGTAATATTCATGTTTTTTAAGATCCTTTTATTGATTTTATACAGCTAGCAATGAAGATGTATTTTCTTGTTTTCATGGACCAGAAGCACATGTTCAGTGGACACTGGGAGTGGCCTAGTGTTTGTTTTTTCTGCCTGCTCGAGGAAAGTGAGAGCATAATTAAAGTAAGTAGCCATCTGCTAGATTGGTTACAATGGAAGGATCACTTCACATTATTGTACATATGTCTTCAGCAAGTAGGTGGTTGTCATTAGGATTTGAAGCCCTCAAGTCTCAGTGGTATACTGCTATCAATAAGTTTAGTAAGTTTTTATTTCAGTAAAGTCAGTTTTGAGTCAATTTTAAAGTCAGTTTTCAGTCAGTTTGAGTTTTTTACAAATCAATTTAAGTTTTCAATTAGTCTTTAGATTTTGAATCCGTGCCCAATGGATAGGCACTTGGTCTATGGTGTTCTTAACACCTCCAAGGAGATACCATCCCCAGTTGGAGCCAATATTAGTGTTAGTATTTTCATCCTTCCACCAGTGATCAAATTAACTCTTTCATGTCATGTTAGGTGTCCCATTTTTTTTTGTCATTCCACTAGGTCATGCAAAAATTTGGTCACTTGGTGCATATTTTAATCAAGGTTCACTCTTTTCAAAAAATGTCATCTCATAACTTGCTGGCTCAATTCATCACTATGATGAGTGTCCATCATTCATGAGTCTTTATCACCTTATCAGTCATGTCATCTTGAAATCCATTCAGTCAAAGTGTCCATTAGGTTTGAGGGTTTTAAAGGAACATTAAAACATAATTTCCATTGCATTAAATACCAGCAAGACAAAGGTTGATCAATTAATTCACTTTACCATGTAAAGTTGAAATTTAATGTTTAGGTTTTATTCCACTATGTAATTTCATGTTTTCTGAATATGTAATAAGTTCATGGTTCTAAGATAGCTTTCAACTCAAAGGTTTCATATGCCAAGAAAGTTCAGAAGTTTCAAAGTCTAAGTGTTCTCAATCTATCAAGTGATCAAACTCCCAAAAAAAAAAAAAAAAATCAAAAGTAAAAGTGAAAGATAAAGGTTTAAGGGTTTAAAGTGAATATGAAGAAGAAAAGTGGGTCCCAAAGGCAAATTCATTCAGATCATCAAGTATAAATCTCATCAAAAGATCAAAGAAGCACTCATTTTCTTTCTAAGCCATTGAGCTCCCACTCCCTCAACTCGAAAATCAAGTTTGCAGTGTCAAAATCCAAGTTTTTGGGTGGCGCTGCACTCTTGGAGGAAAGCCATTGCACTCCTGGAAGATAGGCGTTGCACTCCTGGAAGATAGGTGTTACGCTCCTACAACTGGCGCTGCGCTCCCGCCCAGTTTCACTCACAGCCTCTAAAACTTTGTGCAAGTGCTTCTAAACACCAAAAAGGGGTTTCTCTGCCTCATGAGAAGTAAGAAACACCATTTTGTGCCCTCCTAGCATTTCCCATTTGAAAATTTAAAGTGTTAAATTTATTATTCATATTTGTAAAGTTTTTAAGCTAATAAACCCTAACTTTCATTCCTACATCCCAAAATTGTTACCTAGACCCTACATTCCTTCCCCACATCATAGTAAACCCCAATCCCATCCCGACATCACTAAATACCTGTCCCTAAAATACATTTCCCAAAACCCTAGCTCCTAGACTACAAATTCCTTAGGCAACTTCCCTATATCATTAATAAATTTCCCCACCCCATTTCCCTAAGTATTTTGATCCCATATCACTCCCTAATTTTCCTAACCCCCTTCCCTCTTTCCCCAATTTTTCCTACTCCCATCCCTACTCCCTAAACCTATTTTCCACTCCCTTTTCCCTTCCCTAGGGTTTCAAAACTAAAAACACCATGGAGGAGGAAGAAAAATATTTCATGGAGGAGGAGGAAGACAGAGAGGAAAGAAGACCTCACAAGGGAGGAAGAATTTTAAGGCTTGAGCCCACTAACACCAGAGAACTGATGGCCTCACCCATGACAAAAACTTGCTTCAAATATGTTGGCTACTTTGATTTCTATGAAATAGTTCAAAGAGTTCAACACCACCCTGTTTTGAGCAGACTTTTCATCTCAAACCTTCAGGACAATCAGGTGAGCCTTGCACGTGCGACCTTCACCATATCCACACATATCATTACTGCTGCTACAGGGATACCTAATATGGGTCAGAAGTGGTTTAAAGCCAAAGACATGGATGACGAGTTTTATGAACCATTCATTAAACCACGGTACAAAAATAAGAGAAACAAAGTCTTCCCATTCAATTACCTTCTTGATAGGTATGCCCCCATGATGAAAATCATCATGAAGTACTTTCCTTGTGAAGGAAGGTTTTCGAGACTCTACACATACCATATTAGATTGCTTATGCACTTCACAAGAGTCAAATTATCAATATCCCATACTATTTCTTCAAAAGCATAGAAAAAATGGCCTACATAGTACAGAAGAGAGAATATGACCAACAAATGAACAACCTCTTCCATCACTCTTTGATCAAAATCATTTTAATCCATCATCTAAACCAGTTGCACATTTCATGGGATAACTTCATTGCGAATAATGTTTTAACTTCTCTGCAAGCTCAACATTATGAAACCATCCCTCCTTCATCTCAGTCCTCTGCATCCATTGCTCCATCAACTCAGCTTACTGGACCCATATCATCACCATCATGAGTATTTCAGAGTCAAATTGGGTCAACCAGTAGAGTTGTGGTCAAAGAGACTAAAAAGACCAAAGAGGCTAAGAAGGATAAATAGGTCAAGACCAATCATAGGGGACCTAGGTAGGTGTTTTCTCCATAGATTGTGGAAGGGGCCTTGCCTTCTTCATCAGCAAAGCAGGTACATCATGATGATCATCAGAAAGAGGTAGTTGTGCATGAGGAAGTCATGCAAGACGATGAGGAACCTCATGGTGAGGAAACAAAGTTTGACCTAGATGACTTGGATAAAAAATATGATCATGAGGCCTCAAGCTTGATTTTCGGATAAAAGGATGCATAAATCACAGAGTTGCAAACTAACTTGGGTAGAGCTCAGTTTGTCATTTCATTTTTTGAGCAGGAGAATAAGCTGCTCAAAGATCAACAAATTCTTATGGTGCTAAAGATGCTAAAAAAAAGAGAGGTAAGGCCATGATGTCACTTGATGATCTTGATCACGATGACATTCAAAGCAGTAGAACAAGACCTAAGACAAAAAGTCTTAAGGAGCTCTACAACAGCAGGATTGCAAAGGAGGTTGAAGATGACATAGAGATATGGCTTGATAGGGTCAACATCCAACTTGAGAAACTCCTCCACAAGGAAAACAAAGACAATGAAATGCTCAAAAACATGTCTAAAAGGTATATCACAAGAAACAAGGTCTGTAGTATTAAACTCAAGTAATTGCAGGAGAAACATAGGCAAAACCTAACCAAGAAAAAGGAAGGATACAAGCTTGACATCCTTGCTGAGGCATCTCTCATTTCTTATCATACTTCATTAGGCTTCCACAAAACAATTTTGAAGGATTTTTGAGCAAATTTTTGAATTTTTGGGTTTTAGCAAATTTCTGACAGTTTTTAGCACAACTAGACTGCCAAGGCGTTGCGCTCCTTCTAAAGGACTCAAAATGCAAAACCAAGGCTGTCATTGGATTCAGAAGGCAGAAAATAGTCAATTTAGACACTTTTCTAGGCAAATTTGGGAAATCTGGCAGGGAAAAATGTCAAAAAACACCCTAAAAATAATGTGTCTTCCCTGTTTTTCAGCTAGGCGCTGGACTCCTGACACTGGCATTGCGCTCCTAACCAATGACTGCCATTTCTGAATTTTTCTCAGTTTTTTGAGTTTCATAATGGAAAATCATGTTTTTACGAATGTAAATGATGGATGTAAATGTAATTATGATGTTTTTGAGTTACCTAGGGCTAAATATATTAGGTAAAATTATTTTTGAGGATTGATGAATCGATTTCACTAAAGTTAGGGATGAGTCAGTTTGAGCTCCCTACACTCTAGGTTTGCAATTCAGAATTTTGTGGATCATCTCCACAATTCAGGGATTAAACCCCTGAGGTTGGGAGAAGTTGTTTCATGTCTATATCTTTCACTTCGTTACTAATTTCAGAGGTTGGATTCTATTGTATTGATCAGAGACATTAGTGTATTCTGATTTTGGCAGGAAAATATTAGATGAGTTGTAGCTATTTTGTGGGATTCATGTGGTACTGTACTTTGGCATAGTTTCTTCTTCTGTTACATATGTATGAATGTTTTGTACTTTCCATGTGCATTTCAGTTCTATGATATGTTTGATTGTCAAGTATGATAAGAGAAATACATCTTTTATGCTCTGTTTTGGGAGAATCATCATAATTTTTTTCATTTATTTAGTTTAAAAAGAATTCATGTACTATCATGCTCTTTTTAGCACCTCACCAGTCTGATCCATCTCACCTAAGAACCCTAAAGTGTTAGAGTGCCTACCTACCTTGCCCCATCATATGCCTTCAATTTTGATCTTATTTTCCCTGACCTAGTTACCTCTTTGACCTAATTCACTAATCCAACACCCAAATCAACCAAGTAAAACCACTGTGCTACTTTACCTAGCCTAAAACCTAATTGATCTAGCCCTCTTCGCTGTGATCCTTTGGAGAGAGCCCTATCCTGCCTAGTAGGGCTAGCTACTTAGCAAAAACTTGGTCTGTAGTTACCTTTGTTGGTCTCTTTTCAGCCTCGGGGATTCGATGGAGTGATAACAGGCATATTTCCAAAGACCTTGCCATAAATTTCACAGGGACAGACTCAAAGGTGGGCATACTAAACTTTGCAGTCTCCCATGACACAATTTCTCGTGCTACAGAGATCCCTAGGACTGATGAAATGTGGCTTAAAGTATAGAAGTTTAAACTACTAAACTTTGATGTATTTCTGAAGGAAGAACATAAAGGGATTGACATGACTACTGGAATTTCCATAATTTGCCTCAAAGAGCATTTTTATAAGCGTCTAATGGTCATATAGAAGTACTTCACTTGTGAAGGTAGGTTTGACATGGTCTACCAATATCACTTTAGATTGCTACCATATTTCATAGGTAAACAACCCCCTAAACATTCCTTTTTATCTCTATAGAAGTTTGGGAAAGATGGATGACAAGGTCCAAGCCAAGCCTGATGCTATTAATACCTCTGTTTTCCATCATGGTCTTATTAAATTTATGGTTGTGGAAGAGCTAAATAGGTTGAACAAATATTGGCTCACCTTATTATTTTTGAGTTGCTATGAGTTAGATACTGCCACTCCTAGGAAAAATCCAAATTCTCAGTCAATAACCCCTAGGGAAGAAAAACAACATGAAATAGAACCTAAAGCAGAGCTTGTAGCTGAACCTGTAGTATAGACTTCTACAAGCAATGAGAGGAGGGTGACCATAAGGCAGAATAAAGGGAAGGGCAAGCTAACTGATATCCTAGAGGCCATTAGGATTGAAGAAAGTCCAGATTTGTAGCCTTGACAAGTGACAAAGGAAAAAAAATAAAAATAATAGAAAGAGGGCCAAGAAGCTGGATTTTTCACAAGAAGAATTAGGTTTTGTCTTCAAGTCAAGGAAACCTATTACCAGATCACAACAACCAATTTAAAAGATGCAAGATTTGACTTTAGAAAGATCAGAGCCAACAAAGAAAAGAAAAGGAAAAGAGCCTATGCAAGAAAAAAGTGAAATAGAGGTTTTGCAAGAACAATTAAGAGAAGCTAGGGAGGAGGTGATAGAATCTAAACTATTTTTTGAGGATATGAAAGAAGATATATCAAAACAACTAGATTTCTATGAAAGGGTTGGAGAAGAATCCAGGAAGATGGTGAAGCGAACCCTAGCTTTACACAACATGCTAAAACATGTGTACAAAAGGAACATTTGGCTACAGGAAGACAAGAGTAAATTACAGAGACAAGTCATATCATTAGAAACTCAAATTGAAATGATCAAAGTGGAGCTTGCAAAGAGAAATCTCAAGATTTTTGCTGAAGTAGATGGCACTCCTTGAATATGGTAAAATCCTTAATTTTTGCCTATGCTATGTTTAACAAATAATTTTAGTAGTATATAGGCTTGGAAAGGCATTAGAAATGACAAGGAGGTTGAAGAAATCATGAAAATGCAAAATCTCAGAAAATTTATAGTTTCATAGCAACTCTCCATAGTTAAGGTGAATATTTGCTATGGAATTGCTATAACTTTCATGGAGGAAAATAAAGTTAACATATCAGATAAGGGAGTTCTTATGGCTCGTGTTTAACTAAAAACATCAATGAAGAGTTCAAAACTTGTAGACAGGTCAAATAGGTAGCAGAAAGGTGTTTTTTTTACAATTTTCTACCAAATTTTGCTACAGGACTGTCCAACTCTGTTTTTTTTTCCGTGTTATAAAATTTTGATTATTTTTGATTGGGCATCAAACAAAAAATAACTCATATGGACTACAGGTCATAGGACTGTCCACATCATCAACCCATAGACTCCTATTTTTCAGGAAGACAGGTCATCAAGTCAACCGGGTCAACATCTACGTGGCAAAAGCACAACACTCCAACACATTCAGTAGGTGGTTTGATTCGATGAGGTTCACCAACATAAATTTTTTGAGCTCATAAATGATAAAAGACTCTTATTTGTATAGAAAATCTGTTAAAAGAGAAAAAACCATACAAAGGGTCAATGTTTTGTAACTCAATTAGAATTAGGTCTCTTAGTTGTGCATCAAATCTAGCCCAGGTGGCAGATTTTGTAATAGAGCTCTCACTATATATATGTGGAGTTTTTTTGACTCTGAAGGGGTTGATGGATGATTTAAGCAGACCATTTTTGTAAAAAAATTCTTCATTTAATATACATTTGCAGCAAACTCTGTTTTTCACCTGAGATTCTGTTTTGGCTCATATGTTATATCTCCATGTTTTATATGTTGTTATCAATTTCATAACATATTGATTACTTGGAATTCATGTCACAATGCTCCAACTTCCTTCAATTTTATATGTTTTACTATGTTTATGTCACATCAGTTTAAAGCCAAATTCCTCAGTTTCCATAAAACAATGTGGTTTATAATTGAATTTTTTCTTAATTGAATGGCTGCTCAATGGTGGAAACCATTACACTCTCTTTCACCTACAAAATCACATAAATAAAATCCAAATTTAGCCATATGAAATTTTGAGTTTTACAAAGAGAATTTTATAAGTATTTTGAGAGAGCCCTCTCAGACTGGAAGGGATAACTTCTAGTTAAAATATTGGTTTGAAATAGTTATGCTTGGTTGGAGGTTGACATAGCCTAGCCTATTTGAGCCAAGTGATAACATTTTGGTGCGTTTTCCAAGAGTCTAAAAGTTGTATCATCCTGGGTGTTTCTTTTCAAAGTAGTTGAACTCTTGAAGGTAGTAGGAGATTAGACATTTTGAGGCTGTAATTCTACCTTGGTGACTCCACTGGCATCTTTAGCTTGAAGGTGGATTCCAAGAAGATTTATACGAGGAGAAATCCAGACCCTAATCCACCAAATATTGTAGATGATCGAGAGAAAATTCTCAGAGGAAATGGTAGCTCATCAAAATCAGGTACACCATATCTCTTAAGAGCTTCATCTTTTCCCTCTAGAGGTGTTTAAAGTATTGAAGACATAGAGTTTGATGAAAAAATTGAGCAAACACTTTTTAGATCTAAATTAGAAAATGAATTAACAGAAATTGTCTTAGACCTACAAACATTAGGGATAGAGACCACATTTGTTGTTTTGAAAGAAGATAAAGAAGGGTTTTGGGAAATTGTTACATCTAAGTTGTCACTAGAACATGAGTCTCTAGAGAAACTAAAATAACTTGATTCTTTTGAATTCCTGTTGAAAAGAAGATATGCTATCCCTTTACCTGAGTGGAGTTATTTTATTTCTGAGTTAAAGGTTCCTGTAACTCAGTTTCTTGACATTGCATCTACTTTTACTACTACTCCTACTAGTTTGATAGCTACCCCCCTTGCTGTAATTTCTGCTAGTACATCTACTATCACTGCTACAATGGTAGGAGTTCCTCCTCCCCCGCCTCCTATAGGAATTGCTAGATATGCCCCTCTTGTCTTGCCTACTCTACTTCATGATCTGCCACAGGGATATTCTATTAGAATAAAAACATTTGGAGGTGAGGAGGGAATCACTGCAGAACAACATGTTGACCAATTCAATGATTTTATAGACCTGGGGGAGGTGGATGATGAATATGTTAAAATGATATTGTTTGTACAAATTTTCATTGGTGAAGTATAAGAATGGTTAAAGCCTTAACCCCAGTAAGTATACAAAATTGGGATCTTATTAGACGACAATTTCTTAAGGAAATGGGGAAGTAAGGTGAATCCCGTTCAAGCATTAATTGAATACAATAATTTGAAGAAAGCAAGCAATGAGTCAGTACAATATTTCTTGAAAATATTTAAAATTTTTTACAACTCCATTCCTTCTCATATAAAACCTCCCCCAGGAGCTTCCCAATTCCATTATGCTGAAGCTTTTGATTACGAATTTTCCATTTTGTTGAGAGAAAGGGAATCTGCCACTTTGGATGACATGCAAAATGATGCTATTAAGGTGGAAGTTAACATGGATGCAACAAAAAGGTCAAATGTTGGAAAAAGGGAGAGTAAAAGTGGAATACCAACCCTCTACATCTTCAGATGTGAAATTTGACAGTATGATGAAAACCATGGAAAGATTTATGGATAGACTAGCACTTGGAAACAATCCTGTTGCTACACAACTAGAAACAAAAATCAGAAATCCACATTTTAGATGACCTCAAATTCAACAGAGACCAAGAGAATAAAGAAACCAACTCGATCAACAAGTTAGGCCCTCTCTCCAACAAAATCTAGTAAATGAAGAAGAAATGCAACCAGAAATTCAAGAAGACATTATACATTGTTTTGATGAGGATGAAATAAGGATGTTTTAACAAAATAAGAGCATGATCTAGTAATGACATGTGTAATGAGGAAAAATCAGAATACCAAAAAGGCTATCAACATTCCATTTTTGAGATGCAAAAACAATATAACTTGAGGAATAAGAATGTCCCTATAGCTGCTAATAAAAATCAGCCTAAAAAAGCAGATGGTTCAAAGGCCGCTGAACAGAAGAAAGATGTCCCTGGGAAAGAAATTGAAAAGGCACAACCAATTTTCAATCTAGAGAATAAAATTTCAAAAATAAAAATTAATGTCCCCTTTGGTGAAATAATAAAGGTCACAGAATACAGAAGTCAAATTATGAAGATGATAAATACTCAAGCTAGACCCTGTGATACTCTAAATCTACAAGAAGATCACCCTACCATACTCTTAGGACCAAGAGTGGAAGATGAGAAAAATGAAGAAGTGCCACCTTTCTATGTGAGTTTAAATATTCATGATATGAAATTACATAATGTTATGTTAGATTCAGGGGCATCTCATAATCTAATGCCAAAGGTCATCATGGAGAGATTGGGTTTGAACATAATCAGACCATAAAAGGAATTATTCTCATTTGATTCTAAGAGAGTTAAATATATAGGTTTGATTAAGGATTTGGTTGTTGGTCTAACTCAGGTCCCTACTAAAACTTTATTGATGGACATAATTGTAGCTGATATTACACCAAAATTTGATATGCTGTTATCTAGATCATGGGCTGCCAAAATCAAGGGAACCATGAAAATAGATATGTCCTACACCATTATCCCTATTTTTTGGTGAACAAAGAAGATTATATAGAGTCTAGGATGGCATATATGGTCAGCGACAAAGACAAACCTCAAAATTTCCTAGTTTATGCAGTGGAAACAAAGTTAGGATCATCTATACTTTTCAATGAAATCACTGGTGAAATAGAAAATCAACATCCAGAAAAAAAGAAGCAAGTTGAAAAAATTGACAAAGAAGGTTGGTGGCACATGAGCTTTGATGGTGCTACTGGAAGAGATGGAGCTGGTGCAGCCATTTGGATAATCATCCCAAGAGATGAAAGTAATTTTTTCTCTTAGAAACTCAATTTTGATTGTACAAACAACATGGCAAAGTATGAAGATTTTAGGTTCAAAAGTATTGAAAAGCTTAGGTGCTCAAAAGATTTCAATTTTTGGTGATTCTGAGTTAGCCATCAAATAAGTGAATGGCACCTATTAAACCAAAAAAGCTAGAATTAGAGCATACAAAAACTTAATTCTTGAATTGTTGGAAAATTTTGAAGAACACAATTTCACAATCAAGGCTAGAGAGAAGAATGATATTGCAGATTCCTTGGTTATTTCAGCCAACCTATTTACAATTCCCATTCATTCCAACAAGAAATATGAGATTGTAATCAAACATAGGCCAACCATTCTTGATAACATAAAAAACTGACAAGTTTTTGAAAATTACCATCAAGTCAAAAATTTTCTAGAATTGAAAGAAGAGTTTGAAACCATTCAAGTTGACCAACAAAATATGTTTGCTGAAACCAAAGCCAGTACAGAAGTCATCCAGTTAAAAAAAAAAATGTATTCCTAAGGGGATAATTCTACTTGAATTTTTTTTTGACCAAAACGATGTAGCCAAGAATCCTAAGATTAAATTTGATGATGAAGAGGTTGAAATTTGTATTCTTGGTACTGTAGAAAATCCTAAGTGTGTCAAGATATCCAAACTCCTTTATTCTAAGGTAAAAAAAAATATATGTTAATTTTATGAAGAGATACATTGATGTCTTTGCGTGGAGTTATGCATATTTGAAAAAATATGAACCTGGTATCATTCAACATACAATACCAATAAAGGAAAATGAAAATCCTTTCAGTCCATTACTTCTGCCATTGGTTGAAAAAGATATCAAAAAGTTGTTTGAAGAAAAGATAATAGTACCATTGAGGTTTTCCATATGGTTGGCCAATTTTGTACCTGTAAGGAAGAAAAATGGGGATTTTAGGATATGTATTGATTTCAGAAATTTGAATAAAGCCTCACTAAAATAAAACTATCCTCTTCACAAGATGGATTACATACTGCAGAACATAGTAGGATCACAAAGGATGTCAATTTCAGATGGTTTCTTAGGTTATAATCATATATTAGTACACCCAGATGATTAAGAGAAGACAACTTTTACTACACCTTGGGGAACATTTATGTATTCAAAGATTCCCTTTGGACTCATGAATGTAGGGGAAACCTTTCAGAGGGAAATGGCCATTGCATTTTCAGAAGAAAAGGAAAAATCCGTGGTTGTATATTTGGATGACATCAATGTGTTCTCAATGAAAGAAGAAGAACGCCTCAAGAAATTCGAAAAGAATATTCAAGAATGCAGAAAATTTGGTATTTCCCTAAACCCTACCAAAAGTGTTTTTGCTTTGACAACAGGAAAATTATTGGGTCATATAATATCAAAGGAGGGAATTAAAGTTGATCCAAGTAGATTTGTTGCTATTCAAAAGATAGATCTGCCCAGAAACATAAAATAAATCCAATCTTTTTTAGGCAAGGTGAATTTCGTAAGAAGATTCATTCCTAACTTTGAAGAAATTGTGAAGCATATTACAAAGATGATTAAGAAATACTGTGATATTAAGTGGACAACAAAGGCTAAAAACTATTTCTTAAGAAATAAAGAAGGCTCTTACTCAAGCTCTAGTACTCATAAACCCTATTTTTTCAAAGGAATTTCTAGTTTTTACCTTTGCTTCAGAACATACTATTGTAGAAGTATCGTTGCAGAGAAAATAACAAGGTAATGAACAACCTATCTCATTTTTTAGTATGACACTTGGGAATTATGAATTGAAGTATAACATTATGGAGAAAGAAGCTTACGCTTTGTTGAAGGCACCTAAATATTTCAGGGTATGTGTCATCCATTCACATATTGTTGCTTTTGTACCTAATGTTGTAGTAAAAGATATATTAACCCAAGCCAATCCAGATGGTAAAAGGAGTAAGTGGGTTGGCACTTTGCTGGAATATGATTTGCAGATAAAACCTACAAAATTAGTGATAGGACAAGGACTGATAAAGCTTATGACTCAACCAAATTTTGACTATCTCGACATAAATTTTATAGTAGAAAATTCAGATGTGATTGCAGATGAAGAGCTGATCCCTGTTGAAGAAAAGTTCACTATGTCAGACTAGTATAAATATGTAATTTTCATTTTGTAGCATCATAGATCTCCTCCTGAATTAACAAAATCCAAATCAAGATTTTTCAAGCTGAAATCATTGAGTTATTGTATCTTGAACAAATGTTTGTATTGAAAGGACACAGGTGGAATACTTCTTAATTGTCTACTAGAGGATGAAGCTGAGAAAGTGACTGAAGAATTTCATAAGGGTGACTATGGGGGTCATCATTAATGGAAATAAAAAATGAATAAATTACGCAGAGCATGCTATTACTAGCCTTCAATGTTCAAATATGTGTATAAGAAGATTGCTGCTTATCATGAATGCCATATATTTGATGGAAAAGGAAAGTTTCTCCCATTACCTTTGAAACCCATTTTTTTAGAAGCTCCTTTTCCGCAGTGGGGGTTAGATTTTATTGAGGAGATACATCCCGCATCTTCAGGTCAGCATTGGTGGATCCTAATTGCCACTGATTATTTTACAAAGTGGATTGAAGCCGTTCTTACAAGACAAACCACATATTTAGTGATCATACATTTTATGGAAAATAACATCTTATCTATATTTGGTTGCCCAATGAAGATCATCACTAACAATGCTTGAGCCTTCAAATAAAAGAAGTTGGTAAGTTTTTGTAACCAATATAATATCACCCTTGATCACTCTAAAACCTATTACCGTCAAGGTAATGGCTTGGATGAGTCATAAAAAAATAGCTTAGTCAGAATTATCAAGAAAATTTTGCAAGAAAACAAGAGGTCATGGAATTTGAAACTTAATTTTCTTTATGGGCTGACATAATTTGCACTAAACGATCCATAGGGAATTCTCCTTATGAGATGGTTTATGGGAATGAAGCTGTGTTTCCTAGTTCTCTTAGAGTACCAGTGATGAGATTGTTATAAGGACTAGAGGAAGAACCAAATGTGATTCAAAGGAGGATCAATCAGTTGATTTATTTGCAGGATAAAAGAGAAGAAGTCTACAACAATTATCAACAATATCAAAATAGAGTGAAAAGGAAATGTGACAAAAAGACAAAATAATAAAATTTCAATATTCTGGATGTGGTTTTGAAGTGGGAGTCTAAGATTGAAGACAAAGGGAAACATGGAAAGTTTGAGAACATCCGAAAATGACCATATACGATCTCAACCTATCATGGAAATGCTACATTTATACTGCAAGAGATCGATGGTCAACTGTGTAAAGGAGGACCTGTCAATGACAGGTTTCTCAAACATTATTCCTCACAATTCAGTCAACTGGAAGTAATCATTGTATATATTCCATTTTTCATTTCCCATATATAGGTGTGGATGATCTCTTCAACATGTTTGAGCCCGAAGTGAAGGCCATAAGAACTTGGAGATGCTATCATCAAAATTTCAGTTTTCAGTTTTCAATAAGGCAGCTGGTCTGTTGGTTCTTTTCTGCACCATAGGGGTGTAACATCCCCACTGGAGCCACAATTATCTAATATAACACTTAGAATTAGTCTTTGAGTCAATTTTTTAAATTGTTTAGGGTTGTTGAATTTTCTCAAAATAAAATCATATGTGCATAAGTCATTTTGGTCATATAGTCAGTTTGTGGGGTCATTTTGAATGTAAGAGGGGTTAATTAAAAAAGTTAAAATCCAAAATTCCATGTGAATTGGGCTTATTTGGCCATGATTTTCATTTAGACAGTTTTACCAAAATCCGTAGCAACTCCATTTAGAGAAACTGAGGGTTTGCTTTGGAAGTTCCTGACACTTTCTTAGTGAATCCGTCTCTTCAAACACTTGTCCAGCTACGAATTTGTGCTACTTTAGTAACGGTATGCTAATGATAAAATTATTTTTAAAAGGGTATGGTCAGAGTCATGGTGGGTCATGAATACATGTTGTTTGCCTTTATCAATTATCCCCAAAACATTTCACACTGTATAGCTTCATTCCTTCTTCGTTTTCCTTTTCACTTTTGATTAGTTTTGCTATCATATGAGTTGGTCTTGCTATCTTTAGGAAGGTCTCTTCCTGTCATAGTAGGTCTTGTTGTCATTAGGATCATTTGCAGATGTTAGCAAAGAGCTCTCTGTGTGTTGCTACCATGGCACAAAAAAATCATTATAAAGGAGGCTCAATTGTGCATTATGAACCTGTGGACATTAAATTATTGGAGGAAGACCCTACCTTCATTCAATCATTTGAGAGCATGTGATGCCTTCGTTTTTTCCAGAAGCTGCAGGGTTACCATGCGAAGATTGCTAAAGACTTTGCCATAAATTTCACAGGGACAGACTCAAAGGTGGGCATGTTGAATTTTGCAGTGTCTCCTGACACAATTGCTCGTGCTATAGAGATCCCTAGGACTGGTGAAATGTGGTGTAAAATACATAAGTTTCAACTGCTAAATTGTGATGAATTTCTCAAGGAAGAACATATAGGGATTGACATGAATGTTGGAATTTCCAAAATTTGCCTCAAAGAGAATTTTTCTAAGATTCTAATGGTCATACAGAAGTACTTCACTTGTGAAGGCATATTGAACATCGTCTACTAGTATCACTTCAGATTGCTATTGCATTTCACAGGTAAGCAACCCATAGACATTCATTTTTATCTCTATATAAGTTTTGGAAAGATGGCTGACAAGGTCCAAGCCAAGCCTGATGCTAGTAATACCTCTGTTTTCCATCAAGGTCTTATTAAATTTCTGGTTGTGGAAGAGATAAATAGGCTGAACAAATATTGGCTCACTTTCTTATTTTGAGTGGCCATGAGTTAGATACTGCCACTCCTAGGAAAAATCCAAAGTCTCAATCAATAAGCCCTAGGGAAGAAAAGAAACATGAAACAAAACCTGAAGCAGAGCTTAGCAGAACCTGTAGAAGAACCTGTATTAAAGACTTCTACAAGAACTAAGAGGAGGGTGACTAGAAGGCAGCATAAATGGAAGGGAAAGCTAACTGATATCCTAGAGGCCATTCATATTGAGGAAAGTCCAGATTTGTATCTTGAACAAGTGACAAAGGCAGAAGCTAAAAAGAAGAGCAAGAGGGCTAAGAAGCTAGATTTTGCACAAGAAGAATCAGGTTTTTTATTCAATCCACGGAAACCTATTACCATATCACAACAAGCAATTGAAAAGATGCCAGAGTTTCCTTTAGAAAGAGCAAAGTAAACAAAGAAAAGAAAAGGAAACAATCCAGTGCAAGAAAAAAGTAAAATATAGGCTTTTCAAGAAAAATTAAGAGAAGCTAGGCAGGAGGTGATAAAATCTAAGCTATTGTTTTAGGAGTTAAAAGAAGATATATCAAAGAAGCTATATCTCTATGAAAGCGTTGGAAAAGAATCCAGGAAGATGGTGAAGAGAACCCTACCTTTGCACAAAAGGCTAAAACATGTGTACACAAGGAAAAATTGGATATAGGAAGACAAGAATAAATTTTAGAGACAAGTCATAGCATTAGAAACTCAAATTTAAATGATCAAAGTGGAACTTGCAAAGAGATATCTCAAGCTTTTTGTTCAAGTAGATGACGCTCCTTGAATATGGTAAAATCCTTAATTTTTTCCCATGGTATGTTTAATAAATAATTTTAGTAGTATACATGCTTGGACAGGCTATTAGAAATGACAAGGATGTTGAAGAAATCATGAAAAGGAAAAATCTCAGAAAAATTATAGTTTCATAGCAACTCCCCATAGTTACGGTGAATATTTTCTACGAAATTGCTGTAGCTTTTCATGGAGGAAAAACAAGTTAAAATCTCAGTTAAGGGATTTCTTATGGAACGTGTTTAGCTAAAAAACATCAATGAAGACTTCATAACTTGAAGAAAGGTCAAATAGGTAGTAGAAAGGTGTTTTTTTTGCAGTTTGCTACCAAATTTTGCTACAGAATTGTCCAACTCTGTTTTTTCTGCATTATAAAATTTTGAATAGTTTTGATTGGGCATCAGACAACAAAGAAATTAGATGGGCTATAGGTCATAGGATTGCTCACTTCATCAGCCCATGGACTCCTATTTTTTAGGAAGACAGGTCATCAACTCAACCGGGTCAACATCCACGTGGCAAAATCACAACACTCTAGCATACATAACTCTAGCACATTCAGTAGGTGCTTTGATTTGAAGAGGTTCACCAACATAAATTTGTTGAGCTCATAAATGATAGAAGGCTCCTATTTGTATTGAAACTATGTTAAAATAGGAAAATCCCTACAAAAGCTCAATGTTTTTTAACTCAATTAGAATTAGGTCTCGTAGTTGTGCATCGAATCTAGCCCAGGTGGCAGATTTTGTAATGGAGATCTCACTCTATACATGTGTAGTTTTTTGACTCAGAAGGGGTTGATGGATGATGTAAGAGGACCACCTTTGTAAACTTTTTCTTTAGTTAATATACATTTGTAGCAGGCTCTGTTTTTCACCCGAGATTATGTTTTGGTTCATATGTTATATCTCCATGTTTTATGTTGTTATCAGTTTCATAGCATATTGATTACTTGAAATTCATGTCACAATGCTCCAACTTCCTTCAGTTTTCTATGTTTTATTGTAAATTTTTATGTCACATTAATTTAAAGCCAAATGCTTCAGTTTCCATAAAACAATGTGGTTTGTAATTTCTTTTTTTCTTAACTCACTCCATGCCCAATGGTGGAAACAATTACACTTTCTTTCACCTACAAAATCACATAAAGAAAACCGAGTGTTATCCATCTAAATTTTTGAGTTTTACGAAGAGAATTTTATAAGTATTTTGAGAGAGCCCTCTCAGACTAGAAGGGCTTAATTTTAGTTAAAATATTGGTTTTAAATAGTTATGCTTGGTTGGAGGTTGATACAGCCCAACCTATTCTATCCAAGTGATAATAGAATGTGTTATCACTCATAAAAATGAAGTATCAGTTGACAAAGTCCTAGAGGTTCATGTGTCAATGGTAGGGTCATATAATTCATTTCTTCATGATTTGGTCAAGGGAAATTTTGATTTTTTCTTGTTTAAATCCTACCCTAAGGTCTAAACTCACTTTTAAACTCTTTCATGTCAAACATTCATCATTTTCCATTGCACTTCATTTCCCAACGTTTTTGTATCAAAACTGCCTAATTATCCAAGAAACCACAATTTCGTAGCACATTACATTGAAAAAAGTCACTTTGCGCTATGAAATCGCTGTTAGTTTCGTAGCGAAATATGAAGCAAAACTCTGTTTTCGGACTTTGAGAAGTCAACTTCAAAGGCAGTTTCTGAGCAATTGAAAATGAATTTTGGAAATCTGAAAGAGGTTTTTCTTCATAACAGAACTAAATACACAAAACGCTCTTATTTTCTTCAAATTCATTAGGAGGTGGCCGAAATTGATAAATTAAAATGCACTATGAAACTGCTGTTACGAAACTGTCCTATACATGATTGTTTAGCAGTCAACTTAAAGTTCAGTTTCTGGAAAAATGAAAAATTGTTTTAGAATTATGAAAGAGATATGTCTTCATGACATCTCCAGATACAAAAACCTCTCTCAATTTTCTCACAGGTGTTGTCAGTTGGGAGATACAAGGATTTCATTGAAGCACTATTTTCAGAAACAAAGTTTTCCTGTTTTACACATGTTTTTCAAATACATTTTCTGGACAATAGGAGATGTTTTTCAAAAAACAAAGAGAGGTTTTTCTTCAAGACATCCCAATCTATAAAAACCTCCTTCAGTTTGGAAACATACATAATGTATTAGAAGATATAGGCTCTGTTCCAAGACCTATATTTCAGGAAAAAATAGGAAAAATCTGCAAGGATGTCTTAAATGTGAATGAGGAAGAAATGCCTCAAGGAGCCTAAAGTGAAGTTGGTTTATGGTTTGTGGATGATGAAGATAGGTTATATTTTGAGTTTTTGGGCAACCACAATTTTCATTTGAAAAATTTATGAAAAAATCTACATACTTAGCAGTTTCGTAGTGCCTCTAGGCTTAAAAAGCAGAAAAGCACTACGAAAGTGCTGTAGCTGCCTATTTTGCTTCTTTTGATTAACATTTAAGGTGTTAAAGGCTGATTTAAGAGCTGAAATTGTTATGAAAGATGTGCTTAAGGATGATAAATTTGATGCAAGAGGAAAGAGTTAGAAATTTGAGGATAAAGGCTTGTTTTAAGGCACTACAAAAGTGCGCTACGAAATTGCCTTACTTTCATAGCGCACTGTGTTTCAGTCTTTTTAGCAGGTTTTGGAGCAGGTTTTGGATAGCTGGAGGCTATAAAAGAGTTAAATACCATGTCAAGAAATTATTAAACACTCAAGGACCACGAATTCAAGACAAGATGACAACCAAAATATTCAAAGAAGAAGAAGACCATTTACCTAAAAAACAGGGTTTTGTTTCCTAGTTTTGAGGAGGTCAGTTAAGTGGTCACAAAGTGGTGAATCTCATCATCTAAATTCGACCATGTGGTAGCATACTTGTCAAATATGTAATTTATTTAATTAGATAAGGTTGTGAAAGATAATAATGAAGAGTTTGAGTCCTAGTTGAAATAGGACTGTCAAGTAAGATAGGTGTCTGTTTTTCATAAATTTGATGTTTTATGGTTATGCAAGGTGTCAGCAGGCAAACATTTGATGTATATATCCTAGAGGTAGATCATATGAAGATGTAAAATGTCTATTAAAGGCCATTGGGTCGAATTAGCAAAGGTTGAAAGATTTTTTGCAAAATAGCAGCTTATTGTAATGGACTATTTCAGCTAATACAAAGATCTGTTACTTGAAAAACTTGAGATTCTGAAGGAGTTTTTAATGCTTTCCTATTCTATTTGTACCTATTATGTATCTCACTTGCAATGGATTTCACTTATATTACTCAGAATTCATCTATGAGATGCTCTGACTTCCTTTATATGTGAATTTATTGTGTACACATGTTTTATTTGTGTGTGTCCTACTTCTAGAAACTCTGAACAACCTCAACTTCCATGTCAAGTAACTCATTGAATCACTGAAAGTTTTGACTCAATAATCCAATGCCTACATAATGATATTATTTTCAATCTACACTCATTAGGTTGGAGATGTTATCTCATAATACTATTTGATTGTAAAGCTATTGGAGTTTCTGTTATATACAGTAACACCACAACTTTTCTTCACCTGAGATTCTTATTATATTTCAATGAGTTTTTGTCCTATATTTTGAAAGGTTTTCTTCAATGCCTTAAATTATTATTAGTCAGAACTCATGATTGTTCATGCTCTGACTTCCTTTAAGTATTAAGCCATGATTTATCTTTCTTAATAGTTTTCTTCCAATGTCTTGATGTCTCATTACTCAGAATTCGTGTATCATACGCTCTGACTTCCTTTGAACCTCAAGCTATTGAAAACCTCCTGTGTGTATTTCTCTTTCATTAAAATATTTACAAGCCTCAACTTCCACAAGTAAAGCTTTGTTATTGAGATCCCTTTCACTGACTCTATAGCCCAATGGTATTAAGCTCTGATCTTTTCAACCTACATTCATCATAACTAATTTATTTCCTAAATACAGTTAGCCATCTATATCTTTATTCCATATCATTAACCCTTGAGAGAGCCCTCTCAGATTGAGGAGGCTAAGCCTCAGTCACAATATTGGTTTGAAATAGTTACACTGAAGTTTTCTGATCAGCAGCCAATCAAGTACGATTTTGGTGATAACAGAATGCATGCAGTCAAGAAGAAGCCCACTTCTCATTAGTAAGTGACAGAAAGGAAGATGAAGAAAAAAATACCTCAAATGCACACTCTATTCATCTCTAGAAGAAGAGATTATACAAGAAGTTCAAAAGACAAAATAAGAAGGTTGATCTATCACAGATTGAATGCTACAATTGTCATAAGATGGGACACTACAAAAGTCAATGTCCTGAAAATCCAAGAAATAAGAAGAGAGAAATAGAACATGTAAATGTTGCTAATGAAGCTCCACCCAAGAAAAACAAGACTAAAGAATATGAAGTAAAAGAATTATTTGCTAAAGTCTCTTAGTGATACATATCCTTCTACTTTAAATTTTTCAATGTTTTCTTTTATGTTTTGATTTCTAGAGCTCATAGATCTAATATGTCTAGTTAAGAATTCTTGAATTTTTTTTGAAAGGCTATAGGTATCTCTCAAAAGGATTAGATTAAGGGGGAGCCTTCATCATTTTACCAAAATATAAGTATATTATTCTTTGTTTCATATATAATGTTTGGTTTCCTTATCCCATCGAGATTTCTTTGTATTGTATACACATAACCTTTTTCTTTATATTTTCCATGGTAGGAAAGCTTGCAAAATACACAAAGGTTGTGGAGGAGACTTCAAAGGAAAGACTGAATCACAAAATAAGTTATGTTGCAAAGGAATCCCTTCAAGAATTGATGTCTTACAAGTTTTTTTAAATAACGACTCAAGGTATGTCATAGACTGCTATATTTGTTTCAAGGCTTTCTTCATACAAAAGGTATGATCACTATTCTTTTGAAATTGGATTTACACTACTAACATCTTTATGTATAAGGTTTTGAATCATAAATATTCTTGTTAGGGTGATTAATCATTAGATTTAATATACCCTCGTTATTCTGTCTCTTGTCATTTGTTAATTTTTGTGAAACCCTAACCTTTAGGTTTCACTATAAAACCCTAGCCTTTTAATGGTAAAGGTATGTCAATGTTAATAATGAGACCATAGTCTACTTAAGGGGTTGTTGATAAAGTATTGAACTGTAATATTCCCAATTAGCCCAAGCTAATGGGAATATACAATTTTGTCTCAATATTTGTTTCATGAATAAAAATGTAAAGGAGGATCAATAAAACTCCAAATCAGCAAAATAAATCAATGCCACAAGTGAACATGAACAAATCTGGGCTATTTACATAAACACACTTAGGTGTGAAAGAGACTGGAGCACTTGACCAAGTCAACCAAGACCAAATCAACATCTCTGTCTAGATACAGTGAATCTCGTAGAGGCACAGTGCATATTTAGTTGGAGGCTTCTCATGTGAATGTAGCTAAATCATTGAGATGGTTTAGGATTTGACAACACTTTCATCCTATAAGAGGAACAGGAGGACAACATAAGAGGGTTGTTGATTGTGCATATTTATGAATATATTGTCTGCTTAGACATATATCATTCTCAACTGTTTAGCTGAGGATAGTGCTGTTTAGCTCACTAGGGTGTTCCTGTTTGGGAATCCCACCTCTTCCATTGAGGATTTCTAGGAAGAGTCTTGCTGATCTCATCCACTATCAGGCATTTGGCCAAGCTCATATTCCAACTACAACGCAGATCCTATTGAGGGTTTGGTTGTCCTTGCAAGTCGTAGCAAGTGGAGGCTAGATCTGTTCAGATCTAGGCCATTCCAGGGCCTCTTTTCACTGGAAAAGTCTTCTATTCCATTGGCAAGAGAGTTATGAACCTTTGGAGTTGATATTTCAGATCTTGGCATCAGGCCAACCCAGTGCTTCAACTTACAATGCAGTTTTCCTTCCAGGACTGCGTTATTTTCAAGAAGGAAGTTGTAGGGTGTTTTGACACACTTTTTGTTGGCAATATGATGTAATGTGTTGTCCTTGATGGCAACCTACTTGATGAAGTTGTCCTTTATGGAAACCTACTTGATGAGTTGCCTATGATAATCAACCTATGTGTTAAAGATGTAAGAATTGTGTAGCTATAGATTAGTTCAGATGTGATAGAGAAAATAATTTCAGTGAGTGCCAGAGAAATGATAAATATAATATGTCTCAATGGATACGCTACTTTTGTGAAGGCAACCCACGTATGGATGCAATGTATACGCTAATTTTGTGAAGGAAACCCACGTATGGATGCAATGTATACGCTACTTTTGTGAAGGCAACCCACGTATACATTTAGGGTTAACATATACACAATTTTTATGAAGAGAAGTTGCGTATACACGCGGAAACGAATGCTCCAAGTCGCGTATGCCTTTTGCGCTCTAAAATTATAATACCAAGAGGCATTACCATGGTATTAGCCCACAATATTGAGCGTTGTATTGTATATTTGATTCCGTCCAAGAATACCATCAACAATTGAGTGGTTTTGACTCATGGTATTGGTAAAGCTAAATCTATATAAGGAAAAGAAGATCATAGTGCAAAGTGTGCATGTGTAAGGGTTGTTGATGAATAAATTTCTCTAAGGAATATCTGCATGGATGAACTCTGTTCTTAATTGATAGATTTGAATCTATGATGCACCCATGGATATAATGATGGTTCAATATCTCTAGATCTGATGATGATGAATCTCTAGAATGACTTACTGAAGGAATGATGAAGAACTGGCGCAAGTTTGTTGAAGAAAATGAATAAATCTAGGTAAGTTTTATAGATCTGGTTTGTTCTGCAAAATTTATTTTTTTACAGATCTATACACAGGTTCGCTTCATTAAAAGCGCGTATGGAAGTTAGGTGTTTCTGAAGAATACACAGAAGTATACGTAGGTTGGTGTGCAGAAAAGCGTGTATGTACGTGGCGTCAGTGAAGCAAAGTAGCGTATGCTATTTGAATTAATGACTGTTCAGGGTTGAGTTTGTATCTACATATCTATTCTGAAGTCTGGGTTTTTCTTGAAGTTCTGGTTACAGTGTTTTTCACTGTTCTAATTAAAGTATTGGGAAAAGTTTATGATTGATGATAAATGGTTGTGTTGATGCTGTTTGATCCAGTGTGAAAATTGATGAAACGTGGTCTGCAGTGGGTCTGAGGGTTGAAGACTTCAGTATGGAAGTAGAAGCTTCCTGCCAGTAGAAGCTGGTGTTATGTTCAGGGGGTTGAAGCTCCCTTCCAGGAGTGGATGGTAAATGAGATTAGGGGGTTGGAGCTCCCTTCCAGTAGCAGCTGGTAAACAAGTGAAGGTTGTAGCCTTCTGCAGGTAGAATCCTGCGTACTGATATGAGTCCGCATTAGTACAATGTTGTAAACAGTTTTTCATATAATAAATATTGAAGATAGAGACGACAACAATGGTGGTTTTATCCCGAATTGGGTTTCCACCTTAAATACTGGTGTTCATGTGTGTTCCACTTGTGTGATGTTTTATACTACTGTTACTGCACATATTTCTTATTTATCTAACCTGATGCATAACTGGTAAATCTGTTTTAAACTCTGTTTATGAGATACTTTATAAACTAGAAATTTATATCAGTATACACGAGTTTCTTTTAGCATATCCGTGTGTATACGTGAGTTCAGTTCATAAAAGCTGCGTATGCAATTCTGCAAAAGAAAAGGTTAAAGTCAAGTTATTAGCTCTAAATACTGATTCACCCCCCCCCTCTCAGTATTTTTCCCAACACTTTTTGAGGAGAGATCTCTAGTGTTGGGGTTCTTCCCTTCACTATAGTGTCCATGGATTAGATTTCTGATCCATGTTCTGTACAGATATGATCTTCTTCTATTGTAATCATCTTTAGAAATTTCTGAATGCTACTACAGATCTGCTGTTTTAGATCTCAGGTCTACTCTCTGTATTGCATGTTTTGATCAAACCCCAAGGGGATCTTGTAAAGGAGCCTTTCTAGTGTACAGATCTGAAATAGATTTGATATTTTGTACATAGATCTGCTCTAGATATGGAGTGTAATATACATATGCTGCAGCTCTTATAAATAACGTTGTCAAGCTATTTTGCAGTCAATACATGTGTTGCAACCCTCTTTCTTGAGGAATTTATTCCATTTTTTCTTTTGCATTCTTTTGTATACTGTAAGGGCCTCATTATGGATCTGATTTATTTCTGTATATATGAAAGTTGATCCCTCTTATTGGTCTCCTACTCATGCTCTCAAAAACTGCGTTATTTTCCTGCTGTATTATTCCATATTGCTGCAACCCCCATTCTTGGGTGTTTTTAAGCTATACGAGGCGTGGGAGGTCTGTTTACCTCACCTAGTTTGATTTGTTTTTTCTCCCCTCTTGGATTTAGATGCTATATCTCCAGATCTAAGGGATCCAAGGGCTGCAAACTAATTTTAGTGCACATACTTCTGAAAAGTGCGTTATTCCAGCAGGTGTTGCTGAGTATTCCCATTTTGGGATATTATAGTGGTATCAGAGCAACCATCTTGGCACAGCCCGTGCTTTGATTTCTTGAAGAGCCAAGATGTCTTCAGAAGAAGAGGGGCACCTCACTGACAGAGAGAAGAGGTACCTGAGAAGAAGACAGAAGAAGTTTGATTACACCAATGATGATAAAGACAAGGGAAAAGCCCTTGAATTTGGAAGTGATGACGATGGGAAGGAGTTTGCAAAAACCCTTGTGAAAGCCATGCAAGATCTTTCTAGAGATATCAAAGATATGATAATGGAAAGGATCAAGGAATCTCCTAGGAGATTTCATCCTGGAGAAAGCTCTGGCATGTCTCACCACTGGAATGATCAATCAGTGAACCAACCACAAGCTCCGCAACGCTCTACCATGCCTACTTTCTTGGCCATGGAGAATGAAGGGCCTCATGAGCAAGCATCCCTTGAAGACTAATTTGGAGAATATGAGTCTCAAAATCAGAGATTCAAGGACCACTTGAGTTTTCAAGAGTTTTGTCACCTCAAGGAAAAAATAAGACCAAGGCATCAGTATAGAGATGGTGGATTCACTCAGAATCATGATCGACATCACTCTATGGGCAGATTCTTTTTACCCAATTTTGATGGGTCATCCACTAGTTCTGCCAAAGCTTTGGTAGAAAAGCTGGATATATACTTTCAGTTGAACAAAGTCCCTGAGATGGAAGCTATCAAGATTGTAGCGCTGCACTTTGAAGGTGAAGCACACAACTGGTGGTTCCATGAGTTGTCTACATTGGGCCATGCCAATGTGACTATCTATTCTGAGTTTACTAGAAGACTAGTGGAGAGGTTTGACAGAAAGGATCCAGAAGCACCTTTCATGAGCCTTGCAAAGTTGAAGCAGTTAGTTAATGCAGAGTCTTATATCTCTGAGTTTCTAAGATTATCTGTCATGGTTCCCGATCTGTCTGCAACAAGGAGGGTGTACATGTTCATCGATGGCTTGGATGAACCTCTGCATGGGTTGGTTAAATCTACCAAGCCCATTACCTTGCATGATGCCATTGAGAGGGCTAGAGACCTTCAACATGCCTTGTCAAAAGAAAAGGAAAAATTTCAGAATAAGCCCTCTTTTCCTTCTAAAGGAAAGGAAGAGAAAGCTGCTCCTTCAAAGGAGAGCTCATACAAGAAGCCTCTTGATGATGAAGTCCGGAAAGATCTAAGAAGAAGGAAGCTATGCTTCACTTACCAGGAACCATGGGTACCTAGACATAGATGTGTTGCTGGTAAAGCACATTATATAGAGGTCTTCTCAGATCTTGAAGAAGATGAAGATGATCAGCCAACGAGGGCTCACAACGCTGACAATGTTGGAGGAGATCCAACACCTTCAGGATATAAGAATGGAGCATTTGATCCTATTGGAGGAACTCTTGCATCCTTGAGGGGAGTACATAAGTACTTGAACTTAAGATTTCAAGGGTCAATCATGAATCAAAGGGTTTCTATATTGATTGACAGTGGGGCTACCCACAATTTCATTGATGCCCATATTGTGCAAAGGAGGGAAATACCCACTGATACTTTTGAGGGATTCTCTGTTTTGGTCTCAGGAGATAGAACAATGCAATGCATGCATTATGTTAAATCACTTTCAGTCACCATGGGATCCTACACTTTGGTGGATCACTTCTTTGTAGTTTACATACTAGACACCAATGTTATTTTGGGTGTTCAATGGTTGATTACATTGGGAAAGGTCACCACTAATTGGGAGGCTTTACAAATGGAATGGGTGGACAAGAAGAGTGGTGCACTTCAAATAATCAAAGGCATGCATACTTACCCCTCACACAACACTTCCACACAAAACACATAGATGGATTTGCGCAGTGGAAGCAAGGACCTCACTGTCCCTTCTCTCATGCTCATGAGATTTCTACAAGGGACACTCTCATCTAGTGGAAAACCACCTAGGAGGCCACCTGATTCAGTTTCAGTGAGATATCTCTCACTACTTGATGCTCAAAATCAGATCCAGGAGGGATGGGAGCATTATAAGACACAACTACAACACTGGAAGGCTTGGGCAAGCACAGGAAGGAGGGAGATTTTCCTCTCTCATCAACCTCACCATCCTTCATTCCTGATTCTGTGCTGTTGGAGAAGAAGAAGGGAAGGTATGTCCTTCCTACTTGTACCTTTGGAATAATAAATGTCAAAGAAGAGATTAGCAACATGGCAGGAATTCCTATTGATGCATCATCAACGCTGTATTTATTGGGGAGTGTAGATCTATATTGTAAATCCCAGCCGTTGGTGGATTATTCCAAAGATCTCTACACTTATATGATGCTTGATGACTAGCTGCATGAGGAGGGCTACCTAGTCCATGAGGGAGTCATCTATCATCATGATAGGATCTTCTTACCTAGAGCCTCCAAGCTCAAGGAGAGGATGCTACAAAGGGCCTTCAAAGAATTCTGTTTCAGCCCTACCTATGCTATGAAGATCTACAACACTATCATGAGATGCTTTGAATGGGAAGGCTTTGGAGGAGAGCTACATCAGCATTTTATAGCATGAAAGAACCATGTGGAGTTGGGGCAGCCAAAGGACTCAATGCAAGAGTCATTTCTTCCTTCTCTTGAAAAGGGAGAAAAATTTGTGCACAATACCATGTATAGAAGAAACATTGATGGTGGAAAATATGATCATGTAATGCAAGCTTCATTTTCTGATTTGACACATTCTTTCACGATGTTTTTGTAGGATATGACTCCCAAGAGGAGTGTTGTATCATGTAAATCTCATGGCAAACATTGGGCCACCGAAATTTCTGAAATTGGCCACTCCCTTTTTGTGCAAAGGGAGATTTTTTTTCATGATGGGTGCTTCCCAAAGGCACCAAACATATCTCACATTTTCAGCCATGGTGAGGTAACTTGTGCAACAAGTAAGTGGTGGGGAAACCACTTGCCATATCTTGATCTGATGCCGACAGGAGATGCACTACGCTGGCACCATATGTGGGACTATGACCCACCTCCTCATGCTCAAATTTCTGTTTGTTTATATGTAATAATGCTTCCATACTTGGATGATATAGTTGTACTTTTCATGGGATTGTATGGAGGGAGGATGGGAAGTTTGTATGTACCACATGGGATGGAAACTCTCTGTGTACCTTATGCTACATGCTTTAGAGAGAGTATTGGACCTACCATGTTTGTTTTTGTTGAGTTCTTAATTCCTTGTGGGATGGATTTTATACATCTCATGATGACTTTGGAGGAATAGTTCATGGAGGCTTGGATTGGTGAACACTTAGCTTATGAGGAGAGCTTGATCTTTGATGGTGTCACCAATGAAGAAGGAGAAGTGTTGCAACACTCACCCTATCAGTTGCTTGAGGACAAGCAACATTTTGGAGGGGAGGACTGTAATATTCCCAATTAGCCCAAGCTAATGGGAATATACAATTTTGTCTCGATATTTTGTTTCATGAATAAAAATGTAAAGGAGGATCAATAAAACCCCAAATCAAAAAAATAAATCAATGCCACATGTGAACATGGACAAATCTGGGCTATTTACAAAAGCACACTTAGGTGTGAAAGTGACTGGAGCACTTGACCAAGTCAACCAGGACCAAATCAACAACGCTGTCTAGATACAATGAATCTCCTAGAGGCACAACAGAGATTTAGTTGGAGGCTTCTCATGTGAATGCAGCTAAATCATTGAGATGGTTTAGGGTTTGACAACACTTTCATCCCATAAGAGGAACAAGAGGACAACAAAAGAGGGTTGTTGATTGTGCATATTTCTGAATATATTGTTTGCTTAGACATATATCATTCTCTATTGTTTAGCTGAGGATAGTGCTGTTTAGCACTAGGGTGTTCCTGTTTGGGAATCCCACCTCTTCCATTGAGGATTTCTTGGAAGAGTGTTTCTAATCTCATCCACTATCATGCATTTGGCCAAGCTCATATTCCAACTACAACACAGATCTTGTTGAGGGTTTGGTTGTCCTTGCAAGCTACATCAAGTGGAGGCTAGATCTGCTCAGATCTAGGCCATTCCAGGGCCTCTTTTTACTGGGAAAGTCTTCTATCCCATTGGAAAGAGAGTTTTGAACCTTTTGAGATGATATTTCAGATCTTGGCATCAGGCCAACCCAGTGCTTCAACCTACAACGCAGTTTTCCTTCCAGGATTGCGTTATTTGTAAGAAGGAAGTTGTAGGGTGTTTTGACACACTTTTTGAGGAGAGATCTCCAGAGTTGGGGTTCTGCCCTTCACTATGGTGATCCATGGATTAGATTTCTAATCCTTGTTCTGTACAGATTTGATCTGCTTCTATTGTAATCATCTTCAGAAATTTCTGAATGCTACTATAGATCTGCTACTTTAGATCTCAGATCTACTCTCTGTATTGCATGTTTTGATCAAAACCCCAAGGGGATCTTGTGAAGGAGCCTTTCTAATGTACATATATGAAATAGATCTGATATTTTGTACATAGATCTGCTCTAGATCTGGAGTATAATATACAACTGCTACAACTCTTATAAATAACGCTGTCAAGCTATTTTACAGTCAATACATGTGTTGCAGCCCTATTTCTTGAGGAATTTCTTCCATTCTTGTCTTCTGCATTCTTTAGTATACTGTAAGGGCCTCATTATGGATCTGATTTATTGCTGTATATATGAAATTTGATCCCTCTTATTGGTCTCCTGCTCATGTTCTCAAAAAATGCGTTATTTTCTTGCAGTATTGTTGCATATTGCTGCAGCCCCAATTCTTGGGTGTTTTTCAACTATACTAGGTGTGGGAGGTCTGTTTACCTCACCTAGTTTGATTTGTTTTTTCTCCCCTCTTAGATTTAGATGCTAGATCTCCAGATCTAATGGATCCAAGGGCTAAAAACTCATTTCATTGTACATACATATGAAAAGTGCGGTATTCCAGCAGGTATTGCCGAGTATTCCCATTTTGGGATATTACATGAACATATAATGAAATCCTATTCTTTTGACATTTAAAGTTTTGGTAATGTAGTAGTAAAAATCCTAGTCATTTAGGGTTTTTTGTTAATATATAGGTTATAAAACAAAACCATAGATCTTTAGGGTTTGGTGAATCAGGGTTTATGAACAAAACCCTTGTAATAGATAAAGTAAGTTCCTAGGAATGAGACCCTAGGTGTATATTCTTATATATGATAAAAACCCTAGATTGATTAAAATTATTTTATATCTAACTTCGATGTCTTGGGTTTACCTAGTAGATATTGATATGATATGCTAGTGCATGATAATGAAACCCTAGATATGTATATGCGAGTATGCTGACCTGATTGTTGATTAATGAAATTTAGGGTTTGTAACAAAACCATAGTAGAATCTGTTATGAATTCTAGGACATAGTATTGATTGAATTGATATCTTGATTAAGTTGTTGATATCCAAGGCTTTATGTCTCAAAGATGAATTCTAGGGTCTGTGACAACACAGGCTAGAAAAGTCTAATATATAAAATATGTGACCCTTGCTGATTATGAACCTAACTAGGTTTAGGTATTTCATGTCTAAAGCTTGAATGCTTTGATGTTCGTAATAATTTGATTTTGATGTAGTTAACTTCATGCTTCTGTTACACTCTATTCCCTCCTTTTATTGCATCTATCACCCTTTTTATTCACAAAACCCTTGAAAAAACATTGAAAGTTTGACCTCCACCCTTGCTCCTCGAAAATCCCACTCACCATACTTTTCTCATCGCAAATCACAGATCTCTTGCGTTCTTTGTTTATGCTCTCCCATTCCAAGCCTCGATTGCGATATTTCCTTCTGCCTTACCTTTTCCTCTTATCAGTAAAAATAATTCCATAAACATTAGAACCTGATCCTTTTTCCTTCAAAGACTTACCGCAAGCACAAATCACATTTCTCATTTGGTTCTCATAATACTTACCGCTCATGTCCGTTGATTGCGATATTATTTTTGTACTCCGCCATGTCACCCATCGTATATCACATTTCACATTTCGCTCTCGAACATCAATTTTGCTACTCTCCAGCTTTGCGGTATTGCGATTGTGATATCGAATATCGCATCTCGCAGTTCCTTCACCCATCACAATCACAAATCCTGTCACATCACATTTCACATTTCACTCCTACTCCCGAACAACACTTCTACCGCTCCTCCAGCTTTGCGATATTGCGAATTATGATATTGCATATCACACTTCCGCCCTCCCATTGCAATTCCACCATTGCACTTTTCAAAGCCTCCCTCTCCAAATCATTTTTGCGATATCATAAGGTTTAATGAAATCTAAACCCCTCTTTCCACCTATAAGCCTTCTCACATATGTTAAGCCTTCCAGTAACATCTTTAGCCATTTTTCCTCCAAACTGCAAGCAACACTTTTTAAAGTTTAGTTAGATCATGAATAGTTGCATGTTTAGAAGCATGGTAGTATGGTAGATAGATCATAGGATAAGTAGAGTGCGTTTAGCTGTTTGGCCCATTAAGTGTGGTTAGAATTAGTTTCCTTTCCTGTTATTTATTTTTAGAAATTTAATTTAGTTTCCTTTCTGTCATTTTCTTTCTGAAATTTAGTTTAGTTTCATTAAAGTGTGAGAGACTTCACCGAGAAACCCTAGAAGTAGCACCCTTTCATAGAGAAAAAGAGGATGGCATGAGTAGAATGCATCTGCGGTGTATATAGCACTATCACCTCCAAGTTTGTATGAACCCCGGGTTGATAAAGCAAAGTAGGGCAACAACCCCTGGGAGTTGCAACACTCTTGGTGAAATACCAGGGCTCACCACTTTTAGCGTAACACAAATATGGAGAGGAATTGGAAAATGAAGCGAAACGGCTTAATGAGCTTCTCTTGAACTTTTGATGCACCTCCATTTCCCTCCTTTTTCTCTTTTTATCAGCTGGCGCGCCCTTTTTATTCACAAAAACAATTTAAAGTTTGACCTCTACCCTTGCTCCTCGAAACTCCCGCTCACCGTATTTCGCTCCATCGCAGATCACAATATCTGTTTTCTCTCCATTAATACTTACTGCTCCTGTCCGCTGATTGTGATATTATTAAAGCGCTTTCTTGCCGGCCCTACCACCCTGTCATCCCGTCGCATTTCACATTTCGCAATTTCTATCCCATCACATTTCGCATTTCACAATTTCTATCCCATCACATTTGGCATTTCGCTCTCGCTTCCGAACAACACTTCCATTCCCCACCAGCATTGCAGTATTGCGATATTGCGATATCGCATATTACATATCGCATTGGCACCCTTACAACTCCGCCATCGCACTTTTAAATGCCTCCCTCTCCAAAGCATGTTCAAGACACAATAAGTTTTAATAAAGTCTGAACCTCTCTTTCCACCTCTAAGCCTTGTCCCACGTGGTTAAGCCCTCCATCAACACCTTTACCCTCTTTCCCTCCGGACTGCAATCAACACTTTTTCAATTAGAATTAAGTCATGGATATTTGCATGGATATAATCATGGTAGATAGAGCATAAGATAAGTAGGGTGTGTTTAGCTGATTGGCCAAGTTAAGTGTGATTTAAATTAGTTTATTTTCTTCCATTTCTTTTCAGCAAGTTAAATTAGTTTCCTTTCCATAATTTCCTTTCTGTAATTTAAATTAGTTTCTTTTCTGCCATTTCTTTTCAGCAAGTTGAATTAGTTTCCTTTCCTGTCATTTATTTTGAGAAATTTAATTTAGTTTCCTTTTTGTCATTTCCTTTCTGCAATTTAGTTTAGTTTCATTGAAGTGTGACAGAATTCACCGAGAAACCCTAGAAGTAGCACCCTTTCGTAGCGCTGAAGAGGATGACATGAGTAGAATGAATTTGCTGTTTCTATAGCACTATCACCTCTAATTTTATACAAACCCCGGGTTGATAAAGTAAAGTAGGGGAGTAGCCCCTGGGAGTTGCAAAACTCTTGGTGCAATACCAGGGCTCACCAACTGCCAAAGCTAACTTCTCAATGGGAGAATATCACAATTCAGGACCTACCAAGCCTCGGCTTAGATAATAAATAACATGCTCACTAAGAGCATCATCCTTCTGAACCATAACCATACCTATAGTAGATTCTGCCGTGGCGAGATACAAAAGGAAGTCTCTGCTATAATCAGGTGGAATTAATAAAGGAGTAGAGGTCAATGCATTTTTCAAAGCATCGAACGAGCATTGAGCAGAGTCATCCCACATGAATGGAATTCATTTCTTCAACAATCTCATAAATCCTTTCATAACCTCAACATAGTTAACGATAAATCTCCTTAAGAAATTAAATTTTCCTTGAAAACTTTGAAGTTGAAGAATAAAATATGGGGAGGAAAATGTAGTATTGCCTCAACCTTGAAGGGATCTACCTGAATCCCTTCAGTAGACACCATGAATCCCAAAAACTGACTGGATGTGACAACGAAAACACACTTATTAGGGTTCAACCAGATTTTGTAATAATGAAATATTTCAAAAATTTGTCGAATATGAGAGGTAGGATCGATTCTCTTTCGAGAACGAGCAACTAAATCATCCAAATAAGATTCGATGATATGCTTGATATCGTGGAAAGCATAAGACATGGCCCACTGGAAAGTAGCTCTAAAATCTTTAAGACCAAAAGGCATTTTCTTGTATGCAAACGTACCCGAGGGGAAAATAAAAGCAGTCTTGTGATGATCTTCAGGATGAATGGTGATATGATTGTATCCCAAGAAAATGTCCATGAAGGAGAAAATCTCATTCCCCACACACTCATCAATAATCTGATCGATAAATGGTGTGGGGTAATTATCTTTCAGACATGCCTTATTCAAATCTTTGAATTCAATGCAGACACGAATCATTCCTTTTTTCTTGTCCACACGCACTGGATTCGAAACCCACTCAATTAAATGAATGGGGTATATAAAACCCGCCTTAAGCAACTTCTCAACCTCGGCCTTGATAGCTGCATATTTCCTAGGGTTGACCGGGTGAAGGTTTTGCCGTATAGGCTTATAATTATCGTAAGTATTGATCTCATGCTATATAATAGATGGATCAATTCCAAGAATTTCCTCATAAGAACAAGTGAACACATCACGAAACTCTTTAAAGAGATCAATATAAATCTGAATCTCTTTAGGGGAACATTCAACTCCGATGAAAACATTCTCTATAACATTGGGATTCCTGGATATGTTCACTGGGATCGTCTCACAAATTACATCCATGTTCCCTTTAGCAAAAATATGTGCTGGAGCCAAAGGGTTTAGGATTGGTTGAACAGGACCAGTAGAAATAGGGCTAGATAATCTTGACTCAACCTCTCACAAATCTGGTAGAAAATAGGATCGATGATGCAAATCATCCCATGGTGTTTCCACACTAGTCATTGCCTCTAGGATAACCTCTTCAAATGGTAGAACAATATCGAGGTAATCCTGAGTAGAAGATGAATTAAGTGGCCAAGTCGGAGCCACATTTCCGTCCAAATCCTCTAGTGAAAGAGAAACTGGATCAGAATCTGCAGAGTCAACAATAGACAGATAAGAAATCTCTACTGTAGATATAGGAAATGCCATTCCACACACTTGACCTTCCTCTAATGTGGTATTAGGAGAAGGTAAGGTTCAAGGGTATGAAAAATAATGAGTTCAGAAGAACTCTCTTCGAGTAGGAGCCCTGGACGATGAAATAACATTGATATCAATAGAAGGAGGCTGAAGATCAAAAGTACCCATCAACAAGGTATACATTCCGACCCCTAAATTCTCCACAGGTTGCTTGGCATCATTCACCAAGGGAACAGTAGATTCAGAATATGCATTTGGATCTATTGGAGAATAGTCCATCTAATCAGCAGTGACAATACTCCCTTCACGGGGAAAACACAGGATGCGAAATAATGATGACGCAATAGGGTCCATCTCACAAATCCAATTCCACCCCAATAGAAGGTTGTAATCCAAATTGGCATCAACTATCTTGACTTCAATATTGACAACTTTGCCCCTAACATAGATGGGAAAAGCTGAAAGAATTCCATGTGGCTTGTGATAGTGACCATCAAATGCAGTGAGAAGAGTAGGTGAAGGAATGGCTTGAGGAGATCTAATGGATTTCCAACATGAGATAGACATGAAATATGTGGAAGTGCCCTCATCGACTACCGTTCGAAAATATTGATTTTACGATACGTATATTTGATCTGAAAATCCATGTGATAAGACAATATCTTCTTAAGGTTTGACATATCGAATGTGATCATAAGGGAGTTCTTTGGATCTATTGCCCTGACCGTAGTGAGCATCACACTCCTTTGTGTTGGGCACGACTAGAGTAACTCCAACTCAAACATCACACAAGTAATCTTCGCCAGATGTTATACAATGGGGTAGTTCTGGTCTGCCTTGGCATTATGGTTGATTGTCAGACGTTTAGCAGAACCTTTTGGAATGCGAGGTATTGGCTCAACTGTGGGCTTTTCAATATGGAGTGGCTTAGAAGCATCAGGAGTGCCCTTAGCCTTCGAAGAGTCGGGTTCACCATAATCACGTGATCTCATGGCGACATCAATGTGAGCACTCATCATATATACATTTGAGGAATTTTCCCCTTCTCGGTTTCCACCCGTGGGAGCTCTAGTATTTGCATTTGCACTAGCATGAATTTTTTGCCCTTGGGGAAAAGGGTTAGTTAGGATAGCCTGGGAACTAGAGGAACCATACTGAGCTAACAAGTGCTGAGCATCCTAAATCTTAGGGTAGAGATGGGTGAGATTGTCTCCAATGCATAACTTGAATGGAAAGTTGACTTTCTTCTTTGACTCTCTCTTACCCTCTCCAAAATTATCGTTGGATTTGTTTGCATTACCCTTCCCATCCTTATCTTTCTTCTTGTTATTTTGTCCCTTATTCTTCCCATTGGATTTTTTATTTCCTTTGGGGTTAGAAGATTGAACAACATTAATTGTTAAGGGATGGGAAGGAGTACACACCGATGACATAGCCTGAATAGAAGGAGCATATTGTAGAGACAACTGCTGCAATTGATTCAAAAGGTTAGCCATGCCACTATCGATCGAACCGAAAAGACTGTAAGCATGAGGACCTAGCTTAGGTTTGGCTAAATTTACTTTGGAATGAGGAGCATCACGCAAGATCTTATTAATAATCCCATACTGAGAACATATTAGTTCCAATTGTTGGGATCTAAAGATAGCTTGCTCCTTAGAGAATACCCCATAAAGAGATACATCCTTCAATATTTTTGGCTGTAAGGATTTGAGGAACCATTTGAGAAGGAATTCATTAGGAATATGGGCTTTAATGAGCCTCTTCCTTCTCCTCCATTCTTGAATATGGTCAGAAATGTGCGTTGCCTTATCTTGCTGAAAGTTGGCAAGAAGCTCGGTTCCAGCATCATATTGAACAGGCAACTGAAAATGGTTCAAAAACATGGTAGCCAACTCGCCAAACGAATAAAAAGTGCCCCCAATAAGCTCAATGTAACATTTATCGGAATTTCAAGTTAAGGTGCGCTGAAATAACCTCAACCTAATTCAATCATCGATGAGGGAGTTCGATGAACACCACAAATGGAAATTGATAACATGGTCGATTAGATTCTCACCAGTCTTCCCTTCAAATTTCGGAATATCCGACGGAAGTTTAGTAGGGAACGGAGTGAAACTCGGGTTGTATCGAATAGGATCATTAATCCATTTTGACAAATATAGAAAATTTAGGGTTGCTAGGAATAGTAAGTGCGGAGGCGCCTAATAATTCCATCCACCAACAGAAGGATTCCCAACATTCCGAAAATAATAACCTAGATTTGTTGAGGCACCAGGTTGCCATGGATTGTTCGTAGAAAAATTTGAACAATAAGAGAAGCCTTGTGGCACAGTAGGATTTGGAGTAGGACTCCCTTCCACCGTAGGGTTACCATAAACATGGAATTTCCCTCCAATCGAAGTAATAAATGAAGATGAAACCCCTTGGTAAGGGTCCTTAGAATTAGCAAACGGAGAGAAACCCTAAGAGGAACCTACAGAGGAGAAAGGAACATTACCCTGCTGACCATAAAAAAACCGATTCCCAGTTCCCAACCCGGTGAAAGTAAGGTTCTAGCCTTGAAAAGCATTAGAGCTTTGGTCTTCGAGAAAAGGATTAAAACCTTGACTTTGAGCAAAGAAAGAAAAATAACCTATGGAAGGGTTTGAATGAGGGATATGACCACTTCCGAAGGGGAAACCCTGAAACATTAGGGGAAGTTTGAGGTCTAAAATGGGCCTCCTAAGGAAATTATAAAATAATAGTGGAAATAATAAAATAAGATTTGATGACATCATCAAATTTTAGAGGGAAAAAAGAAAAAACTACTTTTTCAACTCGTATTCTCAATCCTATCTCTACAAAGGACACAGTGGGAGACTGCTGTATGCAAAATTTAACTCCTCATCCAAGGAGTACCCATGTTTCATACTTTCGATGGAACCTTCTACGCAAAAAAATAGAAATATATGGAAAACGTGATTGCAATCACGTTTTTTCATGTATTTCTCATTTTCCGCATAGCAGGGTCCATTGAAAGTATGCAGCATGGGTAATTCTTGGATGAGGAATTAAATTTTTCATCCACCGAGTACTCCCACTCGAAATTTGAGTAAAAACTTTGGGAGATAAGTTGAAAAAGTAGTTTTATTATTTTATTATTTTTTAATGTTTTTACCCTTTTACTTTAAAAATGGTGAAACATCCCCCATGGTTGACATCATCATCTTGAATCCTATTGGTTCTTATAAATTTTATTTTGGTTGTACATTTTTCTTACGAGGCCCATTTTAGACCTCAAAATTCCCCTAATGAGAAGTTGACCACTAGCCATAGAAGACATGGGTGTGGAGACAACAGAAGCGAAAATAAGAGGAACTGAAGGAATCACTAGAACGCATCCCAAATAAAAAGAGACCAAAATGGGAAGAAAAATCTTGGGTGCCCCAACTTGTAGATGGAATGAAGGCAGAGCCAAACATTGCAGTACTGGGAGTGATGGTCGAAATAACAATGGTACCTCCTCCCTCAACTGAAAGAGGAGTATGCACACTCGAAGTACTCATAGATGAAGTTGTGTTCGCAGTTGTGGCCATAGAAAGAAAATAAGGAGAAATATGAGGGCTAGCTGGTCTGTGAGACAGAGGCCCAATGTACAATAGAACGTTCGGAAAACTAGCAGCAAGAGGAGAGGAAGGAGTAACTGGAGGTTCAGGAATTTCTTCAACCTCAACTTCTTCTGCCAGAAAAAGGACCCGAGAAAGGAGTGGATTACTTCTGTCTAAATCAAGACTAGCACTAGGACTAACCTCAGAAACAATAGCCCCAAGTGGAGAACCTCTCTTCGATGCATTTGCAACTGCTGGTTGGAAATCACCAGCATAATTTCTCTTATGCCTTCTTGAAGAAGGCTTGCCACTCGCAGGAGAAAGCCCACGAAGCCTCCTCAATCGACAAATTGATTGGTCAACCACTTTTAATAATTATGAGATTTTATGTTGACTCAAAAAATTACAAAGCTATGGCAATATAGGAGAAAATATCACTCTCTACAAGAATGTCCCTAAGATTCAACAATCAAGCATCCTTGAGGTATTTCCGCTTCGGGTTATTAGGACCGGACACCAAAATACAAGAAATCGAATATAAGTACCTTCCGAGAATAGTCTGGGGTAATTACGCCCCAGGCCTACTAGCGAAGGTAACATAAATAGTTACGTCGACCTCCTAACAAAATCCTTTACTGGTGCATGTACCCAATCTTCGCAAGGGCACCCTCCATAAGTACTAATGAGAGTGATGCAACGTCTACCTCAGGTACCATGGGTATTCCTCCTGCAGTTACCTATGTGATACCTAGGAATAACAACTATGGACACTTGTTCGTATCGGGAACCGGGCAGAACAATCTTTGTTCAGGATCCAATAAATAGGAGAGGGGGTATCTCTCTTCTTTGCCTTCCCTTGACCTCGCGCTTGACTCTCTGGAGGAGAGCTTTCTCGGTCCACTTAACAAGGTTGGATTTCACTCATTAATCAACTTTGATTTTTAAAATTTTGAGTGGCCTTGGAGAGTTAACTCTCCACTCACCAATTCCAAGGCCCTATGACTAAGACTAGTTGGTGTATATTAATGACAACTAAAAAATTCTAGTTCATTTTAAATTACGCGCTCGATTTTAATGGCTGTTTTTTTAAAGTCAGGGGTAAACAGAGAATGCAACTTATGATGTTTTGATGCAAAAGAGAAATCAATAGAAACCTGCTACATGCATATGAAAATTTTTATTCGATGAAAGATATTTCTACGAAACAACTAATAAGAAAGAAAATTTTATTTTCTTTTCAAGATCATTCTCACACACTCAAAAAACTATCAAAAAGAATAAATATACTTAACGGTGCAACTACACTAATGCAAAACTACCAATGACAAATGAATATTCTAGGACTACAAAAAGGGAAGCAAATGAGTTTCTCAACAAGACATGTTTGATCACTTTGACACAAAAGCAGAGACAAGCCCAAAACAAGAACTTCCTTGCATACAAATACGAAAAAAAACTTGATAAAAAAAGAGACAAGCCCACTACTAAACTTCTTTCAAAACCAAGCAACCAAACCAAAATAACAAACTACGAACTTGCTCCAAAAATGAAAACCCTGAAACGAAAACCAAAACCAAAAGAAATAGAAAACACCAATGTTTTTTGAGCCTTTTACTTTTTAAGGAACCAACAAAATATCTTTGAGAAAAGCACAAACTACCAAAGACTTAAAATCAACAAATTGAGCCAACAAGCAACTCCAAATTACTTAAACCAACCATGTCAATTTCATGATGGGACTCAATATATGGAATGAATTAACTAACCCAAGAAAATGACTTGAAACAACAACATAAAACTCCAGCAATCACAAAAAATCAAGAAACCAAGAAGTCAACTTCAAGGTTTTCCAGAAAAGTTGATCTCAAGAAACCAAGAAAGAAAACCAAACAAGCCAACAATCCAAAAAAAAAAAGTGAATTAATGACAAGGCCAAGCATGAGAAAACTAACACAAATTCACTGTTCTAAAATGTAAGAATAGCCAAGAACCTCAGAAAGAAGTCTCGGTGCAATAGCCAAAACTGAAATTTCACCAAGAAAGGAAAACCCTAGGTTGACTAGGTTTTCAAGCAAGAAAGTGAGAAATCGATACACAACAAACATAAACACTATCCAGACATATCAAAGGTTCTATAGCAGTGACCAAGAGCAGGCAGAAAGACCTTACAGGACTCCAAAAATCATTTTTTCATTTGAAACTAGGCATACACAGGTTGGCAGTGTGCAACATGCATGCATACGCGTCTGTGTCTAAGGAAACTCCTGTATATGCATATTTCTTTGGAACATAATGGATGTATACATGACTGTGTGAACTAAAAATTGCTATATAAAAGACAACAAGGAAAAATAAAAAAATCCAAGCCTGATCTAGAGATCAGTTTTTTTGCTTGGATGGGTAAAGAACCAACAAGATTGGGAAAGTGATCAGATTAGTCAGGGAACCCAAAATCCAGAGAAAACAACCCAAACTAGGAATTACATGGATGTAATCCCTAGGAATTACACGGATGTAATCCCTAATGGAGTCACCAATTTTGTTGCGGGAAAAACTACTCTAAGGTCTGGAATGAAGGACCTAACAGAGCGGAAGGAATACAACAACAAGAAGCAACTAAATTAAAGGTCATGAGATGACCTTACCCGTATGTCCTACGTTTGAGGTCATTCTCGCAGGGTGCAAAAACTCTGCCTCTCCACGTGCTTCAAGACCTTCAACTCACTCAAGAAAAAGCACATAGACTAGTTGTATAAAATATATATCCTAAATGTCTGTAGGTTAGATCATATAAGCTTATAAAATATAACATGAAATTAACAATTACAAGATCATTAACATGTATAAAAAGCATATAAGATCACAACATCAGGAACGAGACATAGCTTATTTATTGATGTATGTAAAATATGTGGAGAAATATCATTTTAAATCAGCCACGGCTCCAAGTGAAACCGTCTTTTGGAACCGTCCAAGCCAAGCCTCAACAATCTTCTTCCATAAAAGGTGCACAAGGATGTCACATAAAGGAGGTGAACATCTCAAAGAAGGAAACAAGGGTTTCTTGAACCTGAGAAGTGCATGAGGCACATGGATAATCAAACTTGATATTGTCTATAACAAGCTATAGTATCAATACCTTTCTCTCTCCCCCCCTTAGGCCTTCCCCATGAGGTGTATTTATACCTCCTCAAAACAATTTTTATTTATTTATTTATTTTTAACAATTGGGAAATAGTTTGGCCACGGGCTCCTGTAAGTGGGCTTCCGGTGTAACACGTAAAACCTGCCCAAAATATAGGGAGTTTTATATTTTTAATATTTTAAATTGTATACGTGGGTCATATATGAGTGGACCCGTGACTACATGCATTTTAGATAGGGCAGAGTCGCGTATGGAATTCAAAATATGGTTTTTAAAGAAAATGACCAAGTCTGAATGGAAAGGGTTGCCCAAGGCCAATACATAGATCATCAAGTATATAAAGGTGATAAAAAATGTTATAAGACAAATTCCTACTCTTGTCATCACATGAAGAAGAGAGTATACAATAAGTTCAAAGGACCAAAGAAGAAGGTTGATCTATCAAATATTGAATGCTACAATTGTCATAAGATGGGACCCTACAAAAGTCAATGTCCTGAAAATCCAAGAAATAAGAAGAGAGAAAGAGAACATGTAAGTGTTGCTGATGAAGCTCCACCCAAGAAAAACAAGACTGAAGAATCTAAAGTCAAAGACTTATTTTATAAAGTCTCTTAGTGATACATATCCTTCTAATTTAAGTTATGGAATATTTTCTTTTATGTTTTGATTTCTAGAGATCATACATCCAATATGTCTAGTTAGGAATCCTTGAATTGTTTTTGAAAGGCCGTAGGTATCTCTCAAAAGGATTGGATTAAGAGCGAGTCTTCACAATTTTACCAAAAGATAAGTATATTGTTATTTTTTTCATCTTTCATGTTTGGTTTCCTCATCACATCAAGATTTATTTTTATTGTATACTCACAACCTTTTTATTTATATTTTCCTTGCTAGGAAAGCTTGTAGAAAACATAAAGGTTGTAGAGGAGACTTCAAAGGAAATACTTGAATCATGAAAGAATTTTTTTTGCAGGAAGCCCTTCAAGAATTGATGTCCTACAATGTTTGTTAAAGAACAACTCAAGGTATGCCATAGAATACTAGATTTGTTGCAAGGCTTTCTGCATACAAAATGTATGCTCATTCTTCTTTTGAAATTGGTTTTACACTACTAACATCTTTATGTATAAGGGTTTTAATCATAGATATTCTTGTTAGGGTGATTAGTCATTATATTGAATCTACCATCATTATTCTGTCTCTTGTCATTTTTTCATTTTTGTGAAACCCTAACCTTTAGGGTTCACTATAAAACCCTATCCTTTTAATGTTAACGCTATGTCATTGTTAATAATGAAACCTTAGTCTACTTAAGGGGTTGTTCACCAATTATAGAACATATAATGAAATCCCATTATTTTGATGTTTAGGGTTTTGATAATGTAGTAGTAAAAACCCTAGTCCTTTAAGGTTTGTTGTTAATATCTAAGTTATAAACCTTAACCCTAGATCTTTAGGTTTTTGTGAATTATGATTTATGAGAAACACCATTGTAATAGTTAAATTAAGGTCCTAGGAATGAAACCATATGTTTATATTATTCTGTATGATCAAAACCCTAGCCTGATTAAAATTATTGTACATCTAACTTTGATGCCTTGGATTTACCTAGTAGATATTGATATGCAATGATAATGCATGATAATGAAACCCTATACATGTATATGCAAATATGTTGACTTGATTGTTGATTAATGAAATCTATGATTTGTAACAAAACCTAAGTATAATCTGTTATGAATTATAGAACACAGAATTAAGTGAATTTATGTCTTGATTAAGTTGTTTATATCTACGACTTTATGTATGAAAGATGAATTCTAGGGTCTGTGACAAAACCCTATCAATTTGTTGAAGTCTAATATATAAAAGATGCGAGCCTTGTTGATTATAAACCTAACTAGGTTTAGGTATTTGATGTCTAAAGCTTGAATGTTTTGATTCTTCCATTGTAATAATTTGATTTTGATATAGTTAACTTCATCCTTTTATATATTTTTACTCGCTATTAAAGTTTTGCAAGTACATAATCTTCAAGTTGTTTGTAATTGAAGATGGTAATAATGATGAACATGATGAATGAAGCTATAAGAATGATGATGATCAAGATGACCTTGAGCCATGAGAAATAAATAAATCCTTGACATATTATTGTAGTTTCTCCAATGTTATAAAAGAAGGAAGTTGTGGAGTTGAGAAGGAGATTAGATAGAAGAAATGGTATATCTCCCCAATTAAGAGGGAGGGAATATTATGACATTCATAATGAATACCTTGAAGAATGAATGAAACCAAAGAATGAATGAAAGTACTACAGATGAATTTTCAAACAAAATACTTGAGCAATACTAAGGTTGTTTTTGGTGTTGCTGAATAAGTGAAAGAAGAAATATTTCGACAAGTTTTATTTGGATAACTTGATGATGATATAAGTAGCACCAGAATAATTGAGGACCCCAAAGGTGTGTGTTTACTTGTATATATATTTGAAGGTTTATTATGAATTGGAATTGTGGTTGTGCATGACCTCTCCATAAAAGGGTTGAATGTTTGAAACATGCTTGGATTGGTGCATATATTTGATTTCGTTGATTTGGAGAGATAGATCATCTTGGGGTGACAAGATTCTTGTGATGACATCTCGCCGATATATGTGTTGATGTCTAGATCCCGAAGTAGGGAGGGTGACATTGGTCTTGGAGCTTTGACCTTGGATACACACCTAGATCGTTGGGTTGGTGTTAGAGCTTAAAAGCTTGATGGTACCTAGAGTGGCTAAAGCTTGAGTACACCTTAGTTCCACCCAATTGGAGTACACTGGTTAGGTATCTAATCTATATCACTGCGTGTGTTGTGACTCTTCATAAAGCATATCATTTTGAGATCTTCCATGTACCTATGTATATATGTAATTATGAATACATGCCTAGTTAAGAGGGAGTGTTGAAAAATGTAACTAGTTGCGGTCTTCATAATTATATTAGAGTCACAATGTAATGTATTTATTAAAAAAATGAAAAATACATTTTATTGTAAAATAAAGTGAATTACTAAAGCATGAGTTTCATGCTTGGGTCAATGATTGATAGGTCAAAGCCTCCATTGTAGGATTCAATGGTTTTTATCAAGAGTCCTTGTCCTTTTCCATATGTAAAATACCCTTTTTGGGCTTTATTAATCAAGAAATAAATTTATTTTAGTGTCAAATAATTCATTTAGGACTACTCCAATAGGTCGGCCTCAACCTGGAAAATTCAGCCTCAAATTGGAGCCATAAACAACTTTAAATAGGCAGCTACTCGACCTCAATTGGAGACATTCTCAACAAGTTCAATATGCTGTTGTTGGAGACGGAAAAAGAGTGTGAAATTCAAGGACGAAGGAGAAAAACCCTATGGAAGAAGAGGAAACCCTAGCGAAGAATTTTGGAGACCATGTTCTCTCTCTTGTGATCCACACATGAGAAATTCTAGAGTTGCAGGAAGGGTGAAGTTTCAAACCTGAAGTTGGACCGAAATTATGAAGCACTAGGGCCAAAATTATGTTTTTTATGTAGTATTGATGCTATGTTGTTGCAATATTGCTGCAATTGATCTTTGAAGTTTGGAAGGACAATTTCAGGGTTGACTTGGTGGAGGAGGAAGGCCTTTTGGTTTGGTCTAAGGTCTGGGTTTGTCTCAAGTTTGATTTGAATCTGCTAGTGGAAGAGTTTGACTGGGGTTTCTCCTATAGAGGGGTTTTAGCCCTGGCCGAGTGCCTATATCTGATGTCATTGATATTCCTGTTTTTATTTGATTATTTCTTGATGAAAATAAGATAAAATAAGAACATAAATAAATTTAATAATACTATAATTATATCACAAGTAATTATCAATATTGTTTAGAAATATTTTTGCTACACTTTCAGGGGAGTATAACACAATTCCTTAATTTGTCATCAAATTTGTTATTTCACAAAGATCATTTATAAGGTATCGTCCATTTATCAATAGGTCACTTGGATCTTGAATTTCAAAGATATAATATGATGTTGTATAGCCACAATATGTTTAAATGCCATAAAAAAACTATCCTCTTATGGCCATATTCATGTATTTCTTTGCTTTTCTCAAAAAATTCTACAAAGATATGAGACGTGGAGAAAGAATGTATTACAAACCTTTGTATTTTTCTCTTTGTATATAACATAGAGTAATTTCTTATCAAGGAAGGAGAAGTTGTTGTATGATGACATTTCCAATAGCTTCCAAAAATGTCCTCTAGAGAATGATGGTTGTTATGAAGATGATCTTCAAGCCTTATTTAATTCGCTTTGATAGAGAGAGAGATTACTGCTGTAAGAGAGTCTTTAGATAAGCCAAAAATTTGTGATCTTCAAGTTGTCTTCCTTTCACCTTAGCTCTGATACCATGTTGAGAAATCAAGAATCTTGTAGATTAGGGTAGATTTATCTTAATTGATAATTACTTGTGAATGTTGGTTGGATTCTTATTAAATTTTGTGTTATTTTATTCATCAAGAAATTACCAAAATGCAAAACATGAAGATCACAAGAGACAAGGAACACAAAGATGTAGGCTCCATGTCAGGGAAAAAACCCCAGAAGGGGGAAAATCGAAGAAAATCCTCTTTTTATAGAATCATATCAAAGTGAGATATCCAAGACCCAATACCAATATCAATACTACCACAAAGACCAAAATCAACCTCCTTCAATCCATCTCCAACAAACCATAGTCAACAAAAGTCAATGTTGGTCAAATCTCAGGAATTTGGTCATCTCCTTAAATTTCAGCCCCTAAAATTTCAGGTCTGCAACACTACATAATCTTCCTCAAAAAACTTGCACATTTGAACAAAATTAGGACACAAATAAACTTGTTTCTCTCTCCTTTGACTTCGTTCTCTCTCTCTCTCTCTCTCTCTCTCTCTCTCTCTCTTTTGAATTTCGCTAAAATTCTCCTTCTTTTACAAAAATCAAAGTGATAGATGGATAATCAAATGAGGTCGAGCTATCTTGTATTTATACATGTCCAAGAGGTCGAATCGCTGCCTCTTCTAGGTCGAATTGTACAAGAGGGCCAACTTGGTATGTGGGGGACGTTTTGACTCTTTTTGGCTCAATAAAAACAATTTTTATTTTTTTCATAAGAAGTCCAAATGGGGCTTTGAATTAATTACTGTAGATTTTAACCCTATTGAATTCTTAAAACAAAAAAATACAATGGAGAGAACATAAAACAAATACACAGAGATTTTCCCCTGGATCCCAAAACCCGAACTACCAGATTGATTTTTCATTATATTCCTTTCAATGTTATAATACATATATACACATGTTAAAACATTCATAAACCCCAATCCATTTACCTTGGATTAGAACATAACCATATTTCCCTTGACTAGATCTACAAAATACCATGGGCAGAAAACCATCATGCCCAAAAACATGTGCAAATCCCATGCACAAAAACATGGGTAGGTCCTCCCACCATCTTTGGGTCTGCCCCCCATCCTTGGCTCCACATATATATAGGAAAAAAAAATCCCAGGGCACTGCCCCAGACCCTATGTAGGGGGGTTCCCCCCCCTGTGACTAGTTGTGGAAATAATATAACACACACCCAACAACTACATTCCTTTGAATTCAAATAAATTTTTATTTTGTCTCAATAAACCCTATAAACATGAAGAACATGCCTTGACTAGAAATAAAAGTAATAATAGTGATTATAATAAGAAAATATAATAATTACATCAATAGTACATTCTAATTTAATTATGAAGACTGGCACTAGTTATATTTTCAACATTGTCGTTGATATTCTACTAGACAACTCATCACAACAGATATGATAAAATTATATTTAAAATTTGAAATTATACACTATTATAATTTTATTGGATTTTTGGATCTGGAGATTTACTGTTAATAATGCATGCAGGCGAATTAAAATTATGCATAAAATAGATAATTGAAAACTAAAAGCTCACACACACATTTGACAAAATATATGCTCTAGGGAACTCTTTTGGGAGAAAAACCCAGGTGGAAGGTGAGGCTACTTTGTTCTCTTTCTCTAAACAGAGATATGGCTATGAGTACCAAGAAGTATGGCTTGTGGCCTTTGGGCTGCTACAATGCACAAATCCTTTGTGTGCTTGATCTCTTATCCCTCTCCGCCATTTTTTCTCAGTCATGGAACAAATTACCACGAAAGAATCGAATCCCTTTTCCTCCTAGTGGCTCGATTACAACACAACTTGATAGCCTATTAGTGGTTAGGTTTAACTACCTCAAGTCTTAACCATAGTTACAATATCAACTATTTTAAAATATTCTACATCATAATCACATGGCTAGCCCCTTTTTCATGAATAATGGGGGTTGATGTGGCATCCTCTCTAATTATGGTGGTTAAAGTAGGTAGGTCAACTTATGAGTGACGTAAATTTCAGATAAAGACTCTGATTTAAATTATTCTTACGTCGTTGGAAAGGTATTTATGTGTAGAATAGGAGAAAAAGGTGCCATGCCAAAGCGACAATTTTTTACTGCCAAAAACCTATTGGAAAATCATAAAGGCAAAAAGATTTTATCTTTGTTGATAATTACTTGTGATTTATTTGAGTTATTATTATATTTATTATGTTCTTATTTGATCTTAGTTCATCAATCAATTACCAAAACCAAAACACGAAGATCAAGGACACTATATGTAAGTGCACAACCAAGGAAAAACCCCTATATAGGGGAAAACCTGGTCAATAACTCTTCCTTAAGTAGATTCATATGACGATGAGACAACTAAGACCTTAAACGACAAACCTTCCTCTTCCACCAAGTTATCCTTTCAACGAGATAAAAAAACCTTTAATAGTCTCATCCTGTCCAATAGCTTCAACCTAACATCAAACCAAAAATTTCAGCCTAGATTTACCAACAAATTCAAAATTTCGACCTTAATGCAACTTCACAACTTCGACCTTGATGAAACAACTTCACAACATTGAACTTGATGCAAAAAATTCACAACTTCGACCTTGATGCAAAAAATTCACAGATTTGACCTTGATGCAGATTTAGAATTTCATTTCACATGAGAGATAGAGAATTTTGACTTCCTTAGCAAAATGATGGCCTCCTCCTTCGCTATCCCTATCCTTCTTACTTCTTGAATTTTGCACTTTCACTGCTTCCGACTACTCAAATTCGAACATGTAAGAGATGTGTTTCCAATTGAGACGAGTTTCTCTAATATATAGTGAGTTGGTGAGGTCAAATTCCTCTGTTTAGGTTGACTTGTCCTTCCTTGAGGCCGACTTGGTGGAGGAGGCCTAATTGACCTAATTTACATTAAAATAATTTTCTTTCTTGACAAATAATTCCCAAGAAGGGTTATTTACATTATGACATGGACAATGACACTTAACATAAACCCTATAAGTTTTCAATGAATACTTTGTCCTAAAAACAATTGACCCAAGCATGAAACCCATGCTTTAACAAGCCAATTTATTTAATAATAATTTTTTTATTTTTATTTTCTTTTGAAAAATACATTTGAAATATAATTATGAAGACCGACACTAGTTACATTATCCAATACTCCCTCTTAACTAGGGAGATATTAATAATTACCTATATGTATATAGGTACATGGAAGATCTCGAAAATGAACTACAGAGAGTCATATCATACTAAATGTTGCAGACTAGATTCCTTACCAAGGTAATCTATCCGGGTGGGACTAAGGTGGACTAAAGATTTCAACGAGTCTAGGTACCATCAAGCTTACTAACTAACCATAAACCCAGGGATCTAGGTGCGTATCCAAGGTTAGAGCTCTAAGATAAACACCACCCTCCCTATTTGGGATCTAGACATCAAACATACATAGGCGACCAAATGTCCTCCCAAGCATCCACCATTAGATGCTTCAACTCTCCCTAATAAACTAGACATATATATTTTTCCAAGCATGCTTCCAGAGTGTTAAACCTATTTATGGATATACAAACACAAACCCCAATCAACAATAAATTATTAAATATACATATACAAGTAAACACAAACCTTCAAGGTCCTCAATCATCTTGATGCCACTTATATCGGGTTATTCATAACTAGTCGGAAGCTTTTCTTCTTTCATTTATTTAGCAACATCAAGACATCCTCAATGCATTGTAGTACTTTCATTCATTCTCCAATTTCTTCTTCAAGGTATCCATAATGACTATCATAATATTCTCTCCCTCTCAACTGGGGAGATGTATCATTTTCTTCTATCTAGGCTCCCTCTCAACTTATGGAGATCAACTACTTCATCAGAAAACTTCTCACAAATTCATTCCTTCATACAACTTCAAGGTTATCTTGATTATCATCATTGAACATCTTGAGGATTATGTACTTGCAAGAACTTTAATAGCAAGTAAAACCAAATACAAATCAAAACATCATGTTAATATAATAATGGAAGCATTAGACTTTAGACATCAAATACTTAAACCTAGTTAGGTTCATAATCAACAAGAGACACGTTCTAAACTTCAAATTCTTGCTACGGTTTTGTTACAAACCATAGACTAAAAAATAAAGTAAATTAATCAAGAAATCAGTCTCATTCTAGCTAGGTCCTCAATATTATTTTCAGAGATATATGACAGATTCTGCTATGATCCATTACTAGTCGTAGATTCCATCTTAGGGACACAAATCCTTATATATTAGAAATTTAATCGAATAAAAATTCTACTATAGATTTTAGACTCTGCTAAGGTTTGTTGCAAATCCTAGATTTAATCATCATATCATATCTTAAAATATCAAATTTCTACTAGGGCTTTGTTACAAACCCTAGAATTTACAAACTATGGGCATAAAAATTATGTTAGCATATATATATATATATATATATATATATATATATAGGACTTCATAATCATGCACAAGCACATCACAACAATATCTACTAGGTAAACCCAAGACATAAATATCAATACATTAAAGTTAGACATACAACAATTTCATTTAGACTAGGGTTTCGATCATACAAAAAAATATATACGTAGGGTTTCAATCATCCTAGCTAATATAAGAGTCTTGCTTATAAAACCTAATTTACCAAATCCTAAATATCTAGGGCTTCAATACATAACACAACAAACCCTAAATTACTAGGTTTTCCATTATAACAATATCAAAACCATAAACATCAAAATAATATTATTTTCTAGATTTCATTAATAACCCTAAGTAGACTAGGGTTTCATAATTAATATTTACATACCCTTAAGTTATGGTTTTATAGTGAACCTTTTTATAGTTCCACAAGAATGATAATATGATGAGGGTAGATTCAATCTAATGATTAATAACCCTAACGAGAATCTTTGTGATTCAAAACCTTAGAAATACCGACAGTTAGTAATGCAAATCAAGAATTTTAAAAGAAAGTGAACATACATTTTTTATATGAAGATAATTTTATAACAAGGCTTATGGTCTAAGACATACCTTTGAGTTGTTCCTTACAAACCTTGTAAAAAATCAATTATTGAAGGGAAAAACTTCTTCCATGCTTCAAGTCTATCCTTTGAAGTCTCATCCATAACCCTTGAGTATTTAGCAAGTTTCCCTAACACATAAAATATAAAGTTTATTAGCATATAATTCAAACATGCCTTGATGTGAGGAGGAAACCAAACATGAAAAGATAAAACGAAGAAAAAAATACTTATCTTTTGGTAAATTGGTGAAGACTCCCTCTTAATCCAATCTTCAAGGAAAACTACAACTAAAAATAAAAGGTGTTCTAACAAGACATGTTAGAATTGCAAGTTCTAAAAATCAAAATATGAAGGAAAACAATTCAAAACTTTAATAGAAGGATATATAAGGGATAGAGTCCCTAGCAAATAAGTCTTTGACTTTGGATTCTTCCATCTTGTTATTATTTGGTGGAACTTCATCGGTAATATTTGCTTTATCCCTATCTCTCTTCTTACTCAAATTCTTAGGAAAATGGCCTTTATAATGCCCCATCTTGTGACAATTATAACATTCAATCTTGGATAGGTCAAACTTCTTCTTTGGTCCTTTGAACTTCTTGAAGGTTCCTTTATTCTTGTGATGAGTGGAATAGGCATTTGATTTTTTCTCCTCTTGATTCTTCTTGTTGTTGCTTACTAACAATCTTCTGACTTCTTCTTGACTACATGAATTCCATATTTGTTCGAATGTTGGAGTATCCTTCCAATTGTTGATTCCTAATGCAAATGAACTCCATGATGTTGGTAGTTATAGAAGGGTAGTAATCAAGAGATATTTTTCTAGTACAATTTCATCTATTACTTGGATTTATTCTTTAATTCTAGATATCCCTATAAATAATGATTCCACAGTATCCTTTTTCGTCATCTTCATAGTTCTTAATTCATCCTAGAGGATTTAAATTTGACCAGTGTTCTTGATTGTGAATAATTTGGATAGAGCCTTATACATTTCTTGAGAGGAATCTATGTTGGATATATATGGAATGGGGTGGTGTTTTACTCCATCCACTATTAGGTTCATGGAAAATATTTTGGTTTCTTTGAACTTTTGTTTCTCTGCTTCACACAATTAATCTATAAGCTTCTTAATATTTCTTCGAACTAGATCCAAAAATTATTCTTCTCGAGGATGCGATCTATCCACTTTTTCCATGCCCTGTAGTTGGAGGATCCTTCTAGTTTTTTTTTCTCCCTTCATTGAGTTAAACATAACTCTTGTAGATAGTAGGCTTATCTCCTTATATGATCCTTTTTTTTTGATGACCCTTATTGAAATTATTAAGACTCCTTATTCTCCTTATAATAGATCTCCAAACTTCCTTTTTATTCCTTTCTTCACCTTAGCTTTGATATCATGTTGGAAAATCGGAAAGGAAGAGATTTTCAATATGTTGATAATTACTTATGATTTCTTTGATTCATTATTATCTTTCTTATGTTATTCTTTTATCTTATTTCATCAAGAAATTACCAAAACCAAAACACGAAGATCAAGGAAACCAGATCTAGGTTCACAACTAGGGAAAAATCCATATATAGGGGAAAACCCAACCAATAATTCTTCCTTCAGTAGATTCATATGAAAGTGAGACAACCAATACCTTAACCAACATACCTTCCTCCTCCACCAATTCATCCTTTCAATGAGATACACCAACTTTCAATAGTCTCTTCTTGTCAAGCAGCTTCAACCCAACATCAACCCAATTTTTTTTTCCCAACATCACCAATAGCTTCAGAATCTCGACCTTGATGTAACTTCGACCTAGATACAACTTTGACCTTGATGCAACAACTTCATAGCTTCAACCTTGATGCAACATATTCACAACTTCGACCTTGATGCAACAACTTCATAGCTTCAACCTTGATGCAACATATTCACAACTTCGACCTTGATGTAGTAGCCTCACGATTTTGACCTTGATGCAACAAATATAATGCTTAGACCTTGATGCAATAGCTTCACAACATTGACCTTGATGTGACTTCATAATTTTATTGCACATGTTAGAGAGAGAATTTCGACTTCCTTAGCAAAATAATGACCTCCTTCTCCTTCGGTAGCCCTTTCCTTCTTCCTTCTTGAATTTCACACTTTTACTAGCCTCTAGCTACTGTAATTCAAACTTGTAAGAGATGTGTTTCCAAATGATTCAAGTTACTCCAATATATAGTGAGTTGGTGAGGTTGAATTCCCCTGTTGAGGCTAACTTGTCCTTCCTTGAGGCTGACTTGGTGGAGGAGGCATAATTGACCTAATTTACATTAAAAATAATTTTAATTCTTGACAAATAATTCCCAATATGGTTTCTTTACATTATGACATGGACAAGGACACTCAACATAAACCCTAGAAGTCTTTAATGGAGACTATGACCTAAAAATAATTCACCCAAGAATGAAACCCATGCTTTAATAAGCCAATTTATTTAATAATATTTTTTATTTTATTTCCTTTTGACAAATATATTTCAAATATAATTATGAAGACTGACACTAGTTACATTATTCAACAAAAACGTCGTCGAGATGCCTCAAAATGGTCCCAGAAGGTTTCAAACCTTGTTTTTCCAAACTGGGTCTTCCCCGTAAGAACAATCCCATGAGATTATTCCTCTATTTTTTCCACTCCGAGAGCACCAAGATGGATGAAAAAAAATATAATGATCCAATCCAGATCACCAGAACTCAACCTTGTTAAAATATATATAATGTTTTTTGTCTTACATGCTTAGCATTGATCTATATCTCAGAATTCATAGTGAAGAGACCTTATTGGATCATTAAAGTATTTCCTCAAATGTGAAATTTGCCTTAATTTTGGAGATAATTAGCGATGATGCAAGACTTATATTTAGAAAACCTTATGAGATTATAGGAAATAAAAACATAGCACTTGTTGGAGACTGCACAAAACTTTAATATAAAAATCCTTAGTGATCAAGCTTTACAGATGGATAAAACGCTAAAATATTTCTACATGTCCTCTAGTTTGGATAGTCCTTCTTCCACATATTTTCACTTCCATAGAGATGCCATTAATATTCATTGGTTTGACTTCTCCAAGTATCTCAAACATGTTCTTAAATAAGAGTCACATAGGATCTTGCTTGATAATATAATAAGTGCCTTAGATAAAATAGATGAGGGTAATCAAATCTTGGATCTCACACTTGAATTTTGGTTTTCCAATGAGATACCGCTGAAGGTCTCGGCCCATATATATGCATTTTTCACTTTTGTAAAGTTTTATAAGGCAAATTAATACACAATCATTTTACTCCTACAATAACCTTTGATCAGATTGTCTTCACAAAACAAAATTTCATTCAAGAGGAGGCCTTGATATTGGCTAGGAGCCAAATTCAAAAATTTTCCTTGGATTCCTCAAAAATTTGGAACACAAAATTCAAACTTGATCGGACTTGCAGTGCTTCATATGGTTTGCAAGTATTTATAGAGAGTAAATTGAAAAATATAAAGAATAGTGGGCATCCCACTATAACCACAAAGATTCAAAATATAGGAGCTTGTATAACATCTCATAGAGATGCATAAATGACACATATAAATTTTAAGCAATCATCGAAGGATTCAACCTAGGTTTGGATCATGATTGACATGACTACAAAGAAAATCATAGATCTTGGACCCATAGTTAGTAAAATTCCATAAAGGATGTGAGAAAGCATGTTACAAGACTCAAGTTTCTATAGAGAGCCTTTGCCACAAAATTCATATGATACCAAAATAATTAGATGAGAGGGAGCTAGGATTAGATCATGAAGGAGGAGGCTTGATCTTGAACATAAAACACCATAGATTTGAATAATACCACCATTTTATAGCTCGAACTGTACATATCATAGACTTCAGAACTTCATTTGGTTTTTTTATCATTCCATGCATAAGGTATTTAGGATCATATTGATTCCCATAGTTAATTAAATTCTCAAGAGGCTTGAGAAATAGATACAACCTTACATGGAACTCAACCTAAGTCATAATAGGGGTACGTAAGATAGGCCATCACACACTTTAAGCCATTTAAAAATTTCTTCGCTACTCCTAAAGAAAAATTAGCCTTGATCCTACATAGTATCCCATCCTTAACAAGGGTCTTGACCATCTACATAGCACTATGATTTTATTTCAGCCAGGTCACAACTTTATTTCAGAATTTATGACTAGAAATTTCCATAAATTTAGTTAAAATTTTCTTGTCTTCCTTAAAGTACTCTTCAATGCCCCCAAAATTTGATACCATGATGATTTTACAAGAGTAATGCTAGAACAATTTATTTTTACATATAATATAACACACTCATTATTAGCATTAACATTTTTCATCATGAACCAGTAATAAGAGAATTCACTCATAAGCATGAAATGGTAGTAGCAAATCATAAATTATAACCAAGAAACCATGAGACATGAGACATAAAAATTAGGCTTGAGGCCAGTGAAAAACCCACAAGGGGAAAACCAATAAAATTTTCCTTGTGTGTGTGAGAGAGAGAGAGAGAGCATGCACATTTCTTACTATATTTAGTGATAATAAAATTGATTTTACGCAATTGTATGCTTGGTTTTGGTGGCTCTGCTAATGTAAATGGAAATCACTAGGGCATATAAGAATGGAAATCAAAATTTTGACTCAAAGTGACTCAAAGTGTGTGTGTGTGTGTGTGAGAGAGAGAGAGAGATAGAGAGCATATAATAATGGAAATCACGATTTTGACTCAAAGTTAGAGAGAGAGAGAGAGCATATAGTGATAAAAAAATTGATTTTACACACTTGTATGCTTGGCTTTGGTGGCTATGCTAATGGAAATCACTAGGGCATATAAGAATGGAAATCACAATTTTGACTCAAATTGACTCAAATTATATCTCAAGTAAAAGATTTTTTGATGGATATTGGGGAGAGAGAGAGAGAGCATGCACATTTCTTACTATATTTAGTGATAAAAAATTTGATTTTACACAATTGTATGCTTGGCTTTGGTGGCTTTGCTAATGTAAATGGAAATCACCAAGGCATATAAATCATGATTTTGACTCACAGCGACTCAGAGTATATCCCAATTAAAATATGTTTTGATGGATATTGGAGAGAGAGAGAGAGAGAGAGAGAGAGAGAGAGAGAATTTATTACTATATTTAGTGATAAAAAAATTAATTTTACACTATTGTATGCTTGGCTTTGGTGGCCTGCTAATGTAATTCCTTTAAGAGCCACGAACCAATAAGATATTGATGGATATTGTAGTCATAGATGTGTCAGATGCCTGGAGGATGATTTTGTCTAGGAAATGGTGTGCCTCCATTGGAGGAAATTTACAAATGGATTTGTCATATGATACTATACTTATTGTAGATGGAAGACAATTCATACTATATCGAGAACCACACATGCCTGAGCATGTGGAAGACATGGAACCATTTCCCATTCTCTTAACCCGTTGAAATTTCCAAGGGTAACATAGCTTCAAAAAAACCTACACCTCAAAAAAAATAAATTTGATCCAAAGAGCCATGAAAAGCCTAAGGAGGTTGAATTATAGTCAAGAAATGTCCACCAAGTCAAGAACACATGTAATCCAAACTAAGAGGTAGAAATTCCAAAATAAGAAGAAACAATAGGTTCAAAGACAATGAAAAGAGTTTCAAGTTGGTGATTTAGTGCTATGAATTAATTTGTTTACTCATATATGTTCAACTATGTCTTATATATATATTTTTTATTTACTCACATACGTAGTAATTATGTATTGTATGTTCAATCAATTAGGTAAGTACCAGGTCAAAGATATGAATGTATATATCGAGCCTCTTCTCGATGAGTTAGTGGAGTTATGGAACAACATCACTATGTATGATATTTCTATACCTATAGATGCACAAAGGAAATTTGAATTCCCTGCAATGCTTGGATGGAAAATTCACGATGCACCAAGGCCAACACATTTCTATGGTATGTTATAAAGTTACCTTGCATGTTAATAATGTTTAATTTTATGAAGTTTATTTCATGTATGTATTTTAAATAGTCCCTTCATTGTACATACTTAAAATAATTGATATAAAAAATATTCCATCTCTTGCATGTCTTCAAACAAAAGGTAAATTTGCTTGTCAAGTTTGTGGTCCTAAGACTAAGACTCATCGTTTAAGAAGCTTAGGAAAGGAGGTGTTTGATGATTATAGGCACTTCCTTTCTAAGAAAGAAAAGACTAGATTAAGACCATGGAGAATTACACCTCGTGCATAAAAGCTGCAATATACTAATGTATCTCAAGGTATGGATTGAATTGTCTATGTATCAATATACATGATATGTTTGGATTATTTTATATTTTTATGACATTGTCTTCACTGTACTTATTAACAGGTTATACTGTTGTTATAATATCTTTAACTATATATGATTCACCTTGTAGCTCATCAAGGCATGAATAACATGGAACTTCCATGAGGAATGAAAAGTTATCCCAAGCAATTCAATAGACTCCCCTACTATGAGAACCTAGAAATTGTTCATTTGTTTGATACAATGCACATCAAGAAGAATGTAACAGAGACCTTATGGCTAATCTTATATGGAAGGAGAGATAAAAAAATCTTCAAGATTTTTAATGACATTAAGGATGGCAACCATGCAATGAAAGTGTGATTAATTCAAATAGCGATGGAGATGGCCAAAATAGAAGCACCCTTCCATGGTTATTGACAAAGTATAAAAGTAAGGATGTTAAGGAGGTTATTGAAAAAATGAAATTTCCAACTGGATTTTGTTCAAACATGAAAAATTTCCTAACAAACAAATGTGAATTAGGTGGGATAAAAATTCATGATTGGCATACGTTAATTAACGTGATTATTTTGGTGTATATATTTATACACTGATGAAACATCTTGTTAGTGTTTTTTTTCCTACTAATTTGGGAATAAATAATGATCAATCATTATTTTTGTTACAATATGTTCCACCTCTATCTCTCCTAGACAACTTTGACAACAATGTCAAACAAGTTATATATGATCTTGGAAAATACATGAGGTAAGTGGAGATTTATGTGCAAAGTGTTATTTGTTCAATAATTTGTTGTACAACTTATATTTGACTGCATGTGTTTTACTTTTCATCATGTACTATATACTTTTCAATTGAAACCTGTGATTTTCTTGCTTCATTTGTAGATGGTTGTCATCTAAATAAATCGATAAAGAAGATATAAAGTATTGGAGGAAATAAATTCCGCGTCTAATGTGTAAAATGAAAAAGTATCTACCTCCATCATTTTTCAATGCACAACAACACTACCTCATACACCAAGTCAAGGATATTGAAAAGTGTGGACCTGTACACACAAGATTCATGTGGATGGTTGACAGGCCCTTGAAATCATTGAAGGATTTGGTTAGACAAAAAACATGTCCTGATGGATCTATGGTTGAGGGATATATGGTATATCAAACCATGGTTTATATTCATCAATATAGTCCTGCAATAAGAAAAAGTATTAATGTATTGAATCACATTTGGGATGCCAACTCCATGGAAAAATTTGAAGGGGAGCACCTATTGGGGAAAGGTAGAATTAGGAAAGTGAGATGTAAGTAGATAGTAGAGATTTACAATAAATTTGGCTTTTTTGTTTTTATGTATATTGTACTTATTTAATTTTTAGTCTTCCTACATAATCCATTATTATGAAGGTATAACATGGTAACTGATTATATATATGTGAATTGTTTTATTTTAATATAGTCAGTCGAGTGGTATGCAATACATTTATACATTGTGAACAATCTTTATTGGATGAAGCTATGGATTGAACGATGCAAACAATCTAATAATGGTAGGTTATATTGTATGGGGTGTCTACATTGGTCAAAGAAGTTGAACGTAGTGGAGATACCAATATTACACATAGAGAAATTGATTTAGCATATGGTTTAAAATATTATTAGGAAAACATATTCACCCATATTAAGTTTTTTTTACAATTATATTGATGCATATGGCGTGATTTTTTATTAATTTGAAAAATTTCCAAGTACAAATATTCTTATTAATTTTCAATGCATTTTTTATGTGTTTGAAATATTGCAGTTGAAACACCGCAACAAAATGTGGTGTGATGGCTGAAAAATTTGCATAAAAAGGTTGGATGAAAATATGAAAAATTATAATAGTGGGATAAATGCACTATTTTAGGTTATCATTGTTGCCTCTAGTGGTGAAAAACATCCAGAAGTCTTTGAAAATCGATAGTATGAGTATTTTCATGATATAATTGAGTGTGACTTTGAATCCTTCAAAATAGTTATGTTCGATGTCAAATGGTTTAGGATATGAATCCATGAGCGTGACCCTGATATAAATGTTATTGAGAATGCTAACATATTTACCATGGTTGATACAAGGAATCTTGAGCTAATATTAGAGCCATATGTTCTTCTAAGCTAATGCGAACATGTAGTTTACGTAGAGGTTCCAGGTAAAGCAGATCAACCACATGTTGTTAGATATGATACAAGAGGAAGGTCGATGAAGTATAATGTAGCAAAAGAACTAGATGAAATTGAAGAAGAAGATGATGTAAAGGAGCAGGGGGTTCATGTGTTAATGTGTTAGACGAAGACGTCAAAGAAGTTTACGTATATATTAATTGAGACAATGTTAATTTGGATGAACTAGATGATATATTTGACATTGTGTCGGACGAAGAACTTAAAGAAGTCGAACCAAATGTAGAAGAGTTGTTCCAGATGATGATGATGATGATGTTGATATGGAGAATCCTTTGAACATGAATTCTAAACTGGATGATACCGATGATGAGTTGGATGAGGAATAATATCAATGATATCAAAATGTTGAAATGTACGAGGTATGTATTTATATGTTTTCAGTTGAGTTGTTCTTTTTCGCTCACCTTAATTTTTTATTTTCCTATTTTTTATGTTTGATTGTTATTATGTTTCTTTCAGTTATATTATAGTAGATATATTGGGTATCGGGGAATCAAGAGTAATGTTGGCGGGGGGGGGGGGGGGTTGCTTATGAGCTTCCAACTTCATGTGGTTGGCCTTGTTTAGTAAAGAATATATTATTATGGAAATAGAGAGAAGCTCAAGTTTAGGTTTATACCGTCATCACCAGTTTTAAATTTGGTTCATGTAATAATTTCAAAGGTTTTCCATTTACTAATTAATGAAAATTATGCTTTAACCTCGCATAAAGTGACCTATGAATGCGGCCAAAGACAAACCTAAGTTTAGATGACTAATTCGTAGAGTTCATAAATGAAAAAACTAAGCTCAAATTGACATCATTTTTGTCAGCATCGATGTCATCATCATCATCATCATTGTCGTCATCATCATCATCAACAACAACATTGTCATCATTACCGTCATCAACATTTGCATGTGTTAATGCCAGAGAGGAAAATTGTTAAATAATTTGAAAAATAAGGGATAACAATGATAAAAAATGGAACCATATCATCATTATTCTTATCGTGAAGTCTATAAGAAAGTGTAACACGACGTATTCACTTCTATAATAATGACAATGAACGAATAAATGAATGTATTTCACTAATGTATAATCTTTACTTATAAGCAGATGATAGGTTGATCATAAATCAACCTCGCTCATTAGATGAGGAATTGTTGGACATAGTCAATCATGATCCCTCTTTCTATGTTAATTTTACCAAAGTTACATTCATTTAAAGTAAGGTGGGTTTTATATACCCAACACTCAATATGACCTAGTGTGGACCACATTGTAAGCATGTTAGTAGAAGCTAATAGGTTCACAAAAAAAACAAATTTAGTAGAAGCAATGAGATCACCATTTCCACATATAATATAACCTAATAATGTGCTAAAATAAATCCAAAAAATGCACTCAAATTGAAAGAAATATGTGACAATGAATATTTCTCAAACATAAACCCCATTGGTATTATATATAATATGGTATAATGTCATGGAGTAATTTGTTATTAGAGAATTAATCTAAAAGGGTTATTATAGCTAAACGAGTAGAGAAGAGCAGACCAGGGGCGTTCAAGCAGGGCACGAGGGCATTCGAGAGCACGAGGGAATTTGAGTAAGTGGTGTAAAGTGTGGGCAGTGGTGGCAGGTGTGGGCTAGTGGTGGCATAGAGGGGAAGCAAATATACAGGTAAGCAACTAATTTGATTGTTATTGTTTTTTGGCATCACATTGGTTCATATCTTTATGGAAACAAATGTCGCTTAGCAAGGACTCAAGAAAGTTTTCTTTCAATCTCATATCTGAAACCTTTATTTCTTGGAGAATTATCAAAATATTAAGAATCTAGAACTTCGAATTTTTGCAGGTTAATTATAAAAATTTAATTAATTTTTTTGATCCTATCATCTCTACAAGGCCGTGAATTTTCAGAGGTCATATTTCATTTTCTGAGGGGGTTGTAAGTTTTATTAAAGGACAAGACCGAGTCTCCTTGGTGGCGATCTCCATTTTTTTTTAAAATTAAAAAAAAATCATGTATTTCCTTCTCCCTTGAGCGTAAGGAATCTTGAACATATTCCTTTGTAGGTTTTAATCAAAGGTCAATTGCGCAGTCAACCTTTAACCCAAGTAACACACAATTAGGGCCTCGACTCTAAGATCACATCTTCTCAAAAGAACCATAGACCTTTGTGGAAGCAAATGTCTCTAAGCCAAGGGATCAAGAAAGTTGTCTTTCACTATCAAATGTGAAACCTTTCTTGTTTGGAGAATTATTGAAATATTTAAGAGTTTAGGGTTTAGAAATTTTGTAGGTTAATTATAAAAATTTAATTAAAAATTTTGAGCCTATCTTCTCTACAAGGCAATGATTTTTCAGAGATCATATTTCATTTTTTGAGGGGCCAGTAAGATTTATTTGAAGGACAAGGCCGAGTCCCCTTAGTGGCCATGTGCAATTTTTTTAAAGTTAAAACAAATCGTGTGTTTCATTCTCCCCTTAGCGTAATGCAGCGTGAAATTATTCCTTTGAAGGGTATTTGAAATCAAGAGAGAAGTCATTAAAAGCCATTAATAAAATTTTTGAAGGAGAGTCATATACATTTATGAGTTATTTCCCCTGCTGCCACATTCACAAGTGAAATCCCTCATTTTTCCATGAGCGAAGACCCATCCTGCTGAGAAAATGAATAAAATTTTATGAGGGAGAATTGATTAGGCCTGGTAATTATATTCCTCCTAAATTATCCCTATGTATATATTCCTCCTTCAGTTTAGATTATGGACAATTAAACTTTTGTGATATATGTGTGACAAATTTTATTATTGTTTGGCCTATGATTATAAGGTTTCAATGTGATTATCTTGTGTATGAAACACTTTAGATCTGATATGTTAGGATAGTTCAGAATAGGTGACAACTAGAGAAGAATCAAGGATAAAATGCCTTACAACCTCAATCCAAGGGCCAATATGCCTAGCTAAGTGATCAAGTGATAATGTTTTAACTTCAAACAAGAAATGTAACCCCTCCACCAGGAAACACTGGCTTGCAATCAACCACAATTATCTTATTAACCAAATACAAAGCCTTTCAGTGAAGTAATGGCAAGTTTCCAAGTTAAAAAAATGATAAAAACTTGCAATAATTTTGATTAGGCTTGCAAAAAAAGTGGATTAGTATGAGGATCAAGTGCAACAAGTTTGTGAGCCTTCCAAGGCCTACAACTAAGGCTAGAGGCACCCTCCAAGTGATCCAGTACAAGGCCAAAGCAAGAAACCCCTGTGATGATGTATGTAGGGATTTTCGATTGTTGCAGGTGATTAAAGAGCTAATTTTGTGGTACCAAGGAAGAGATGCATATTTTGTCCCACGGATAAGTCAAAAAAGGATGTACAAAATCATTTAAAGACCTGTGGCTAAGGCTCCAATGGATTAGACCCTGCAACTTGGCACAATTTTATGAAGAGACAATCTTAAGCTAATGGTAGAGGTTAAGTAAAAAAATGTGTAGATAATCTCAATAACCAAGGATCATAGTACAAGGGGTCTAAGAACAATATCTTGGATTTTTTTAGCTTCACTTGTGAGTAATAAGAGAAACTTCTGCCTATCCTTAAGGATTTATACACACCCTTTATCCATGTAAGGAGTTTGCAACCATTATCTTAGAGGCCAACCAATAGTTAGAATAATGGGTAGCATAAATGGAGAAGAAGAGTAAAAACTTAGATGAAATCATTAAACGGAAAGAATAGTCAAAATCCTCCCCAACTGTTTCCATCCATTATATTCAAGTGAAATAAATTGGAATTTAGCAAGCATCTGCCACATTAGCGACATTAGTCCGAAACCCTCCCAAATAATTTACATCCATTATATTCAAGTGAAATAAATTTGAATTTAGCAAGCATATTTCACATTTTTTTAAATGGGACTAGTAAGATTGACATTATAAATATCTGGTTTGAAGGTTAGAACCTTTTACATCTTGTGCCACAAAACCTCCATTTGTCCAAAATTCCAACCCCTCTACATAATATATTTCTAATTTACTGTTTACTACTATTCTGAAAATGCTTCTCCTATATACCCTCCAAAAAATTCCATTATAAGATACATATCGATAGTACATATGTCCATACTAAAATTAGAGATAAAAATTACAGATCCTCGATGGATGGAGCTACCTGATCTTCCTGGAAGCCCGATAGAGGATTGTATTGACTCTCGCTGACATTGTTCACGTTGTTGTCATCATTCTCCAAGAGATCCACGTTCACCACGTCCTCCATATAATCAATGAAATCTTGCTTGCACTTTGGTCCACCTTCATCCCCTCTTATTCTTATATTACCAACTCTAAACTCCATCATATCAAAAACTAACTGCAGACGCTCCATTTTAAGCTCTAATAACTTCAACCGTTGTGACAAATTTTTTTACAGGCATGTGTCTATGCTAATTTCATATCAACAATACTGAATATCATGGTGGTCATGAATTTTACGATTCCTAAAATATTAGCCACAATGATGTCGAGATCCTCACCGACTTCCTCCTCATTGCTCTCCATTTCGACTTGAATTCTCTGAATCTACTGGATCAATGTACCTAAAATTTGAATTTCCTTCGTAATGCAGTCCTTCGTTGTCGTGCAATTTATATATAATGACAACATTCCCTTCTTGCCAAAATTCCGAAGTCATGTTGAATTGAAATATGATGCTTTTGCAATAACCACTTATGTCAGATCCATTAAATTTTTGACTCTAAACATTTGGTTTTCAAAACACTTCGTACCACCAAATTGATCCTCTGGATTAAAAGATATGGGCTCGCACATTTGACATACCATGTTATTCATTTCACGGCTTGTCCATATGTCCTTTGTTTATGTCATATTTTTGTCGTCGATCCAGGTGGCCGAGAGGGCCCAATTCTCTACAATAATGGAATGCCTCCTGTACATGTACCT